>CM074144.1:1726000-2110432 GCA_037178625.1 Skeletonema tropicum | reverse complement strand
CCTAACCCTAACCCTAACCCGAACCCTAACCCTAACCCTAACCCTAACCTAACCCTAACCCTAACCCTAACCCTAACCCTAAACCCTAAACCCTAACCTAACCCTAACCCTAACCCTAACCCTAACCCTAACCCTAACCCTAACCTATAACCCTAACCCTAACCCTAACCCTAACCCTATATATGATCTTAACCCTAACCCTAACCCTAACCCTAACCCTAACCTAACCCTAACCCTAACCCTAACCCTAAACCTAACCCTAACCCTAACCCTAACCCTAAACCTAACCCTAACCCTAACCCTAACCCTAACCCTAAGTTCTCTGCCAATACTTGAGCAATAAGACGTATGGCGGCATATTTTCAAACGTCATACATAGCGCAATCGATCAGTGAAGGATTTATTGATCCGCCGCCATCGTCTGAGAAGTATCGGTAGCCGGACATCAACATGACGAAATAATTGCGCACAGATGGGATGCATTGATGTAATGTAGTATTATTATGCCCCTCAAAAAGAAGATGCAGAGGAATAATGACAGAATCGTATTGCCGATAGTATCGACTAAATGATAAGCAACTATGATAAATAATAATGCTTATTTAAAGGATTAATTCAAGTGAAATAATATGTATTTATTGTTGGACATGTAAATATTATTGCCTTGTGTGGCTTTAAATATCCGAGTTGTGTAGCCGTAGTTATGAGGATAATAATAAATAGGGGGGCATTAATTATTATTAGAAGGCGCGGGCGCTGCCAATATGGCGGGGTGTTATTAAACATGGGGGGTAATAGAAGAGGTGGTATGGGAGTGAGCGACGGAGCGAGAGATTTGATGTGTGAGCAGTCCGCCGCTGCTCTATTGATATTATGGAAATTAATACAATAGCTGCAGCGATGAAACTTGACGGATAGCTGCGCCATGACATAGCGCTTATGTCATTTATAAATTTATGCTACCGTACGGACGGGTTTGGTTGTTATGGCATCTTGTGTCTCTCTAGTGGAAGCGTCGGCCATGTCGATAGTTCGAGTTGAGCAGGTGTGGTCTGAGGTAGGAGAACCAGATTGGTCAAATTTGGTAAAAGAGCTAATACAGTGGAATAAAGCTAGTAGTAGCCTTTGGAATTATGAGTAGTCACGTTTGGCAATATGAGTAGTCCCGTTGGCAAGATGAGTAATTTGTAGCTCAAAATGCCAAAAAAAAGCAATTTGTTTAGGACAACTTTTTCCCTGTGTGTTGGTTTTTTGTACACTCAACTTGCAGTTACTGTGCTTATGAAAATTTCCGCTTCCTGTTCCAGTAAATCCCATGCATCGTCTGCACCAATGGCCCCTTGATCCATCTCCAATGACACATTTGAAACCATCACAAGCACTGTTGTCACAAGCTACACATTGATTGATCATGTCAGCCATGCAAGATTGAACCAATAGCTTGTCTCGGAAGCGTGCTTCTTCGTTACGCCTTGAAGTCGCAGCTAGTTGATGATTGACACCACTCTTGCAAATCTGGCACACATTGCAGTCTTGTGTGTTTACTCCCATTCTTGAATGCAGACCCCTCATGATACATTGATTTGCATCTCCATATAAAATCCCATCAAGACCCTCTGATTCATATAGAGTTGCAATGGCAGCTTTTGCATTCACTTTATCAATATCATCACTGAATGCATCGTAGAAGTGAGCATTAAGACGGAATTCCTGAGTTTGTAGGGACTCATCCCATCTTCTCATCCAAGTTCTGTCGGCTCTCCAGAATATCACAGAAGAACGCTCTCCCATCTGCTGCTGTGGTCGAATTCTCCCTGCACTCTGCAATGCATCTGCAGCCGACCGACATCCGCCCATAATGATGACTTGCTTCACTTTTGAATTGTCAAGCCCAACACAGTAGGTAGATGCCAATACTGAAATTTTACCGGCATCCCACTCTGCAATTATGTGTTCCCTCTGATCTGCAGTGCAGTCTGATGTAAGCCATTTAGCTGTGATTTGAGCATTGTTGATGCTTTGGGTTAGTGACACGGCGTGTTCTTTCAAGACAGTGATGACATGGATTGCAAAATCTCCTGTATGTGGCGGTGACAGTTGACTCTTGATGTGATTGACTATATCTGGTATCAAGTCAGGATTTGCTGATTGCATGATCCGGAAGGCAACGTTGGGGACAGCGTAGGATGATTGTCCACCAATAGTAATGTAGTTATCTCCCATTCCTGCGTAATTGGTAACCATCTTGGTGGCAGTGAGATTGGTTGTTGCAGAGAGGAGGACAATCTTGGTATTGAGAGATTTGAGATAACGAAGGCTCTGCCATGAGGTGTCATGACGGTAACACTCTGTCAAAGCAAGATGGAACTCGTCGACGTAGATGACTTTCACTCCCCAGTTATTGAAAGTGCTGTTGTAATTCTGGCGGAGGGTATTGAAGGCATCAATAGAAATGTAGAGGAGGTCGAAACCTTCAATGACAGGTATCATTGACTGCATGGACGAGGTAGTGATGGAGTAGACCTTCAAGTTTGTTCCATGGAAACACTTAGGGTTAGGGTTAGCTTCATCAGCTGCTGCGCCAACAGGGAGTTGTATGGGCAGATTACAATGGCCTTGTTCCTCACGGAACCACAGATTGCACGACCAAGCAGAGAGTAGTTCCAAATTCCACTCTTCCCATGTCCTGGAGCAAGATGCACTACAACATCACGGTGGTCTGATGTGTCATCGATAATTTGGATGGCTTTCATTTGATGGTCGAAACAAGTTGCTGTTGGACTGTTGAGTGCCCGCTGTGCAGCTTGATCATAGAAGGTAGGATCAATGGTAGTGAAGTTTCGGTCGAAGGTTTCTTGTATAACCGGATCTTTCTCACCTAGAGCTTTGAAGAGGCGAACAGCGACTGAGAATGGGAATCGGGCGACCTCACTGTCATTAAGTCTCATCATGATCTCGGAAGAATAGTGTTGACTATGGACATAGGGAGAATGATGTAGTTGAAGTGCAAGCTCTTTGGACGTTGTGAATTTACCAGTGCTCATGGGAGATAAGAAATTCAGAATCTGACTGAAGATATCCCTGATAAACTTGGTCCCCTGATCACCAGTGGAGGAAGATCCAGATACGTCCAGCTGTAGCAACTCTCTGCACATCAAGTTTGCCTCTTGTGGACCTCTATCGATGCTTGGGATGGTGAGAGTTTGGCTATCTTCCACTGCAGGATAGATGACCAAGTTGAGGACAATCATGTATCTTGAAAGAGACGGAGGGACGAAATGGGGGATCTGCTGGTTTTTATCAACCCCATGGAGTATGTTCTTCTCAGACCTCATTGTGAAGCGAAGACAATTGAAGTACTCCTCGAACTCCTTAAAGGGACGGATGCGAGTCAGTTCAATGCCACGCCCTGCACCAGATGAGAGGTACAGAATAGTGCCTTGGTTGTACCTGTTAAGCATGTTGACATGGGTTTGAGCATCCTCGACGCCAAGTGTAGGAATAAGGCTTGAAAGCTCTACCTTTTCATTAGTATCTAGTGCAAAGAGAGTAGTGTAGAAAATGAAAGTCTATTGAGAACGAGATAGGGAGGATGAGAAAGAAGCAATAGAAAGGCCTACCTTTTACAAGAACATGTACAGCATCTGGATTTGTTCCAGTCATGATCAGTTTATTCTCAACGTTTAGAAACATATCCAAGAGCGCATGACACTGGAATAGGGAATATAAATGAAACTTGAATTTTGCTGCAGGTTCTGGGATCATCTTGTCCCACGTGCTTTTTTTCACATAGCTCTGGCCAACCCTCACCTCACCAGTGTTAGGATCAAATGCCTTGTGTACCTTGGACGGATTGTGCTTCCTATCGATTTCCCTCCCCATCCTGATACATTTACAAATTGAACTTGTTGAGTCGCAAGTCTGAATCACCCTCAGCAGTTCATATGTTTTACGCATAAAGACATCATGATCAAAGTTGTCATCTCTTCGTGCAGTTCTGCAAATGTGACCACAAACCATATGCCTCATTAGGCGGAGGAGGTTGTTGGAGTTCTTGCTGATTTCATTTGCGGCACGAAAAACCAGGTAGGATCGTGATGACACTGATTTTAGCCCTCTCCCAATAAGATATTGGTGCAGTACATTGGGTTTCAGTCCAATAGGATTCTCTGTGAGAACGCTGATCGGCGAGGGTTGGTACGAAGTACAAAGAGAATCAAGTGCTCGAACTCCTCAATAATTTTGGGCATAGTCTTTGTTGGAACAAAGGTGGACCCTTGCAATAGCATCTCTTCGTTCGGTGCCTCTGCACTTCCCACTTGATACAACATGCCTCTGAAAAAAGGACTAACCAACAGAACATCATTCTCTGCGTGTCCATCTGATAGATAAGTCTTCCCTGCATGCAGAATGACCTTGATGATGGAACTGAAAGGATCGGTTTGGGGATCAAATTTCTTCGAGGCCATTGTGGCAAGTGGCTTGAGTTGATTGACACATCTATCTGGATTTGACTCGATGAGGGGAAGTAGCAGTATCTTGTGTTGATCTACCTTGGAGAGTGCTTCGCTCTTTGCAGCAGAGTCCATGGAATGGTCCGTAAAGCATGCTTCAGCAACGCTGCGGAGACTACTTTCAATGTCGATGCGGGGTGGACCCAATGCTTTTGCTTCCCTCATCTCTTCTGGAGTAGCAGTAACAATGCCTCTATCCAGGTCTGACACCAACAGCAAGGAACTACTAGGTGAATCTGAAAATTGATATGGACAGAATTGAGTGAGATGGTAATAAAAACATTGCCAAACAAGTCAAAATTGTGTGAACTCACTGTAGTGTCTTCGTGATGAAGGAGTTCTTGCAGCAGTAGTAGTGTGAGTAGTACGAGTAGGAGGAAGGTTGATTTACAGCAGCATGAGGATATGGTAATTCAAATTGTTTGTTTCGGACCAGCTCCACCACAGCTCGGGGGCACTTTATGCCATGGATTCCCTCCAAGATTCGACCACCGGCTTTTAGATGTTGTGAAGCGTTGCATTTCATTGAGTTGGCTGATTTGTTGTTAAAGTGCCTCTCAACATTGAATTTTCTGTTACCAAAGATTCCGCAATTGAGACAGTAATGAAAGGTCCCACCCAATATTGTGCAATTTTGTGGGAATTCGGCTGCTATCAATGAATTTACTTGCTGTGGTGTGCTTCGCATAAGTTGGTTGTGGAGTTCAATTTGTTTCGCTCTCAGAGATTTTTCAGCTCCTAGTGCATTGGGTTTTGCTGTGTCGCCACCACATCCATTCTCCTTCCAATGTTGTCGAATTTGTCGTCGTGATGGAATCCAAAGATTGCTCCCCTTTGTTTGAAGAAGACGGTTGTGTGCACATTGTTCTGCCGTACAATACACCCCAAATAAAGTTGTTTCCAAACTGTGCTGTCTCCTTTGATCACTGAGAGCTAACATTTCGCTATCATCGCCTTCATCAAAGTTGTAATCAATGTTGTCATCCCCTTGGTTGTTATTTTCATTGTCACCACTATTACTAATATTACTTGCTGCTGCTCGCTGAAAATCGACTCGCTGCGAATCGACTCGCTGCACACTTGAATTGTCATGTACCGGTTGATTTTGTTGTGGTTGTGGTTGTGGCGGTGGCGGCTGATTATTATTCATGGCTGCTGCAGTACTATCATTGCCACCTCCCTGATTGCTATTTTTGTCGTCACCACTAATATTATTATTATTATTCGCTACGGCAGAATCATCAACTCGCTGCCTCTTTGACGGCGATGCAATTAAATCGTCGTCCAACGGTTGATGTAGCGGTGGTAGTGGCGGCGGCGGCTGCTGCGGCGGAGGAGGTGGTGGTGGTGGTGGTGGCGGCGGCGGCGGCTGCTCACTATTACTCATGGCTGCTGTCGTAATTGATACCGACGCGAGCAAAGTGTTCCGTGGAGAATTATTATTAGGGGGGATACTGATTTACTGGTGGGAGAAGTGTTCCACAAGTTATTAATTAATTATTTGATTGGGGAGGCGGGGGAGGCGCAGGGGGGGGGGAGGTATTAATAAATTATTGTGTTGATGTTGCTAGTACTCTAGTTGGCTATGACGCAGGTCTTCCCCATGTTGAGCACATGCCGCTTGGATTGGATGGTGGTAGAGTTGCTGGCAGTGGTGGTGGTTTGCTTTACACTTTCTTTTTGTGAGAAAGCACATAGGGCCCCTCTTTTTTTTGGTTCTCATCATCCCTTGTCGCACCCAAAAAAATCACCTAAGACAATGGCAGCCGCTCCACTCCCCCCCCCCACTACTGCTTCTGCACACTACATGAACAATTAAAGCGCAGAAAAACAGCACCAATATAACAGCAGCACCATTTCCGACGTGATTCTCGAAGGATTTGAATAATAATATTGCATGGATTGACTTCTGCAGTAATATTCTGTAGAGTTATTTTGTGCGAATCAAATGCTTCTTTATCCACCAATGTCATGGGTCGTCCTCGGCGAGTAGCCGGAGTATTTTAACAGTTGGTGGCTTATATTGAAGCTAATAAATAGCGCAAGCGATTTGTAGAGGAATTACTGGGCTAGCGGCGTCGTCTATGGAGTGGCGGAGCGTTGAATCATGTGTATGGAAATAATACATCTGGAGCGCAGCGATTTGTGTGATGGTAAATAGTAACACTCCAAGGGAGTAGAAGTTCATAATGGCGGCACTAATATATTAGCAATAACGGTAACTGAATAATAATCAAAGGAATTTAGTAATAATAATAATTCTATGGAGTAACTCAATAAATAATAAATGTACCAGATATGTCATGATTTAATTACATGTTATGTTGTGGGGGGGATATCTATGTATATTATTAGTAGCAAAGATTATATTGGGCGGGGTGGTATTTATTATCATGAGGATTACAGGGATGGTGCCGCTTTTGTTCGGATTTGATGGGGGAGGGGGATTGCGAGCATGGTTTGGGCAAGGGGATTGCAAGCAACAACATGTATGAGCGAGCGAGGCTCCTTATATAATATGGAAAATAATATTGTAGTTACAGGAACGATATTTGGCGGATATTAGCGCGATGATATGGCGCAGATACCACCTGAATTTTATACAACGATATCATTAATTTGATGTGCTATGGCAAGTTGTGTCGAATGGTATTTGAGCGGCGCCATGGTGAGTTGTGTCGAGAGAAGGATGTAGGTTGGTGTGGTCTGAGGTAGGAGAACCAGATTGGTCAAATTTGGTAAAAGAGCTAATACAGTGGAATAAAGCTAGTAGTAGCCTTTGGAATTATGAGTAGTCACGTTTGGCAATATGAGTAGTCCCGTTGGCAAGATGAGTCATTTGTAGCTCAAAATGCCAAAAAAAAGCAATTTGTTTAGGTATTTATTATCATGAGGATTACAGGGATGGTGCCGCTTTTGTTCGGATTTGATGGGGGAGGGGGATTGCGAGCATGGTTTGGGCAAGGGGATTGCAAGCAACAACATGTATGAGCGAGCGAGGCTCCTTATATAATATGGAAAATAATATTGTAGTTACAGGAACGATATTTGGCGGATATTAGCGCGATGATGTGGCGCAGATACCACCTGAATTTTATACAACGATATCATTAATTTGATGTGCTATGGCAAGTTGTGTCGAATGGTATTTGAGCGGCGCCATGGTGAGTTGTGTCGAGAGAAGGATGTAGGTTGGTGTGGTCTGAGGTAGGAGAACCAGATTGGTCAAATTTGGTAAAAGAGCTAATACAGTGGAATAAAGCTAGTAGTAGCCTTTGGAATTATGAGTAGTCACGTTTGGCAATATGAGTAGTCCCATTGGCAAGATGAGTCATTTGTAGCTCAAAATGCCAAAAAAAAGCAATTTGTTTAGGGACTCGTCCCATCTTCTCATCCAAGTTCTGTCGGCTCTCCAGAATATCACAGAAGAACGCTCTCCCATCTGCTGCTGTGGTCGAATTCTCCCTGCACTCTGCAATGCATCTGCAGCCGACCGACATCCGCCCATAATGATGACTTGCTTCACTTTTGAATTGTCAAGCCCAACACAGTAGGTAGATGCCAATACTGAAATTTTACCGGCATCCCACTCTGCAATTATGTGTTCCCTCTGATCTGCAGTGCAGTCTGATGTAAGCCATTTAGCTGTGATTTGAGCATTGTTGATGCTTTGGGTTAGTGACACAGCGTGTTCTTTCAAGACAGTGATGACATGGATTGCAAAATCTCCTGTATGTGGCGGTGACAGTTGACTCTTGATGTGATTGACTATATTTGGTATCAAGTCAGGATTTGCTGATTGCATGATCCGGAAGGCAACGTTGGGGACAGCGTAGGATGATTGTCCACCAATAGTAACGTAGTTATCTCCCATTCCTGCGTAATTGGTAACCATCTTGGTGGCAGTGAGATTGGTTGTTGCAGAGAGGAGGACAATCTTGGTATTGAGAGATTTGAGATAACGAAGGCTCTGCCATGAGGTGTCATGACGGTAACACTCTGTCAAAGCAAGATGGAACTCGTCGACGTAGATGACTTTCACTCCCCAGTTATTGAAAGTGCTGTTGTAATTCTGGCGGAGGGTATTGAAGGCATCAATAGAAATGTAGAGGAGGTCGAAACCTTCAATGACAGGTATCATTGACTGCATGGACGAGGTAGTGATGGAGTAGACCTTCAAGTTTGTTCCATGGAAACACTGCTTAGACTTCATCAGCTGCTGCGCCAACAGGGAGTTGTATGGGCAGATTACAATGGCCTTGTTCCTCACGGAACCACAGATTGCACGACCAAGCAGAGAGTAGTTCCAAATTCCACTCTTCCCATGTCCTGGAGCAAGATGCACTACAACATCACGGTGGTCTGATGTGTCATCGATGATTTTGATGGCTTTCATTTGATGGTCGAAACAAGTTGCTGTTGGACTGTTGAGTGCCCGCTGTGCAGCTTGATCATAGAAGGTAGGATCAATGGTAGTGAAGTTTCGGTCGAAGGTTTCTTGTATAACCGGATCTTTCTCACCTAGAGCTTTGAAGAGGCGAACAGCGACTGAGAATGGGAATCGGGCGACCTCACTGTCATTAAGTCTCATCATGATCTCGGAAGAATAGTGTTGACTATGGACATAGGGAGAATGATGTAGTTGAAGTGCAAGCTCTTTGGACGTTGTGAATTTACCAGTGCTCATGGGAGATAAGAAATTCAGAATCTGACTGAAGATATCCCTGATAAACTTGGTCCCCTGATCACCAGTGGAGGAAGATCCAGATACGTCCAGCTGTAGCAACTCTCTGCACATCAAGTTTGCCTCTTGTGGACCTCTATCGATGCTTGGGATGGTGAGAGTTTGGCTATCTTCCACTGCAGGATAGATGACCAAGTTGAGGACAATCATGTATCTTGAAAGAGACGGAGGGACGAAATGGGGGATCTGCTGGTTTTTATCAACCCCATGGAGTACGTTCTTCTCAGACCTCATTGTGAAGCGAAGACAATTGAAGTATTCCTCGAACTCCTTAAAGGGACGGATGCGAGTCAGTTCAATGCCACGCCCTGCACCAGATGAGAGGTACAGAATAGTGCCTTGGTTGTACCTGTTAAGCATGTTGACATGGGTTTGAGCATCCTCGACGCCAAGTGTAGGAATAAGGCTTGAAAGCTCTACCTTTTCATTAGTATCTAGTGCAAAGAGAGTAGTGTAGAAAATGAAAAGTCTATTGAGAACGAGATAGGGAGGATGAGAAACAAGCAATAGAAAGGCCTACCTTTTACAAGAACATGTACAGCATCTGGATTTGTTCCAGTCATGATCAGTTTATTCTCAACGTTTAGAAACATATCCAAGAGCGCATGACACTGGAATAGGGAATATAAATGAAACTTGAATTTTGCTGCAGTTTCTGGGATCATCTTGTCCCATGTGCTTTTTTTCACGTAGCTCTGGCCAACCCTCACCTCACCAGTGTTAGGATCAAATGCCTTGTGTACCTTGGACGGATTGTGCTTCCTATCGATTTCCCTCCCCATCCTGATACATTTACAAATTGAACTTGTTGAGTCGCAAGTCTGAATCACCCTCAGCAGTTCATATGTTTTACGCATAAAGACATCATGATCAAAGTTGTCATCTCTTCGTGCAGTTCTGCAAATGTGACCACAAACCATATGCCTCATTAGGCGGAGGAGGTTGTTGGAGTTCTTGCTGATTTCATTTGCGGCACGAAAAACCAGGTAGGATCGTGATGACACTGATTTGAGCCCTCTCCCAATAAGATATTGGTGCAGTACATTGGGTTTCAGTCCAATAGGATTCTCTGTGAGAACGCTGATCATCATGCCGAATAGGATGTTGGTCCCATTGATGCGCTTTGCGGTCTCATTCAACAGCTCATCATCAGTCCGCCCGTCAGAGAAATTGTCAATGACAAATTCCTGAATCTCCTCAGCTTGGCTAAGTTGCTCTTGTAATAGGCCAGGCTTGGTACGAAGTACAAAGAGAATCAAGTGCTCGAACTCCTCAATAATTTTGGGCATAGTCTTTGTTGGAACAAAGGTGGACCCTTGCAATAGCATCTCTTCGTTCGGTGCCTCTGCACTTCCCACTTGATACAACATGCCTCTGAAAAAAGGACTAACCAACAGAACATCATTCTCTGCGTGTCCATCTGATAGATAAGTCTTCCCTGCATGCAGAATGACCTTGATGATGGAACTGAAAGGATCGGTTTGGGGATCAAATTTCTTCGAGGCCATTGTGGCAAGTGGCTTGAGTTGATTGACACATCTATCTGGATTTGACTCGATGAGGGGAAGTAGCAGTAGCTTGTGTTGATCTACCTTGGAGAGTGCTTCGCTCTTTGCAGCAGAGTCCATGGAATGGTCCGTAAAGCATGCTTCAGCAACGCTACGGAGACTACTTTCAATGTCGATGCGGGGTGGACCCAAAGCTTTTGCTTCCCTCATCTCTTCAGGGGTAGCAGTAACAATGCCTCTATCCAGGTCTGACACCAACAGCAAGGAACTACTAGGTGAATCTGAAATATGATATGGACAGAATTGTGTGAGATGGTAATAAAAACATTTCCAAGAGAAGTCAAAATTGTGTGAACTCACTGTAGTGTCTTCGCGCTGCAGAAGTTCTTGCAGCAGTAGTAGTGCGAGTAGTACGAGTAGGAGGAAGTTGATTTACAGCAGCATTAGGATATGGTAATTCAAATTGTTTGTTTCGGACCAGCTCCACCACAGCTTGGGGGCACTTTATGCCATGGATTCCCTCCAAGATTCGACCACCGGCTTTTAGATGTTGTGAAGCGTTGCATTTCATTGAGTTGGCTGATTTGTTGTTAAAGTGCCTCTCAACATTGAATTTTCTGTTACCAAAGATTCCACAATTGAGACAGTAATGAAAAGGTCCCACCCAATATTGTGCAATTTTGTGGGAATTCGGCTGCTATCAATGAATTTACTTGCTGTGGTGTGCTTCGCATAAGTTGGTTGTGGAGTTCAATTTGTTTCGCTCTCAGAGATTTTTCAGCTCCTAGTGCATTGGGTTTTGCTGTGTCGCCACCACATCCATTCTCCTTCTAATGTTGTCGAATTTGTCGTCGTGATGGAATCCAAAGATTGCTCCCCTTTGTTTGAAGAAGACGGTTGTGTGCACATTGTTCTGCCGTACATACACCCCAAATAAAGATTGTTTCCAAACTGTGCTGTCTCCTTTGATCACTGAGAGCTAACATTTCGCTATCATCGCCTTCATCAAAGTTGTAAGTCAATGTTGTCATCCCCTTGGTTGTTATTTTCATTGTCACCACTATTACTAATATTACTTGCTGCTGCTCGCTGAAAATCGACTCGCTGCGAATCGACTCGCTGCACACTTGAATTGTCATGTACCGGTTGATTTTGTTGTGGTTGGTTGTGGCGGTGGCGGCTGATTATTATTCATGGCTGCTGCAGTACTATCATTGCCACCTCCCTGATTGCTATTTTTGTCGTCACCACTAATATTATTATTATTATTCGCTACGGCAGAATCATCAACTCGCTGCCTCTTTGACGGCGATGCAATTAAATCGTCGTCCAACGGTTGATGTAGCGGTGGTAGTGGCGGCGGCGGCTGCTGCGGCGGAGGAGGTGGTGGTGGTGGTGGTGCGGCGGCGGCGGCGGCTGCTCACTATTACTCATGGCTGCTGTCGTAATTGATACCGACGCGAGCAAAGTGTTCCGTGGAGAATTATTATTAGGGGGGATACTGATTTACTGGTGGGAGAAGTGTTCCACAAGTTATTAATTAATTATTTGATTGGGGAGGCGGGGGAGGCGCAGGGGGGGGGGAGGTATTAATAAATTATTGTGTTGATGTTGCTAGTACTCTAGTTGGCTATGACGCAGGTCTTCCCCATGTTGAGCACATGCCGCTTGGATTGGATGGTGGTAGAGTTGCTGGCAGTGGTGGTGGTTTGCATTTACACTTTCTTTTTGTGAGAAAGCACATAGGGCCCCTCTTTTTTTTGGTTCTCATCATCCCTCGTCGCACCCAAAAAAATCACCTAAGACAATGGCAGCCGCTCCACTCCCCCCCCCCACTACTGCTTCTGCACACTACATGAACAATTAAAGCGCAGAAAAACAGCACCAATATAACAGCAGCACCATTTCCGACGTGATTCTCGAAGGATTTGAATAATAATATTGCATGGATTGACTTCTGCAGTAATATTCTGTAGAGTTATTTTGTGCGAATCAAATGCTTCTTTATCCACCAATGTCATGGGTCGTCCTCGGCGAGTAGCCGGAGTATTTTAACAGTTGGTGGCTTATATTGAAGCTAATAAATAGCGCAAGCGATTTGTAGAGGAATTACTGGGCTAGCGGCGTCGTCTATGGAGTGGCGGAGCGTCGAATCATGTGTATGGAAATAATACATCTGGAGCGCAGCGATTTGAGTGATGGTAAATAGTAACACTCCAAGGGAGTAGAAGTTCATAATGGCGGCACTAATATATTAGCAATAACGGTAACTGAATAATAATCAAAGGAATTTAGTAATAATAATAATTCTATGGAGTAACTCAATAAATAATAAATGTACCAGATATGTCATGATTTAATTACATGTTATGTTGTGGGGGGGATATCTATGTATATTATTAGTAGCAAAGATTATATTGGGCGGGGTGGTATTTATTATCATGAGGATTACAGGGATGGTGCCGCTTTTGTTCGGATTTGATGGGGGAGGGGGATTGCGAGCATGGTTTGGGCAAGGGGATTGCAAGCAACAACATGTATGAGCGAGCGAGGCTCCTTATATAATATGGAAAATAATATTGTAGTTACAGGAACGATATTTGGCGGATATTAGCGCGATGATATGGCGCAGATACCACCTGAATTTTATACAACGATATCATTAATTTGATGTGCTATGGCAAGTTGTGTCGAATGGTATTTGAGCGGCGCCATGGTGAGTTGTGTCGAGAGAAGGATGTAGGTTGGTGTGGTCTGAGGTAGGAGAACCAGATTGGTCAAATTTGGTAAAAGAGCTAATACAGTGGAATAAAGCTAGTAGTAGCCTTTGGAATTATGAGTAGTCACGTTTGGCAATATGAGTAGTCCCGTTGGCAAGATGAGTCATTTGTAGCTCAAAATGCCAAAAAAAAGCAATTTGTTCTGAACTAGAGATACCTAGACTGCACTCCTCTTATTACCTAAAATGGGCAAGTTCAGATCCAGCTTGCCCAGTAACAGCTCCTGAATACCATCCTAAACTAATCACTTATTTATCTAATTTGTTTAGGGTTGATTTTTGGGCAATAATCTAATCGACTAATGGCATCAGCAACGGTATTATCAACACCCTTGATGTACCTAATGTCGGCTCCATACTCATTGAGGAGTAGATTCCATCTCTGCACTCTGTCAGAGGTGCTGCCTAAGCTATCTGGAACGAGATTCTGATGATCTGTATAAATCACCAGCTTCTGTCCAAGCAGCATACCTTTGAATTCTTTCAAGAGTTCGACGATAGAAAGCAATTCAAGTTCCGTCACAGTGTACTTCATTTGCGTGGCAGTTAACTTCCGGCTGAAAAAGGCAATGGGACGGTTATTTTGCGTAATCACTCCCCCAAGCTGGCGAGTTGAAGCATCAGTAAAGATAGTGAACTCTTCACCGAAGTTCGGGTAGGCCAGGATAACATCTCGGGCGATTACCTTCTTGATCTCATCAAAAGCATCCTGATGAACCTGCTCCCACCGCCACGGCGGCTTCTTTTTGGTAGAGCGTTTAGTGGTTCCACATTCTCCAACTAGATCAGTGAGTGGAGCGAGGAGCTGTGTTCTTGACACCCACAAGTCACGGTAATACTGAATAATACCGAGGCAACGTCGAAGATCTTTCACGTTACGAGGTGGTTTGAGAGCAAGGATAGCGGCGACTTTGGAATGTTGTGGTGCAATTCCTTGTTTGGTGAGATGATACCCAAGGTAATCAATCTCTACGGCTGCGAATTTACTTTTGGCTGCGTTGACTTGCAGACCAGCGTCGCTTAATTTTTGTAATACCACGTCGAGTTTCTCCAGGTGGTCTTCAAAGGTTCCTTTGGATAGGCAGAGCAAATCATCAATGTAAGCCTGCACGTAGTCCAACTCAGCAAAGAGTGAAATCATTTTACTTTGGAAGATGTCCGGGCTACAAGCAACTCCCATTGGAAGTCTTTTGTACCTGTAAATTCCCCAAGGAAATACAATGGCGCAAATCTTCATCGTCTCGAGATCAAGCTTCAAATGGTAATATCCCATATTGAGATCAATCGCTGAGGCAAAAGTAAAGCCTTCCATCTGTTGCAACATACCCGATACCTTAGGAAGCGGGAAGGGGCGTCGCACTAGCGCTTTGTTAAGCTGGCGGAAGTCGGAGAGGAAGCGGACTGTGCCGTCTGACTTAGGAATAATAAAAGATGGACTGAGCCAGTCTGCTTGTTGTACCTGCTCCAGAACTCCTATATCAATTAAGCGTTGAAGTTCTTTCATAATTGTTGCTTTGTGTATCTGTGGGACATCAAACGGTCTACCACGGAACGGTTTCACATCTGGCTTAAGCTCAAAATGGACTTCCTCACCTTTCCATTCACCGAGAGATCCGCTAAACATCTTCTCATGTTTCTTGAGTAAGTTGAGTAGTTGAAGTCTCTGCATTCTGGAGAGATGAGAGCAATTTTCATCGACGATCTTTTCTAGATCGGCGGCTTCATACTTGGCATCCAAAATCTTGACGGCTCTATCAGTCTCCTCTTTAGTTGACTGAGGCTCTAGGGCTTCATTATAGATGTTCATCAAGATGTTTTCATCTTTGAATTCGTCCTTGTTTTTCATAGGACGGGAGATGCCATCAATTTCAAGGACTTTCTCTTTGAAATGCATAGTAACTCCCCAAGCATGAAGGGTTTTAACACCAATAATGGCGTCGTATTGAACGCTCCTCCTGTTGTGGATGCGTCTGATGTCAGCAGTACAAGACATAATCTTACTTTGAGAATACTCCGGAAGCAAGAAAGATAGTTCTGCGACTTCACTTGTGTTGAACTGGCCATTGGACGTGGTCCACACATTTGGATGAGCTAGAGGTATAGGGTCAAAAGCCTTTACTTCTTCATCGGGCAGAAAGATGATGTCATCATCTGCACCGGAGTCAAGTAATAAAACCAAGGGGCGTGAGTTACGGTTTCCCTTCTTGGTCAGGGACGCTGCGACAACAACAGTCTTAAGTCCATTTCCCCTGATTACTTTTTGACGAAGCGATGCGTGCATGTCTTTTACACCGCTCCAATCGGGTATGACACCTTTAATCGGCGAATGGTCAAGGTTATACAAATCAAAATCGATAGTATTAGGTTTCCTTCGTTTAACTGAACGTTCATAAGAATCAGATTCATTATTTAGTTTTAAGTTTCTATTTTCCATTCGAGTGTCGGACCCAATGATTCAATAGTCATCTCGACGGCGATAGCTACGGCTGCGTCGATGGTATTCAGGACTACGAGAGCGAGACCTAGAGCGAGAACGAGAGCGCTCACGTCGGTCATGCCTGTAATGATCACGGCCGCCACCACCAGAACGCATGTCTCTGAGTGCGGCTGCAATTTCGCTTTTGATGAGGTCCTTCACAGATCCTTCTTCTTTTTCGTGATCGCGTAGTTGACGGTTTTCACCATCACGCCTCTTCTTTTGACCATTGACTTCGTAGTTGCGGCATTTATTCGTAGGATGGGTAAACCAAGCGTTGACTCCATTCTTCTGACAGTTGCCACACCCACCTTCTTTGGGGTTTTCAGGCGTAGGTTTAGTACTTGGATTGCCACCACCCCCACCTCCACCGCCACCTCCACCATTCTTCTTCTGGTTTCTAGGGTTGGGGTTGGAAGCTCCGTTCTTGGTAGACTTATCCTTTTCATTTGAAGCGCGTTGGGTCTTCTGATGAGCCAAGATGGCGTCAATGCGAGCGACCAAAGGCTCCAGCTCTGTTTCAAGTGGACGATTTGGAGACGTCACTCGAAGAGAATCCCTAACCTCTCTGGGCATGCTGGCCAAGACAATCTTGCACAGCTCCACTTCGTTGTAGGGAACATTGGCACGTGGAATATCATCGTTGTCCGCGTACTGTTCATCATCTTTGTAGGTGGTAAGGAGACGTAGATATTGATTGATTGCTGTGATCATCCCTACCCAAGCCTTGCATGTGAATGCACGATGGAATTTAATGTTGGATTCCAAGTAGCTTCTGGTTGCTTCCGCGAGGCCATAACCATGTTGCTCGACTAACAATAAATTAGCGCACTTGAGAATATCCTTAAGAGTTTTCAAACGAGGCCCTGTTTCTGCTTGAGTGCAGAGCATCGCTTTACGACACATCAAGTAGTCTGATGTTTCGTCTTTGTCATTGAAGACCGTCCCTGTGTAAGACATCAGAGGGATCATTATTTTGGAAGAGTCCATGGCGTCCTTGCAAAATGCATGGTTGACTGCCCTCCACTTCGTCACTTGGTGCGGCTCACCCTGATTGAAGTAGTTGTCGATGATGACAGCGAATTTCTTATCGAAATGACCCATGAGCTTTCCAAGCATACCTCCTGCACGTTCTGCATTATCATTCAGAGCGTTCACATGATGGCTGATTTGCTTTTTATGCTGCGAGAGTGTCTTTTTCAATTCGTCGATGTCCTTCTTAGCGAGAGGATCACCGGAGATACCGTTGAATTTGTTTGCGATGTCGGCTTCTAGCTCGGACGCTTTTTGTTGATGGGAGATGAGTTGAGTCATGAGCTTCTTCTCGTGATCGTCCCAACCAAGCTCGAAGATTAGACTTTCATATTCGATGAGTTTGAGTACCATGTAGGTATGTTGTCCAACATTGTGTGGAAGGGAATAGTACGTTACCGTAGTTTTGGCATGATTAGTTGATCCGCCATCGATAGTCCATTTCCGACCATTGGCAATCTTGGCAACTGGAAAGATGGGAAAGACGACTTTGTCTTTATCCTCGATGTA
This sequence comes from Skeletonema tropicum, assembly GCA_037178625.1. Classification (NCBI taxonomy): domain Eukaryota; phylum Bacillariophyta; class Thalassiosirophyceae; order Thalassiosirales; family Thalassiosiraceae; genus Skeletonema; species Skeletonema tropicum. The sequence continues at coordinate 2,092,869 of CM074144.1, read as the reverse complement.
TCCACGAGTTACCTGAGATTCTTTTGGCCGTTTGTCCTCGGTGAGAGTGTTGTAGGCCAAGTAAATCGAAGCTAATTCATTTTGCGACATGATAATGATCAGTCCTTCTGATATTTCACCAGGATGGAAGATTCTTCTCGTTTCGAGGTATCTGGTAGCTTTCTGCGGTGCTTGTCGACGAGAGCACTTGTTATTTTAAAATAATGACACAGGCTAATAGATGTGTAATGACAACGACGATGAATACAGTATTAATTTACGTATTTGGAGTAGTTGTGTGCTCTTCGAAGGAGAGAGCTGCTGCTAGCGGTAAGTTACTCGTGTAAGCCGAGTGGCTCGGAATGCTATTGGATAGAAATCGTACTAATTCCAAGACGTAGGCTGTTAGTAAGATTCTCTAAGCTGACTGCTTCAATGTAGTCAGAATCCAGAGCGGCATGCGTCAGGCATGGAGATCCCGATAAGCGATAGCTTAGCGAGCACGTATCCGTATGGTCACAGATACATACGTACCTAAAGGTAGTATGCTACTTGACTATTACACTATGAAACATCCCCCATCAATATTACCAGCTCTCTTCAAATATTGCACATTTGCCGAAGAAATAAGTACATAAGAACTGACAGCAGTCAAGTATGCACACTCCCCAACCTCATGAACAGTCTTGTGCTCTAACACTTCATTTGTTGCAAAACCAACATCATTGTGTTTATCGTTGTCATCACCGAGAGGCTGACGAAGATCAATTGATGTTGGAAGGAAGTTGACGGCGCTGTACCACTTGCAAGCAGGCTCATAATTAAATGCACAATGCGGTCGTTGCCAACGATGGATGCAAATATCTCCGTCAGTAGCCGTCCCCCAATAGGTGTCCTCTATTAGAACATAAGATGTACCAAGATCAGGATACATCGCCTCAAGTCTGATCGTAGTGGGATGGAAGCAGCTGGTAGATAGTAAGGGATAGCCCTTTAAATCTTGACACAGATAGGGATAACCTCCCAGATGCTTGCGAACCCAACATTGCATTTGTCCGCAACGACAGTTGAAGATGCATCGAGCCTCTTCATGAACCAAACCAGCCTCGGCCAACCCAGTCGAAATCAAGTCTGTGGATGGATTGCCTCTGTCGAAGAGCTTCGACTGCTCATCAAAGAAATGCTTCGCAGCCATCAGGCTCGCTGGAGAAGCTACGGCTACGGATGGAATCCCTCTATCAAATTATTGCGCTTCAAATGTTTGCTTTGCTATTGTCAGGCGAGGCACATCAGTGGTGTTAGAAGCGTAGGAAAACAACAAAGAGTTCCTGTTGTCGTGGTTGGAACGTGCATCAATAAAGGCGAAGTTGCGGTCTGTTGTAGTTGTTGAGAAGGTGGACTTTTCTGCCGTAGGAAATCGGTTGCTGCAGTCCGATGCAAGATTAGGTGTTGAAATATTGTCCTTGTAGTTGTCATGAGGAGGTGCTTCATCCAATTTCATCCATGGGAAATCAAATTCATCGTCCAGATAATATTCCCAACCGTATGGGCAATGCTTCACAAAATATTCAGCGGCCCTGTAAAGGATTCCCGCTCTGTCTTCATCAATCTTCTCCCCACTCCGGTTCTTCAAACTATTCACCTCGTTTAAATCATCGATACTTTCTAGAAAATCCCTGAACGTATTCATGCTACGATCAGCGATGACGTCTTCTACAAACCCATCATCGTCTAGCTCACCTCGGAGGATGTACTTGAGTATCTCTTCAAAAGTGGCCTTCTTCATGATTCAAAACTGCGCCGAAATCAAACTGTAATAAATTTTTGATATGCCCAATAAGTATTTATCAACCGTTCAATACACTATTAGGAAATTACAGGGTTGCACTTGCTGATGTGCTTAGGGCAACACGGAGTCACCCGCAGTTCACGCTGCAGATTCTGCCTCTCCTCGCTAATGAAGAGTACAGGAATCTTTATTCCTTATTTCCAACACGGAGTCAGGTTGGGGAATTTCCGAACAAATCTCACCGAAGCTCTTCGGTAGTAATTGAGATAGTCTTGAGCTGATTTACACACTTCACCGCTTTGCCACGGTCATGTACTCACTTTGTCCAATAGATCGCTTACAGGGTGCAACGCGGAGTCACACACATGGGGTCCTCAAATCGATGGGAGTAGGGATGTCGTAGGTGCGAAGGCAGCAGTCGGCTCACTCGATTCCGTAATGGAATAAAAGTAGAATCCGACGACTGGAAATCTGACAGATGGTGTCAAACCCTGACCCCAGCTAAAGCCCTTGCTGGGAGCTAATTCATGCGTTACCACACTTGGTCGTTTGTTAACTTGCGTTTACTTTAGAATTCGAATTGTAAGCTTTCCTTATCATGGAAAACAATCATCCAAGAAACATCCTTATCTTGGATACGATCGTCATTGTTGGAGTTTTCCCTCCAAAATGCCTCTCTCTGATATCTTTTGCTGCCTAAAACCTCTTCGGAAGTGCCGAGAACTTCTCTGCCCCTCATACGTGTCGTACCTACCCTCAAAGATACATATCTCAATGCCGTACCAGCAAGTACTAGAATCCATATCCAAGCCTTGTCCAAGCTCCCGTTCGTCAATGAAGAAGCTCGCTGCGTTGAATTTGTATTGTGTGTCTCATCGTCCGGCTATGCTATCTTCAGTGTCATCCAGATGCATACTTATGAAAGATGTCAAGAGTTCAACCTGCTGCTGCTGATCCTCGTTTGGCTCCATCTTCATGAGAAGCGTTTTCCCCTCTCAGCTATATTATGTCGTAGATCAAAGATGAAACCTTCCACACGTCTATCTACGTCTACTGGTCCACTATTTGCGCTGCTGAGCCAAGTGCAATGCTTTTCACGAAGAGTTCAATCTGCTGAGATTATGAGATTGGCTCCAGCTCGATTCAAATCCATAGTGAATCTATCGCTGCATTTGTACCAGACAGCGGTGCAGCGGAGGTGAAGATTGATCCATCCCAGAGATATTTCTCGCAACTTCAACTTGTTGTGTCATTCTGGTACTCGACTTGTCTGATCACTTGAACTAGAGAGAACGTTCACACCTACTTAGGTATGTAAGTGACTGTGGAGGTGCAGTGCTTCTGATTATGTACGACTCAAAAGAAGAGATTTAATACTGATTGTTCTTCTTGGAAAGAACGGTCTTGAAAAGAACGGTTGTAGTTGCTTTCATCTGTGAATAGCGAAGCAAAGAGACGAGAATGGCCGTGCCATGATGAAGAAGTATCGTACCTACTTATTACTGACAAACGTTTTGCATTTGTAGTATAGATCAAACGTCCCAAACTCCATCCTCTAGCTTTAGGCCATTTTGGAAAAAATTAAGTTTCAGGGAAGTGGTCTAAATGCTAGCCCCGAGATACTATCCTTTAGGTGACTATTATGTGAGTATGTACTGTGCGTGGGAGGTGGTGAAGGCGTATATTTTCGTCGAGATATGCATTTGAAGGTGCTCTCTAACTGGGTGCTAGCTTTGATGGCTGATGGCCAAAGTTTTTTACATGGCAAAAAGCTAGTGTACTCTCACATGCATTTCTCAGCGGGGAATTGGAATTTTCGGCCATCCAACATATGTATAGAGTCGACAATATAGTCGACGAAAGGTTGGTTGTACTGGAAATGCATACTAGACATCTTCCTGAGAATTAATTTTGGCCATGAGAGCTGCTCTCTAACTGAAAGCTCTAACAAAATTGTGAAAAAATCGATCTGTAGTCACAGAATCGGGGAAAAAAGGATGAGAAGAGAAAGTGGGCTGCCGTGGAAAGGTCAATAGGTTGGAGCTAGTCACGGGCCTATGTGACTAGCAAGGTGACTAGCAGAAAAGGGCCCTTACACGACCCTGCCTATTGTGCACAAGACCCGTCAGAATGTCCTAATAGAGGACACCGACCCCTTCGACAATACATAGTCTGGGCAGGCCGCCCATCCAGGGTTTGCATTGATATTGGTTGAAAGGTGCCTTTCAAGAGGGCACTACGATGCCCTTGAGTCTTGTGTGGAATTGTTTTTGCCGTAGAAATATGTACCAAAACTCTACGGTAGGAATTCAAAAAACCCTCCAACTTCGAGGAACTTCGACCTCCAAAAACCAATGACATCCCAACCATGGCGACCAATTTGCTCCCCTTTCCATTGTAATGTCGGAAACTATCCCCGTTATCGTATCGTCGGCTCCCATTGGTTCATATGAGAACGTTTATGCAGTGGAAGTGCGTTCTAAGCGGTCGTATCGATCAAATAGTACTGTTTTTCATGTAGCTAGTCGGCCGCCCCCCAGATGGGCCGAGATAGTCGGCACGTGTTATCACAACAACAATTCATTGGGAGAGGCAATCCAGCGATAATTATTACTCCGCACGTCTATCATGATTGGTATGATCGGTTGGTGAGGCGGAAGTGCGTATATATTGCGATTGTGTCCGCCAATGCTGCCTTTTTACATCTTGTGTTGTCATGACACAACACGCCTCTCTCACCTATGACGGTCTTTACTGCATCAAATGAGTAGCATTAATGCAAATGGCATGTGTAGGCAACAATCAAAAAGTCTATGATAGGATGCTGCAATAATCGCCGCTGAGGATGAGCCGTCTATGATCCTAGGCCTTCTTTAGTATGGAAACTTCGGTTTGGTGGTTCACAAAAGATCGGCCTTATCCTTCGTGTGTGATGGCAATGGAATGTCTATTCAACAATAAACTGGGCACAATATCGTGTCATTACGATTCAATAAGCGGTGTCCGCGTGGGGGGTTGCTGTTGACCTCATGCAATAAAGAGAGAGTGTGTTGATCCGACTTATGTTGAGTGATGGAACATGGAACACAAGTTCTCCACATCAGTGCTTCCGAACATTAAAACACACAACAATGTACAGCAAGCATATTGCACCGCCGCATCGAACCGAACAGCAGTAGAAAACAAGATGCAAAAATCCTATACCTTCGTATGCAACAGGACGATGACGTTTATCTCAATATCATTGATCTTGGACGATCCATCGATGATAATTGGTATACAGAATTTGCAATTATTGATGATTGTACACTATGCAGATGCTAAAATAATGACCCATGTTGTCAACCATGACTGTATCGACGTACTGAGTCGATAATATTGTTCAAACAGCTTTGTCCATGCAATAGAAGCGCCCGTAGGGAGCGGAACGCCATGGTGGCCATGTTGGGGGCAATTTTGTTGTGGTATTGGCAATCTTGTGATATATATTGAGTTCCTTTGTTAAGAAAACGGAACGACATCTAAATTGGATTATTAGCACCGTGACTAGCTTGTGACTAGCTGTATAGAAATCTACATGGGAATCAGTACGTTTCGTAGCTAGTCGACTAGCGACTAGCTCCAACCTATAACCACTCTAGTATGAGGAACAAAACCTAAAACGTATATGTAGTTGATCGTTGATCCTCACTGAAGAGCACCACTGAACGACTCAAGATGAACATGATCGGGCGAAGAAAAGAGTGTGCTCTAGTAGTGGCTTAGTCTATGATGAGGCACGCACATCGAATCATGGCCGTGAAACGATGATGGTCAGCTTACGTGGCTAAGGAAGATCGATGACGGTGACTACTGGAAGAGTCCCGAGTGCCATGGAGACTCAATAAGGACGATGTCCATCATCGGACAGAATTTCCCTAATTTTAATTCCATAAGATACAGACAGAACCAATGATACAGCCCTCTCAAGTGTGTTAATGCGGGTCTTGCAAATGAAAGAATCATATAAATATCTTGTTTTCTCGCCGAGATCGGCATCTAACTATCTTTATCTAATTACGTTACCATGACGTTACGATCACATAAATAATATAAATCTACACTGTAGCAAAGAAAATTATTGCTATGAGTTCCTATTTTCAACGGCCTTCCATTTACTCATCACTGATTTGAAATCTGATGCGGCGGATACATCATCATCATCATCTCGCCCTTCTTCGATGGAGACACCTGTGATGAGAGGTTTAGAGGGCCTGTACTTACTCGGCAAAAGGTCTACGCGTTTCGTTTCAGGATGTGGTCTCTTCATCCATTCAGGAGTCGGCTTTGCATTCCTCTTTATTTGGGGAGTTACAGAGGGATTGTCATTCATGGAACCAGGGGTTGTCGATGATTGAGGACGAAGTTTCTGAAGCCATTCAGGAGTTGGCCTATTAGTACGAGTCACCGGGCGATTGTAGCTCGACGTGCTATCGTTGGATGGTGAGTTGGGTGCTTGCTTCCACGCAGGTGAAGAGCTCGATGGTGCAGCTTGGCTGTCTGCACTCACTTCCACAACAGCAACCTCCTTCTTTTCATTAATGTCATTGATACCAGTAGTCGATTGAGTCACTTCCACATCGGCCGTCTTCTCACTGTTATTCTTTTCGTGCTGGGTCTGCTCTTCTTGGGCCTTCTTCGTTCTCCTCATTTCTTTCTTGCGCTGAAGCGCTACCCTGGCACGCTTGTTCAAATGGTTTAATGCCGGTCGCTCCTCTTTCTTTGCAGTAGTGGCCTTTGCTGCTGTATCTTCATTCTTTGCCATTATTTCTTGCACATCCCTTTTCACCTCCTTCTTCGTGTCCTCTTCCTTGTCCTTATCCAGTGATGACATCTCCGCAGCATTATCCTTCTTCTTCTTCTTTTTCTTCTTCTTCTTCTTCTTCTTCTTGTCTTCATTGGCAGCTTTGTCTTCGACATTGAAATCTCCTTCCCAAGTAGCATACGAATTCCCAAATGATAAGAAAGATTCCCCACTCTTTCCATTGTTGGCAAGGGTGAATGATGTTGCTCGGTCAAGGAATGGACTGTGACTACCACTACTTTCATCTTCGTGTGGCTTGGGTGTCAAAAAGTTGAAATCGCTCAGGGTGTCATAATTTGGCCGGATATAGCCAGAATCTGCAGCGTAGCTGGTAGTGTTGTCTTGGCTGTTGCTTCGATGAGATGTCTCACTATTGCGAGGAGAAGAATAGCTCTGCTGCTGCTGCTGCTGCTGCTGCTCCGCACTCGAACTTTGGTTGTTGCTGCTGCTCCTACTATTACTTTTCGCTTTGAGGGGTGCATTCACATTCCTAGCCTTCTTCTCAAACAACGTCGTGGGTAAGCATACGATTGTCCCCTGCTTGCCTTCCAATTCGATACGGTCTTGAACACCTGGTACATCCTCCAAACAAACACGTTCTTCCACTTGAGGCGTCAACTTGCCCTCGGACAATAAGGTTAGCAAAAACCTCAAATCCTTCTTGAACAAAATCTGATCTTCCTTGGCACTTGCCCAGATACCATCATATGTCGAAAACTGTTGGGAGCAGGTCAATTGACAATTGAACTTGGCCGAGACAAACGCTCCTTTCGCCTTGTTGGCAAGATCATGAAGGAACTCTCCTCCATCGAAGCTATCATCATTGAACATGACATTACAGCTATCATCTTGGTTGACAATGTTGGGGGGTTGCACATAGACCATTCCACGATCTTGACCCAACAGACTCATAAAGGACTCGAACGTTTCAGGAGTGGGAAGGTCCTGCACTAGAATCAAACTCAATTTTTCCTCCACAAACAACTCCCATCCAAATGTCTCTGCACCCAATGGCGTAGCACCCATATCACGTAATCGATCATGCACCCCCGACGGTCCGGTGGCAAAGATTTGAGACGCCCCCAGCTCGACTGCCAACTCGATCAAGGCTCGTCCCAACTCGGTATCACCATCTTGAACTAGTAGTGATTTCCCACGGAGTTGATTCAAATCATACCGATCATGCATATCATAAAGTCCCAACTGGATGGCCTGAAATGCGGTGGTGTAAAGTCGTGTCATACACGACGCCATGGCTGCATCGACATTCCGTGGAACATTGACCACCAATGCCGCATCGATTAGAGTATATTGATGATTATTGGACTTTTCATCCTTGTATTCAAATGGATAAATTGCCGCGACACGATCATCCACCTCAATGCCATGAATGGCACGAGCATGTGTCGACAATTGTACTACACGGCCAATACAATCGAGGCATGTCGTTTCAACCCCAATGGGGAGAGATGATGCACATCGGACACCTGGTCGTGTCATGAGATCACGTTTGTCGACTGTCGATGCCTCGATTTCAATTAGGACATCATTTTTGTGACGAGGTCGGGGGATGGCATGTCGTCGGTCCAATCGGAGGATGGCCTCGGGTAGATTACGCTCTGCCACACCGTTGGTTGGATTGGTGTGATCTAGAAAGTGAAGTGAGAGTTGCTGTTGTTGCTGTTGTTGTTTGTGATTGTTGCTACCGCCGCTACTACCCGCTGTTTGCGATGGGGACGAGGAAGTGTTGTCCAGAGGTGGCGGTACACTCTGCCCATCATCATTATCATCATCATCTACACCAGGCTGCTGTTGCTGCTGTTGCGGTTGCTGTTGCTGCTCGTGACGATGACGATGACGACTCCCACTATGATGACTATTACTCTGCTGATCAATAAAGTTCTCAATGGAAGTTTGGCGCTGAGGAACATCTGGTTGATTATCAATGAAGAGTTGACGATAGGCAGCATCATAGTGTGGTTCAGTCGCGATACTTCCAGAGAGGGTTGTGGAGTCAGTGTTGGTTCTGCCCCGGGATGTTCGTGTGGTTTCAAGCTGTTTGAGAACTTGATTATCGAATTGGTAGGGGTTGGTATCTTTTGGGTTGGAGGAAAGGACCTGCATCATCGTCGTATCGACTTGAATCGCTTTGGAAAGTGAAAGAACCAAAGTAGATAATATTGTTATCAAATATCGTCGTCGGTAGGGTTCACTGCTTCTACAAAGGCATGGTCATGGTAATTATATAAGGAAGCGAAGCAATAAACACACAACTTTTCCACCACTCAACTGACGAGCTGCGCCGACATGGTCAATTTTGTGCATCGCGAACTGAAAACAAACGAGCAATTTGGCGCACCTCCATCTTCCCCGGGTTGAATGTTGATGCAACCCACATCTATCAAAGGAATATGAATTATCAATATTTTAACTCTGAAAATCGAATAGAAATAATGAAGTAGGGTAAGGAATATAGATATTACGAAGGGGTTTATTTCAATAAACTTCGCATCTCACACACCGCAAAACACACCGCTGGCCCTCGCATCGCCATCTATCTCACATCTCACATCTCACACACACCTCATCTTGATGCTTCTCGCTGACATCTATACTACTACTTCTTAGTCTATCGCTAGCTAGCTGTTGAATAATACAACGATGAGAAGACGGCGCCAATGGTATCATCATTCAGCCGCTCTGCTATTATTATTAGTGGCGGCGCCATCAGCAGTGCTGCTGGGTGTTGTGGCATCATCCCAAGTGGATGATGATACTACCGACCAATGCAGATTGTATCTCGCCGAGTCGACGATTCCAGGCGGTGAGTTATGAAGTTTGCAATACATCATATTATATAACTCAGCTCGGCTAACTATTTCTACTATCATCTATCATCTCATATTAATATATTACAGCCGGCCTAGGAATATTCACGGGCATCGACCTCCCACCCAACTCCAACGTGGCCGAACCCGACATCATCATCCCCTTGGCAGACTACGAATGGCACACCAACATGGAACAAGACTTCCACCTCCTATGGGGCGAATATTCCTGGCAGGTCGAAGAAATGTTCATGGAAACGGACATGGCAATTGGGAGTGCATTGGTCATTGGGACGGGATGTATGCCCAATTGCAACTTTGCATTGATTAATGCGCATGAGGGCAAGCCGACGTATGATCATGCCGGCTTGAAACGGGGAGATTATGGGGTTACGGGCTTTACTGGATTTCATAATCAACGAATGGTTACCGATAAATTTATTCCACGGGGGGGAGAGATATTTGTTAGTTATGGGGAGGAATGGTTTACATCGAGGGGGGAGGAGATGGCGACTGTACCGTTTTCGGACAATTTTATTGCGGTGGATGAATTCTTGAAGAAATTCAAACGATATCAAAAGAGAAAGTACTCTTATCATCATCATAATAATGCAGAAGACTTTGCCAAGGACTTGTGGACTGTTGTTGAGGCTATCGCAAGGGTTATTCCAACGAGGAGTGGGAGTGCTCTTCCTCTAACATTTGAGGATATGCAGGTGGCGCAATCACTTGGATCATCGGCGGCAGAGAGCCGTCTACCCTACAGCATTAGGACAATTGACTGGTTAAATGAGAATGGAAGATGTATGGATAACATCCGACCGGGCAACTCGACAATCCGTGATGCGGGAAGGGGGGCATTTGCATCTAGAGTCATTCCCAAAGGAGGGCTGGTTGCACCGGGACCTGTTCTTCATATACCCAATCAGACATCTATGAATATGTACGAAACTGATCCATTGACGGGAGAAAGAGATACCACCAAGGCAAGTGGCAAACAGCTCATTTTGAATTACTGCTTTGGTCATGGGAAGAGCACTTTGCTTCTATGCCCTTACACGTCTCCGTCGGCATACATTAATCACAGCCGCAAACCCAACGCTAGAATTATCTGGGCAGACGAACAAACGCACAATCACAATGCAGACTGGCTGAAGGAAGATGTTGAGTTTCTGAAACAACAAGACGCAATCGGTCTATCACTCGATTTTGTGGCAACTCGAGATATTCAGCCTGGTGAGGAAGTCTTTATTGACTATGGGCGTGAGTGGGAGAAGGCGTGGAAGAAATATGTCAAGGAGTGGAAACCTCCTGTCGATGCAAACGACTTTGAGCCTGCTAGTACAGTGCAAAAGGCTGCAATTCAGCAAGATGACCTTTTGATCCCATTACGGACAATTTCCGAGCAAGGAGTTGAGCCATATCCTCAAAACTTGGTCTTTTACTGCCATACGGAGACTTTTGGAACAAGGGATGAATTGTCTCTGTGGGGGGAGGACACGTGGGAGTATGAGTGGAGTGAGTGGAATAATGATTGGAGTGATTTGGAATTATTTGATGTGAGCGTGGCAGTACAATGGACACCAAAGTTTCCTTGTAAAATCATTCATCGTTCTGAAGAGGCAGCATTTGATAATGACGGGAACAATATTGGTCACAGGTACTCTGCAATGTTGCTGACAGAAGATGAAGTGCAAGAGAACATGTTAATAGAACTCCTAATACCACAAGGTGAAAAGCATGTGATACATGACATTCCAAGGGTGGCTATCTCAGTCAGGGACAAGTTATACTCAAAGAACGAGTTCTTGGACGGTTCTTTCCGGCATCCAATGATGATACCAGATGATATCTTTCCTGAGGCATGGATAAATTTGTGATTAAGCTGAATTTAATTGATGATGTTATTGAAAGTCATTCCTAGATCTAATAGAATTCTCATTTCCTCCTACATTGTACATATCTAAAATAGGCGCTACCACTTCAACTTGCCACACAAGCCATACTTCTCCAACAGAGTCCCAAGTAATAAGGCCAATTCTCCTTCATCTTTTCACCACGCAACTCATTGTTTTCATCTTTTGTGTAGAGATCATACTTGTTGAAAAGCTGAACCCACTTGATCCTTTCGTAATCATCTGGCTTAGTATCGTGCCACGGATATGCCTGGTGTGGAGTGAAGAGTACAAGTTGTGAGCGTTTGAGTGAAGCGAAGCAAACAATTGCTTCATTCCTCGTAGTGCTTCTGCTCTACGATCCCGTCACTGAATTTCCTTTTCGCCGTTTCAATGTTCGACAAAAACGGCATACCACCAAATGGCGACAACAAAACACTCCACAATATCGACAAGTCCAAATTCCCAAACGCCTCCAACATGGCTCACCAAGCTTTTACTAAAACACCATCAAACATCTTAGAACGAGCCGACTCAATTTGGAAATCAAAACAACGAAACTATCACTACGGGGGATCCTACAAAAGCCCAGACCCAAGCACCTACTACACACAAATATTCGGGAGAACGGTTTGTAAGGCAAACGGCTCAGCAGGACTAGCTGCCATTCAAGCACTCTATGAGAGCAACAATGGCCCGACCACCAAATCATCACTCAATGATGACCAAATTTCATATTTATTACACAGTACAGGTGGCAGATCTACTTCACAAAGAAGTACCAGCTCTCAGTCGACTCAAGAGTCTTCTCAGCCATCTACAGATACTTTTCTTGTTCACAATACCAGTGATACGTATATAGTTTACCGTAGCACAGAAATAACCTAAAGCCCCACACACAAGTAGATAGAGATTGCGTTAGGAGCGATTCCATCGTTCTTCTCACAATAAGGGAGTCAAAAATAAACATAAAGACGTCGTTTGTTGACAACATGCTGTCTTCTCCGTAGAAGAACACAACCTGCTATTGCTACGCAACTCTCTTGTCCTGTACCATCTAGAACACAACCTGCTATTACTACGCAACTCTCTTGTCCTGTACCATCTACAGTGATTGAGACCGCTTCGAACGTCAACAACTTGATCATGGCTGCATCAATCAAGTTTCTATCTTTCCGAGAGCCCCACTGTTCTTCTGACAGCTCACCAGTACTTAGCCTCCATCTACTTAGCCTCCATCTTCTTCGAAAACTCTCTTGCAAAAAATTTCAGTGCCGTATTGAAATCTCACCAACCTGGCTTGGCGCTTGTTTGGTGTTGATGATTCCAAAGGACTCACCAGTGCACTGTAATGACCGCGGATATGCCATCTGTAGTGTACACAGCAACCTTATAAATATAATGATCGATTTGGGCAACTTGTTAGCTCCGTATTTTGTATTTTGACACCATTTTATGCATCTAGCATCGTCAATTCAAGCAATATCCGCTACTAGTGGTGTATTATAGTTGGAAACGGTAGTACGAAAGAACATACACACGGCTCATGGTAACTACACTTGTAGCGGAGATGTTACAGCCCCGTAGGCGACTTGATGAATGCCAATTGAGAGGTGTAAAAGCTAGCTCCGTCTTTCACCATTTTACACTGTCTGTAGCGACGTGAATATGAGCCTGAGCCGCTGCTGGTGGTTCATAATAGTTGGTGACGATAATAGAAGGAAATTAGGGCATGAGGACTACACTTGTAGGGGTAAGTCGAAGGATGAAGGCACAGTAGAATTCAATCACGGATCAACCAGTGACTGACTGACAGTTTCTGGCGGGAAAGAGATTGGTAAGTAAGGCCGTGACGGACCTGGACTTGGGGGCTCGCTTTCACATCTCCCACCACTCACTTTCGCGTTCAACTCTCGTTCAACGCAGCCATGAATCATTTTTTCACATCATGTGAAATACTTAGCTTGCTCGCCTATGCCTGTGGTGTATCTAGTCAACATTCCACCATGCCATCCACTCAAGCTCAAGGAGAAAAACAGCAGCATCATGATGATGTCCATCATCTAACACCGCGGAGGAAAAGTGCTGCTACGGCCGCCAACTTCAACTTGCCCTTGCCCGGCCCTGTTGGTATTGGTGATGGCGTTCCCAAAGTACATGCCGGCGGCGCAATCACGATCACTCCGTCTCCGCCACACGACAGCAGTAGCGAAAGTGATATGGGCTCAAGTGATATCGATAGTGATAGTGATGCCTCGTCCACTTCATCCTCAGCATCTTCGCCGCCGGCCAACAAGATCGATCGCTCCGCACTGACCAGCGAACTCGCCACCTCCAACATTGACACCGCCGGCCTTTCCGACTACGAGCTCCTCCGCCTGCGCAACATCCAGCGAAACGAGGCGAAATTGAAATCACTGGGATTGCTCGAGGGCATCACCTCCAAGCCGAAGGGCGCCCTTGGTGACAAAAAGTACAAAAGCGAGCAAGGGAGAAAGGCGGCGGAGACGAGGCGACGGAATAAGATGCTGGCGAGGGAGAAGGTGGAGCGGCACAATAGAGAGATGGAGGAGCGTCAACTCAAGTCGTCGCGAGTGCAGCCACAAAGAACGGCCAAGGCCATCACCACCAATTACTCGGCCAAGGCGGCGATGGCGCCATCCAAACGACGCATGCAGTGGGAGGCGAATCTATCATTGTTGCGATCCTTTCACAAGCAGTTTGGGACGTTTCAAATATCGGCTACTAACCACGGCCATGGCAGAGAATACAAAAGTTTGCAGCAATGGAAGTGTCGACAGCGAAAAGAATATCTGCTCTTCAAGGAGGGAAAGAAAAGTGTGTTGGATGAGGAACAAGTGACTCTTTTGGAGCAATTGGGTGCAGATTGGTTAGTGGGGGGCATGCGTGCACTTCCTTCAAGGGAGAGGAGTGTGTCGACGACGAGGAGCAAGAGGACTACTCGACAAGCCAGTAATTTGTGGGCGGATTATTCAGATGATGATGATTATGAGGAGGAGCAGAAGATATTGGCAGAGTGGGAAGGGGAGAATTATACAGAAGCGGATGATGATGATGATGAAGATGGCCGTGGTGAAGTGGCTATTGGCAGCAGTGATTCATTCTCAATTGTTTCCGAAGAGTCCGAGCAATACCAGCAGTATGCTAAGAAGAACAACAAATCAAGAAGGGCATATTATTCGGAACCATATGGAAAGGAGAAGAGTTTCAGTAGAGAGCATGATTTAGATTCGGACAACTCGGACATGTACACTTCAGAGGACGAGTCATTATTGCAACATCTACCTCAACGAAAACAGCAAAAGCGCAGTTCGATTAGCACCTCACGCAGGAGGAGTAGGCGGATGAGAAGAAGTGTGTCGAAGAGGAGTAGGAGGCGTGATGATTCGCCGCCAGTGAAACGAAGTAAACGCCGATTAGTAAGCTCACTGGAAGTTGTTGCGCCGGTAGAGATTGAGAGTAGTAATTGGTCATCTCCACCACTCAAACGCTCTCGAAGTTATCATGGGGATGAAGATGAGTACATGACATCACACCGCTCATCAAGACGTAGGCTATCAGCTTACTCACGAAGAGAGGAGGAATCAATTGTCTCGGCAGCAGAAGAAACATCGTTCCGAGCTAGTTCTTCAAGGCGGAGACGGAAGCGCTATGTTCACCAGAGGTCATCTAGACGTGATGTGGGATACGAAGACGTTATGGAAAAGCCCATGGAGGAGATTATTGTTAGAGATATTGATATGCAGGCTGAACGTGATCAGTTGATGGCCGAGTATGGTGCGTTGTATGGCCGTAAGTGTGTTTTACTTGAGAAAAGAGATCAGGTGGAGAAGGAGCTGCGTGCAATGGAGTTTGCTAGAAAGCACTTGGAGGATGCAAGGGAATAATCCTCTAGACGATCCATATGGGAGTTGAGCCGATTGAGCTCTATGTTATGCATAACAATAATTATCTATGGAGTTGCACAGGATTGAATCAAAGCCAACTATCTTATCTAATTGAAATTATTTACTATCACATAAATATGCAACAACTCTTCATTGATGATTGGGCTCAGTGTTGGTCTGGAGAAAAGCTCGGTCATTGTACGACTCTAGAGAGAGCTGCGCGAACCCTCTCAGATTCAAAAGCACAAGAGTGTAGTGAACCGTTTCAGATTCAGAAAAACACGGTGTCGTTTTCAGATTGAAACACACATGTGAACCATTTTCAGAAACACCTGAACGAGCAAGACCTAACCACACACAGCGCATCCCACTACTTAGGTTCTCATAAATATCTACACATACAATTGAACAATACAAAATGGCAAGTAGTTGTTCCTCGAGTTGACAATCCTCTCACAAAGTTCCTGTTGTAGTTGTTGGGTGGTAGTTGGTGCCTGTAGTGTGGTATTCTCTCCAAGTCTTCTTCATCAGATTGCATATATCGTTGGATCTATATCTCTATAGTGTGAGGAAAAGATCTCGTGGTCGTGTCCCATATCGATGGATGGCGTTCAATGAGAGAATAAGTATCTGACGCATCATTGGTTGTTGTGTCAGTCTTTATCTTATTCTGTCGAATGACGCTGTTGCTTACCTCTTCTTTTCTCTCTCCAATCAATTACAGTGTTATTTGCCCTACACACTCACACACACACAGTCAGAGTCATATGACTCATCATCTTCCACTGAAATCACTCCACTCCTATCCACCAATTCCAAATCTTCCTCCTCTTCCACCACCACCACGAAACCACGAAACAACCCACCAAACTAAACGATCAAGATCAACGATCCAAAACCCCCTTCGTCAAAACAGCCTTCTGGATAACAGCATGGTACAGCACCTCCCTCGGCACACTCTTCCTCAACAAAATTATATTATCCCGACAGGGATCCTCCGTCCACGTACTGGGAATGTGTCAAATGACCACTGCTGCTGTCATTGGTGGGTGGAGTGCCATGGGGGGATTGGATTGGGTGAAGCATGTGTTGTGGAATGTGTTGCGAGGTTTGGGTGTAAGTGCAGAATTGGAAAAGCTTCCCATGACAGAGAATGGGACTACCAATGGCAATGGTACAAGTAGTAGTAGTAACGGGGAGACGAGCGCACCAGCATCACATCATCATCATCCAACATTTGCAAGAGACATGTCCATCGTCGGTCTCCTCCGTGGACTAACCGTAGTCCTCGGCCTCATCGCACTGGAACACATCCCCGTCTCATTCGTCGAAACCATCAAGGCAACTGCACCAGCCTTCACCGTCCTGTTTGCCCGACTTATCCTCAAGGAACACACTCCCTCACCAGTCATGCTCACCCTACTACCGGTCGTGGCCGGTCTCGTTTTATGTTCCGAGAGTGAAGTACGATTTGATACCATTGGTTTCTTGGCGGCGGTGACCAATAACTGTGCCGATTGTGTGCAGAATGTCATGTCGAAACGAATGTTGGAGCATATGCGTCCGACACAATTGCAGTTTTATACGAGTGTGGCGGCTTGGGTGTTGCAGAGTGCTTGGATGGTGAAGGATGTGGGTAGGTGGATGAGGTCAATTGGATCGTCGACTACTGGTGAGCCCGTTGGTAGTAGCACTCAGGATGATGGAGATGAAATGGCATTGTGGAAGTTGTTAGTGATTGATGCAATCTTCTATCATTTGCAATCAGTGTCGGCGTATTGTACCATGGGATGTATGAGTCCAGTGAGTCAGAGTGTGGCGAATACGTTGAAACGAGCATTGTTGGTATGGGCGAGTATTTTGTATTTTCATAATCCAATGACGAATAGTGGGATTGTGGGGATTCTTATGGTGGTGTCGGGGGTGTTTTTGTATCATCATGTGCATAAAGGCCGTGCGCGTCGATTTTTTGGAACCGGAGCATTTCCCGCATTTTTTTTGTTAGTGAAATGCTCTAGCTTTGGGCCATGGTGGCCAAAATTAAGTTTCAGGGAAGTGGTTTACATGCTTGTCCCGCGATACTATCCTTTAGGTGACTATTATGAGAGTATATATACTGAGGGGCAGGTGGTGAAGCCTTATATTTTCGTCGAGATATGCATTTGAAGGTGCTCTCTAGCTTGGTACTAGCTTTGATGTTTGATGGCTGATGGCCTGCCAAATTTGTGCAGCAAAAAGCTACTGGACTCTCACATGCGTTTCTCAGCGGAGCATTGGAATTATTTTACAGTCAACACATGTATAGAATCCCCATTATGGTCGACAAAAGGATGGTGCTACTGGAAAAGTATATTCGGCAACTCCCCAAAATGTAATTTTGGCCATTGTGGCCCAAAGCTAGAGCATTTCACTAACAAAAAAAATTGAAAAAAGGCTCCGGTTCCAAAAAATGAAGATTTTGGCGCGGCGCACGGCCTTTATACAAAATCATCAGTCGTAAAACATACAAAATACACTTTGTCCACAAAATGATGATCCATTTGATCCATGATCCAGCAGTTTTTTTAAGAAAACGGGACAGGATTACAAGAAACTGTGCCAAATGACTCCAATGCGATGACCCAAGAAATAGCCTCTAGGCTAGGTTGGGGGGCTTGCACCCTACATAGGATCTTCAGACACCTGTCTGAGTCACTTGGAGGACTCAGCACAAGTGCTGAGAATATGCAGAGTCCCTCTGAAGAGGACTCCCAGATATGACAGAAGACCTTATGTAGGGTGGGGGGCTTGCGTCTCAGCTCTTACTTGGCATCACATCATACAAAGTCTCCATCTCAATTCAAGTGGAATACATGACACTGCATCTACGAGAGGGAAATTGATCATACTTTGCTAGCTAGCAATAATTTTAAATATATATATCGCGTGTGTTACATATTGTTACATTTCGTTACCCGGAGAGTTCGAATCGTTACAAATGTTACAGTCGTTTTGCGTCGCACAGTCATACTATAAACAATTTGATTGGATCGAATAAAGCAATGCTGCCCGCTTAAGCAATGAAACGGCTAGCAATGCGAAAGAAAAGAATTATAGCTTTTAAGTAATAGCAACATAGAGTATTTTAGTGAGACGAATCTGCCGCCGACCCCATCGCCTGCCTTTCACAGGCATGGGGTCGGCGCTTGACAATCGATGATGCCTGACTTCCTGCGGTTACCGCCTCTGCTCTATTCTCTTTCAGCTGGCGTGCGTGCAGGCGCCTACACTGCTTCTCTCTTCTAGCACATTTAGGGCTCTCTCGTTCACGATAGATAGTAACATTACCTGTCGCTCTCTCATCATTTTAGAAGTCTATGCTATTCTCTTTTAGGTTTTGTGAGAGAGGTCTAGAAGGTCTAGAGAGAGATAGAGAGGGAGATTGGTAATAGGATGAGAGAGGAAGTCCTGATGTTGTCCTAAGAAGTATTAGTAGGTATATTAGTACCACAGGTGTCTAGAGAGTAGTGAATGAAATAATCTATCTATCTATGCTTTGATGCATGATAAGTAGAGATTGCCGAAGAAGATGCGGGGTAAGTAGGGCGGTCTTCTTTCTCGTAAAAGGTAGACTCGGCACCAAAAGTTGGTCTTGTAAAAATGAAAAAATGAAACAAAGGACACAGGACGCGACACAGCTCATCTCACAGTAGCCCAAAACAATGATCATGCCGAGTTCATTACACTTAGCATCAAACACGGCTATCAGCTCTTTCTTAACTGCAGATCATTTTAAACTTTTGTTGAATTTTAGAGGAGAATGTCAAGTACCACAATCACTTCCCTTTTGCGCCGTCGTGGCCGCGGAGTTGACGTATTGCCAATGACGATGAATGGCGGTGGCGGTGACAAACGATCAAACAATAATATGTTGGGTAGAATAAGAAGACATTATTCGTCTTCATTGGTCAAATATATGCTGGCATTTGGAGTACTGACACTCACAATCTTTCACATAAACTTTGATAGGATAATCTCTCCGCGTCTACGGTTCATGACGCGGACTTATCTACATCAAGATTGGCGCAGCTGGGGTCGACCTAAATTCCGCACTCAATTTCATTGCAATCATCATCTTAGTATCGGAACGAAATCTGTTCCCACAACTGACTACTGGCAAACGCTACGTGATGTATACATTAGTGAAGTCGATAGTTCAATTCTGTTTGATGATCCCGTGCCTCCAACACAGGGATACACGCTCAATGCAAACGGGGCACCTCCTTACTATGCCAAGCTTTCTCCGGGTAAAGGCCGCAGTCTTTTCGCCTCTCGTGACATTAAGGAAGGAGAGCTAGTAGATGGCATCGAAGGGGGGACCAAATCTGACATGATATTTACAACTGTCGAGGCTCTACAACGTTATTTGTTAGCATTACCAGAGCCAATTCTTTGTGATGTGCTTGAGTGGTCTTATACGCAGAAACTTGTGGAGGGTGGACCACCTGTTCTTCTGGTTGCAAGTGATATTTCAAGTTTGATGAACACGGCCGACCGTGACGATGAAGTGAATGTCAGTCCGAAGGACAAAACCTCATCCACGTTGCTTTATGCTAGTCGCGATATTAAGAAAGGAGAGGAAATCTTGATGGATTATGGTGTATTCCCAGCTGGTTTATGGTAATTATTTTATGTCAAGGAGAGAAGAAGTGTGCTGCAGATCGAACCGCGGATGCTTACGTGTAAGAACAGACCCCTCCAAATTATTTACATATAATCCATAATTACTCCAATTCAGCAACAAACCAGCTCAACACTTCAATCATTAACCTACTACAATCCAAACTCTTTCCAGCCCTCTTGATTGATGGCGTTATTGATCATAGTTTCACCATTGTAGCTGCAATGAATCTGCTCCCCTTTCTTAATATCACGCAGAGCGTATTCGTCAACCTGGAAACGGTGAAGGGACAGAGATTATGTTATCATATGTAATGTATAGCGAGTTGAAGATACATTTTAAGACTGCTATTCAGCCAAAGTCATACAGAGAGAAACATTCTAACTCACCATGCAGTGTTTGCCTCTGATACAACCACAGTTAACAGCTTCCCCTCCATCTTTCATGACTGAATGATAGTCCATCACGGCCAAAATCGCTGACTCACCATTCGGTCCAAAATTACTCTGTGGCCATGAAAACTTTATAAAGTCACATGCTTCTTCGTTTGTTTTCAAGTCCTTCAAGAAGTTTTGAAAGGAGTAACCACTCGAAAAATACGCCAAATTTGTTGTCTTCCCATAAATCATCTCCCCCTTCTTGATATCTCTGGTTGCAAATACTCCACGCCCCGTCCCGTCATTTGTCTCTCTCGGTTCAGTGGGCGGGACAAAATCAGAAGGAGCCTCCGATGAAATAAAATCAGGATCACCCCTCCCACCATTCTTTTTCCAAATTCTGTAGAATTTCCCCCACCACGCTTCGAAGTAGAGTGTCTTGCTACTACCATTCAGGCCGCAAAGACGTGATCTGTAAATTTGCTTCAACGTAGATGTAGCAGGCTTATTATTCTTCCAGAATTTGGCATCATTCGGCTGGACCATCAGTACGATTTGATATCCAAGTAGGATGGCACATGCTACCTTTGCTGCCGTGAGAAGGGCCGATTTATTGATCGAGATGATGTGGGATTGTTTGGAATATTTTGAGTCGTATCTGTCACTGCCGAACGATGATGGCAAGATGAAATTATCGCTCTCGGTGTTGTTGAAATGAGTAGGTCTTCTCATCCTCACTATCATATCTAAAATTCTTCACTTTACAGCTTCGTGGATATATATGGACTGCCGCTCGAAGATATTAGTAACGTCGTGAGGTAACGTGGTAAGTTGTTGTTTCTCTTGTGGGGATAGGTTTTACTTTTCTGTGCTATCGATGTGGACAGTGGACATTTTCCATTTTTTGGGAAAAATCTTCGGGCTTGATGAGAGGAAAGTGGAAAGTGTGAAGGTGATTATGCGTCTAATTATGTAATAATTAGTACCGTATGGTAGGAGTAGATACCCAACTTCAAGCAATTTGATCCAGATTAGCATGAAGTTGCAAGTAAGTTCCCCCCCAACAGCGGATCTGACAGAACCAGAGAGAAGAGAGATCAAAAACTGCAAAAAAAAATCTGCAACAACCATGACGCCGCTAGCCGCTCGTAGCGTGGCCGATAGAGGAAGCCTCCGACCCATCAACCACCGACTATGACCGCAGCACTCTCTAGGATAGCAGCTTAGACCCGTACGATGATGACAACGCATTTTATTCACCGCTAGCACCATATTTACTCGACCATTCCGATGCCGATGATGTTGACAATGATATTTTACTGACTGTTGTCGCCATTACGATGGTGTATCGTTGAGTGTAGTCAGCAGTGACTGTCGTAATGGTATGGACATGGATCAGGATGAACTGGAGCGCTTCAATACGGATGGTTTGGTCAGCTGGAGGGTGATGAGGGAAGTTTGGTCGGCTAGATTTAATTGAGAAAAAAGTTGAGTTGGATGTCGCTCAGTGAAAAGACGAGGCGAATAAACGTCCAATATACCTTATCCGAAAGATACTATCGCAGCTGACCATGTTTGGGTGTGCTCTAATCCTTTGGAGGAGCAGTCGGAGATCATCACACGTTGTGAAGGTGATTTGAGTTGGAGGATGAAGGCAATTCTATGCAACTTTGTTGATAAAAGGAAACCAACTCAAGGTTAACTTTGCTCACGCAACTTGCTCACGCAACAAGAAGTGGCATCATGGGATACTGCTTGGTGGTGGAGGAGTGTTAGAGAGTGAGGATGGAGGGGATGGGGAGCGAGTAGAGAATTTTCGTATACTTATCTACCTATCACAGCAACAATAACCAATGGATAACGAGCAGAGGCTGTTGATGGATATGGCGTGGTGTTATTGAGAGTTCGAATTATAGAGAATGAAGCTGCGGTTATTAGCATTTGCGCTCGTCGTGTCAACACCAAATAAAACACGCCGCATGATGAAATGGGGTTATAATGGATCTTACATACAGCCGATCAATTTGCCATGTTATGCTCCACATTTCTAACCCCCTCTCGTATTGAGTCGATTCACAGACTATATCAATGTTTGTCCCCAATACTACCTATTCGAGATAGCTTCATCTGATGATTCTCTTTAAACTCTACTCCGTACGACAACAGCAACAGCAAGGCGAGATCTTGTGATGTATTAGGCCGTGATAATATGTTGTAGGCAATGTTAGGTAGTAACTTCGTATTAATTCTTTATTATCGTCTGTCTATCATTCTTCGTCCCAATATTCTGTTGATTGTCATGTGCAATTCTAGTCTAGCGGAGGATTCTTCACCTGCACCCCCGCCTCTTTAGCACCGGAGCAGCATCAAACATCTTTTGCCACATCGTAATGATTCAATTATGGTTCGATTCAGTCCACTACCAGTGAAGTCACGCCTGACTATTTCTAATAGTTGAGAAGTGATAGCGATCCGCTTTTGATCTCCATTGGATTATTCAGCATGAGTTGACCGCGGTATAGATTCATATTAGAGCAGATAACGAGTTCGTGAGCCAATTGAGATAGGTAATCTATGTGATTGGATGCTGCCAAAATCCTATTTTTGTCGTGTTGTGCGTGTCCTGTTGCTATGCCGGCCGAACAGAACATCCATGAGAGGAGAGTACGCTTCAAACGGATCCTCTAAAAACTCAAGAGGAGTCATCGTCCTAGATGTTTCCGTTTCACGGCACTAGGCGTAGTTATTGATTAGCTCAACCACGCAGAGAACCCACGTAACTCATTTACAGCATCACTAGTGTAGCCTGAGACGCTGCTGTTGGGACGTGTCCCATTTAAGTACATGGAAGAACACTTCTTGATCGTTTAGATCCCCTCATGGACTTCTTCGATCACAATCCCCTTCGGCACAACATCTCACCACCATCACCAATGGAACGAGGATTCTTCTTTTATTGTTGACACGTACTCAAATGGATGCTTTAACTTTAGTTCTCCCTCATCTTCGTGTTTGTAGTCCGGAACACCACCATTGGGGCCGCTTAGCGGAGAGGGATTAGGAGCACCATACACGTCTCACCACAATTACAAGCAGGTTGTGCTCTCCCCCGTCTTGCATTGGGGTTAAGCATACAGCCCGTGCATGGCGTACAATTACATGGACGTAATTAGACACATTCGCTGCTGAAAGGGATGTAATCCTCACAGAAACAGCATGATAAATCGTCGCCAACTTCGTCGGCACATGCCGATCGGGCGACACGACGGCGTTTGGTGGTCTCTAATCGCCCTGACATTGCGATTTCGACGAGCTCAAGCGCCGGCGGATGTCAAGGGGTAATTGTAGACGAGCTAGGGTGGGTGGGTTGTCCAGTTAGAGTCTATACAAGGAGATAATCAGGGCGATAGTAGCGGCTTTTCATCATGGTTCAATCTGTGAGATTTTTTTTTGGATTTTTTTCCTCTTTTCTCTCTGGTTCTGTCAGATCCGCTGCCCGCGTGAAAGTCGCTCTTTACATCATTACACAAGTACTCATGTCCCACTCTAGAGAGTAGTTAGTTGGGAACCGGGAAGAAACTCCTTCTCAGCATGCGCTATGACGATATGCATCTATTCCGATCGACGAAACAATCCTGGCCAGGAGACCAATTAGGTCTTCTATCTGGCTTGGAGTGCGATCTGAGAAACAGCTGTGGAGGTAGTATATGAAGTATCAATACTGACGACGCAGCACACATGTTGGTTAGTCATAATTTCGCTCCTCTCTAGAGGGCTAATCAGACGTACTTTGAAATTTCTGTTATATCATCAGTGGTCAGACGAGAATGAGAGGCATGCGCTGTTTCGTAGACAGATATCCATTGTATTGGAAAAAGTTAAGAGTTTGCGAGGGATGGATTTGCACATAGAAGCTGAGGATATATAGAGATAGTTGAAGTGAAAGTGAAAATGTAGCTGGCTTCGTAGAGTAGTCAAAGACAAGAAGGAATACCTGTTCGTTTGCCGTTTATAATATCAATAATACAACACGCATCCCCGTACTTCTTACTTTGCTCTTTTCACCCCCAATCCCGAGATAAACCCCATGAATCTCTTCTCTAGCAGCTGATCTTACTCTAAAATTCGACTACACAAATCCATTATGCCAAGTCTATCATCTATCTAAGCCGACAATGTATTTGTAATTTCATGCATCACATCCGAAACAGAGCTTACCAAAGTATCCACCGCTTCTCCCCCAGCAGAAGCACCAGCATCACCCCCCTTCTGAATATACCCATCAATAATATCCTTCGCCAAAACTCCCAACACGACATAAAATCCATACTGACTAATAAAATCCACCGCCTTACGAAATGGCGAATTATTCTCCGGAGCATACATCGGCTCCCAATCTGGATCTTCGGCTTTTCGTTGATTGTATTTAATGAATATATCGAGCATTTCTCCGTCCATTAGAAATTTGTCTACTTCGGCTTGGATGTCGGTGGATGAGAGGGAAGGGAGGTCTTCTTGGAATTTGGCGACTAGATCCTCTCGACTGGAGAGAACAGATCATATGATATGTTGTGTTCAGATGAGACATGGGCACAGATGATACAAGGCAATCCAAAGAGTCATACAACAAAAACAACAGCAACTAGCATGATTCACTCACGTTCCAAGAAATTGAAGCACCTCATCAGCATCAATACCCAGCGCCAACTTTTCTTCCTCGACACCCAATATCTGCAATTGTTCTTCCTTGCTCTTGGTGGATAATTCATCTGCCGTTAGTGTTGCTTGTAGTGGTGGTGATGCGCATCGCTGGACGACTCCTGATGATGCTGGTGCAAAGGCTAGTGTGGCTGCCGGTAGGGCAGCTAGTGTGATGGCGGCTGTTAGAGACTTCATGGTTGATACTTTGATAGTGTTCGTTCGTAGTGCGATGAGTTCCAAGTGATTGCTCTTGATCAAAAGTGGATTTCGGATTTTTTCATCTTCAACGTGGAGGGTGGAGGTGACTGTAGATAGATCATACCGAATACACGCATTCGTCATCTATGAATATATTCCAACATAGGAGTATGTAGGTATCAAGCAAGCTGCAAAGCAAGCCCAAAACAGCGCATGTTTATGATGTTACATGCCTGAAAAAGAGATTTGACAACAGCCTTTGCGACGACAGGAGTGGTGAGCTAGCTGTGGCGAGGCGAATAATGAAGGAAGAAAGTAGAACTCTCTCAGAGAAGAGATAGCGCTATGTAGATGATGTGTCTTCTATGTCTACGAAGTTTCTAGGTACAGCCAGGAGAGCCTCGTGGATAACCCCTGTGGTTGCATTTGAAAACGTCTTCGTTTCTTTATAGTGCCCATCCATGTCTCTGTCGGTTCTTACTGTTGCAAATGTCTTCGGTGAGGTTCCACATTGTTATCACGTTATGCCCTCTAGTAAAGTTGATGTCTACTCCTACTACATATTGGTGTAGTGATTGCATTTTGAATATGTAGAGACAAAGAAGATGAGGATAACAGTGATTTTAAATTTATCTTTCACTGCTCCAACAACGATACCGGTTTGACCCATTGAAGGACAGTGTTACGCCCTGCTGCTTCCGCAACATCCCTATCTGGACTTTTTGCTTCTTCTACCGCAGCTTGGTATGCACGAAGAGCTTTCGCAAAGTCCTCTTTGCTAACTCTTTTCTCTGCGTATTCCTCCCTGATAATTTTCAATGAAGTATCATTCCCAAGACTAGCAGCGATGATGAAATGTTTCATTGCTCTCTTTAGGTTCCCATTGTTCCCTTCGATACATCCAAGATCGTGTCGCGCCTGAGGGTGACCAGCGATGGCAGCCTGTCCCAAATGTTTCATTTCCTTTTTCTCATCCACTTCAACACCGTCTCCAGCTCCATACATATTGGCCAGTTCATAATGCGCTTCTACATCACCCAAATCCACTGCTTTAGTCATATGGCGAAATGCATCAGTGAAGTCCCCCTCTGCCCTGTAGATTTCCCCCATGCAACGTAATGCCACCGGATCGTCCCTTTCTACTCTAGGCAAGATATCACGCTTCACTTCATCGAAATTTGCAGCAACGCGTTTCCGACAGAATGGGCATTTGTTTTCCAAACGATTGGCAATCTCGGTCCCCATAACAGCATAGTCGCAGCCATTGCAAATCCTTTTGCTGCAGCATGGCAAATCAGTGTATTTCCTATCTTCAATCGGCATGGGCAACAAGCAGATTGGGCAGTCGCCCATATGGTTACTTTCAGGTTGCTGAAATAAAACCTTATCTAGTTCAGCGACTCTTTTTCGACAAGCTGATCTGTGTTCCGGCTTGTGCAGCTCCTGGCATGCTTTGTCACAGTAGAGAACGAGATCGCAGATGTCGCATGGGGTCAATTTGATGGAGTCATTTCCTTCGGTACCGCAAGATGCACAACACTGTTGTACGCTGCTCATCTTTATTATTTGTAGTAGTAGTAGTACTAAACCAGCCAGCCGCAGTAGCCTTGCTTGCTCTTGAATGTGAATTGATTGTATTACTTGCTCACGATACCATCTCTCGAGCGGAGAGGTTCGCTCGATGGTCGATGGTTGGTGGTGGACGCGCACGACGGTTCACGCCTCGTCTGATTTGACCGTTAACGTCTGTCTTCATTTTTCTTCTTTCTATCACATCATGACACATACTTCTACAAAGACATGAAATATCAAGGTCATCTTCGTTTCTGTGTCACAATTCTGCATAATTTTCCAAAGACGCTACGGTCACCGTAAACCGTCGTGGGAGGTGGGACCGACGAACGACTTCTCGTGTAGCTAACAGAGAAGCGAGAATGTGGGCATTGTTCGTTCGGGAGAGGAGAGAGAAGATGTTGTGAAATGCGTACACCCACTTCCATCTACTAATAATTGAGTTGGGGGTTTGGGGTTTTGAATACTTGAGTTGGACCTGACCTTTATCTGCCTCCCATTCCTTGAGTTCTGAATCTTGACTGCAAAAAACGGCAATGACATGATACCTACATGGATGTTATGTGAATTTCAAAAGAAGCTAATGACTCTCAATGCAAAGCTACTTATCAATAGAGAGTTTGTTCATAACAGTGAAAGCATGGTGATGTGTGACTGAATTTATTGTCAATATCTACATCATCAATTTCCTGTTTCATTTGTGTCATCGTCACTCTTATTGTTTGTCGTCCCAAATTTGCAGTATTCCATCTTCACATCAGCATTGACCAATAATCACCAATAACCCCTTATTCACCAATAAAAGCATTCATTCAACCAACAATGACACAATTCATTCCATCACATAATAACATCATACGATACATGGTGTAGATTAAAAGAACAACCACCCCTTACTCCCATACGGAATCCCCAAAACCGAATAAAGCGCAAAAGTCCCCCCCACAGCGCCCAAGCCAATAGTCCCCGCAAGCGCCGCCACCCTCGGCCCAGCCCTCATATAATACGTCGCTCCAGTCATCATCCCCGCAAATAACGGGGCAGGCGGCTGAATGGGTCCCGTGTAGGCATCCAATTCGAAACTATCCGCGACTCCTTCATATAACGAATACATAATGGCCGTGGCACCCATCATGTTGCCTAGACCGCTGCCATGTCGACCGCAGTGATTCAAGACGGAGTTTAACTTGACCTTCAGTCGACTGGAGGGGGTGCGCGCCAGCCCCTCTTTCAATCCGTACAATCCACCAATTGTGACGCCTATCAAGTACGAAATGCCGGAATTGGTGCACATGATGGAGAAGACGCCGCGGCCTTTTTGGTCGTAGTCGAGGTAGTCTGGTTGGCGGGATTGGAGGCCCGAGGCGGCTGCTGCGGCCGAGGAGGATATTCCGAAGGCGGGTGCGACGGTGGATAATTGGATGTTGGAGGCGTTGAAGTCGGGGATTGGTGATCCGGCGGAGCTGCTGGAGTTGTCGTCGTCGTAGGGGGAGGCGCCGCCTCTGCCGCTGCCTAAGTTGTTATTGCTCATGGTATAGTGCTAAGAGTTTAAGAAGTGTACAGTATGCTGGTGTTAGAGTGTGTCGTAGGCGCAGGTGGCCATGGTTTGTGAAAAAATGAATGGCGGATGCATGAGATGTGCTGGCGGATTTTGACATGTGGTAATAGGGAGTTTGGATAATCGAGACGTCTACAAATGATTACACATTACAATAAGTAGCACCATACTTACCGACGTCTCGAGGAGCTGCTCATTTCCGTCGCTATCTGACTGAGCCCAACTATATCAATGTTTCACGTCTATCTTGGAGGGACAAGGCCTTGGATCCGTTCCTTGACCATACCCAATGCACCTATAATCTATTTATTTCTCTTCTACGCTACGGTTTTCACGCTATCTTGGAGGGACAACGCCTTGGATCCGTTCCTACTTGACCATACCCAATGCACCTATAATCTATATATTTATTTCTCTTCTACGCTTGTGGACCATATCGAACACGTACAACTCCCTTCTTACACCTCAACCCCTTCACACACCATCCCCTCTCCTTCAACACACCCGTACTCTTCACATGAGTCCCCCCACAAGGACAATTCCAACCAGCCACAGTAACAACTCTCACAGAAGGATTTTCCTCCAATGGAGAAGTGAAATCTTTCATGTTAAAATTCTGTGCAAGACGATTACACAATTCCTCTGCCTCGTCAACTGGTAGAGTTTGAATCTGAGTGTGAATATCCTCATTGATTAGTTGTTGGTATGCTTCTTTCAACCTTGACAAGAATTCGTCACGATCTTTCATGTCGATGGTTCCCTTGTATTCCACATATGGGCCATCTAAGAAATGATATCCCTTGGTGGGAGGAAGGAGTTTGTCACATCTTGCCATGGCAGCATCCACGACGTGTCCTGCCGTATGGCATTCGCTGAGGAGTAGACGATTGGCGGAATCTACAGTGACCTTGACAGATGAATTGGATGGAAATATTTCATCGGCTATTATGGCAGCAGCGCTGCTGCTGTTCGATGATGACGACGACGGCAGAGTGACAGATCCAGAGTGAGTTGCTATGCCACTGGCTCGGTCAATTGTAACCTTATCAATAGTAGCAGTGTATGCGCCATCATTCTTCTCAGTGGGGGAGGATTTCATGATAGTGCCAATGTCGGTTGGCTGTCCCCCACCTTGAGGATGCATGGGAGTTTTATCTAACTGTAATTCAACGCGAAGAGTTGTTGTTGTTGTTGTTGTTGTTGTTGTTGTGTCGGCGACATCATCATCGCTGGGCAGTGGCTCGTCTTGATTACTTTCTTGGATGACTTTGCAGAGAATCACTTTGGCATCCGCTTCGAGTTGAAAATTGCCATCATACGAGAGATGGATGAGCTCCGTCGCCGTCATGACTTGTCATGTATATAGTACGGTGGAAGATCTTCTGTTTTTGAGACAACACACAAGAAGATGATATGAGTACATAATCCAATGAGCATAAAAAAACGGACACTCGACCATTATGGTCGCTAATGTTAACAACGTTGCGCCTGAGTCTAAAACCCAGCCGCCCTACATAGAGCTAGCAGATGGCTGCCATAGCGCACTCACCACAGGCAGAATGAACAGTGTTAGATGTTAAATATCTACACTTCGATGGCGATCAGAGAGCGCATTGCGAATTGGAACTGGCTGGAACATTCTACTAGTACAATATCTTTTGAACAGCTGTTCGAGTACCGGATACCGGAGGATAGAAGGGTAAATAAATGTATCTATGGACTTCTTAGAGAAGAAGCAAGCACTTTTGAGATACCAATGCCAGCTCTAATCCTGTTCTTTCACTGAAGTCGAAGACAAGCTTGGACTCAGATGCCTGGGGCTGTAGATACCGGAACGAAATCCACGTTCAAATTCAAGCTCAAGCCCTCCCCCTCCCGAGTCCCAACATGCCAAGGCCAAGAAGACTACAACTACCACTTGGAAATGGAAAGCAGCAGTGTTAGTTTTGAGTTTATTGTATAAAAAATCTTCTAGTACCTACTCGTCTCTAGCCGCATCGGCATAGACCATGCATAGACATAGACATAGATGATGTTTGGCGTCACTGCCCTTATCCTTGTCATATAATAAAGTTCTTCATGTCATCCATCTAAATCTAAATTACTCTAAATCTATCCTCTATCCTCTTTTCCTTTGAAGGGTACCAGACGTAGAATTTCTGGTGGGCTGTGGTTTAGATTAGGACCACGACGAGTTCGCGAGTTAGTAGGAGAATGTCTAGGAGAATGTCATTTTTGGAGTTCGAGGTATATATATCTTGGCAGCATGAGCCCTGTTGGATAGTAAAGGTGAAGGAGAGTGGTTGAATCGAGTCGTCTCACCGAAAAGGAAGCTGCAGCTGCAGAGCATTGGCATGACCAACTTAGACTTGTGTTAAAATTCGATAGCGCGCTATCCTATGATTGTGGGTTATGAGAAGCCCACCCGAAGACGCCTACACGAGTGTTGTGGCATGATAATGACGTCTCCTCCATGTGCAATTGGGAACCTTTCGCCTCATCAAATCAACAGCCATCTATTGTGCGCCTTTTGCTGTGGTTGGAGACAATGAGTTAGCGGCTAAGTGTATGGTCAGGCTCCCTAAAAATGGCTAATTTATCTGTTCTCAGCCGCTACTGGGGCTAACCTACCCTTTTATAGGCTTAAAATGCTCGTCTCGATGAGCTTGTTCCAAATCAATGAGTTGCTTCCAAAAATAAAAAAATATTTTGTTAGCCCCATTCCCTAGCTTGCCTTGGGGGTTAACCCCAAAAAAGAAGCCCCATCTCCAATTTACCCTGGTCTTCAGCTCCATACATATTACAATTCATTTCACCACGATTCAAACCTTGCCAAGCAAAGCATGGATTTGAACTCCTCTCACTCTCAGCTTTCCAACGCTATGTTGATCACTTCTTGAAGTCAAATACTCATTGAGAACAGATTTGCTGGGGAGCCTGACCATACACTTAGCCTAGCGTGGCCTTCATGGTACATAAAATGATGTACCGTCTGCACATAGTATGGATCTAATCTGATTATGTAACTTTGTATTTATTTATTTATTTATTGTGTCTCCGTTACTATTATATGCATGACCAACTCAAGACTTGATTGTGTAAAAATTCGACAGCGCGCTATCCTATCACCTGCTGCGTACCACCCTAAATTAAGTGGCCAGACATGCGCATCTCTGTCTCTGTAGGACGATCACAAGGAAATATGTTACGGTTCATGGCTTCCGCAGAGAGCGGCCACGGTCGGCACCATGGTGGCCACGCACGGTTGTTTTGTGTGATCTTCCAGGGAAGTTGAAGAAAGTTTCAAAGAAGTTGCATTCATGTTGCATTCATGTTACACGAATGCAACATGAATGCATCGTGCAACATGAATGCATCGTGCAACATGAATGCATCGTGCAACATGAATGCATCGTGCAACATGAATGCAACATGAATGCAACATGAATGAAACTTCTTTGAAACTTTCGAAAGTCGCCCACGTCAAGAAGTGGAGAGGGTTCCCATTCCCATGACCATGATGCCCGATGCCGATGACGATGACGATATTATGATACTTTAGTTACTCTTATTCTCTACGCCCGAGGGTCAGGATGACAAAGAAGATAATATTTAAGTTTGCCGTCGTAGTTGCCATATTGTGAATGTATGAGTATGACGTAGAGCGTGGCCTTAATGGTACAAAATGAATCACTACGAGCTTCGCGCTCCAGTGCGGTTTGGTCGGTTGGAGGGTGGCGAGGGAAGTCTTGAGATGGCCTGGGCATGGCTTATCTATTTGAGACAAAACTCCATCGATACACAAAGAGAATAAGTCCATTGAATGAAGATATCATTTGGGATGCCCTGGTCAGTTTCCTCTCTCTAATCCGTCTCAGCAGCAGTTCAGAATCATCTTAAATGATTCTGATTCTCTTTTGTCGTATAAGCGGCTGGGGATGGAGAATGAAGGCAATTCTGTAATAATTTGATGACAACACGAGGATATCAAAGGTTTGCGCAGACCAACTTGCGGTGGTTTACTGTCACCACACAAACACGAGTGACTGTTATTTTGGTAGGTCGAGTATAGTAGAGAGTGATGTTCATACAACAATCCAACACCACAAGCAACAACGTTTGTATGCCGAACGTCGACAATGCAAGATTATGGATAAGGAGTGGCGTTATTACGAGTTTGACTGATAGAGACGAAAAAGCTGCGTCTTTATGACACATGTTTCATCCATCAAAAGAATGTGTTTGGTTTGAGAGTGCAAGTGGCAGCGACGATCGAGCGGCGTTTTTCACCCGATATAGCAACGTAAGAATGAAAATTGTAGGAGTAATGAAAATCTTCTCTCTATTCGTACGTGTCTACCCACGTAGCAAAAAGATCCTCCTCCAAAGCGACGTATACAGCAGAGGAGATAAGACGGTATTGTCAAAAGAAAGTTGTCTAGTAGCAGGGATTAGTGATGATGGCGGCGGCAGCAGATGAGGATGAGATTTTTGTCTACATGGGCGTCGATCAACGAGTGCTCGATGGTGTGAGACGTGCAAGAATTCATAAGTCTGTCAAAATAGTTCCAAGAAGGGCATCCATCTAATCTACGTGTTCATCTAATCTACGTGGAATTTCACGATGATATCGGAATAATCGAGGATGAGGCTTTCCTTGGCAAAGGTTCATTGATGAGTGTTGAATTGCTGGGCGTCAAGATCGTCAAAGCGTACCATATGCATTCCAAAATTATTACCAACTGACGGATGTAGAAATTTGGCCCATGCCGGCATATAGGAACATGTTACCCTAATTTGGAGGAGTTTGGCGTCCGTAACCGTGAGGAGGGTAAGAAGAACGTCTTCTCTCGTCATTGTTTCGGTAGCGAAAGCACTGAATCCCATAGGCGTGAACGACTTCCTCTTATCGTGGTTTGCAGAGGAGTCCACTAAATAATAGTAGCTTGTCTCTGCGGAGGAGGAAGAAACGTTTTTTACTGATGTAAGTGTAAGTATGATACATTCTCTGCAAGAATAAATACGTACTGGAGGGAAAGTCTCGGGCAGGGTCTGGGGCCTTCCGCCTTCCTTCGAAGGAGACTTTGAGACCATCACGGACAGAATGAATGTTAGGTGACTGCTGCTGCAGTTCGTTTCTTCGAGGTACCAACTTTCTGGATGGGTGATTGAAGTTGTCACTTCGCTTGCTCCCGACCTTACTTCTCTCCATTCAACATATGGACCAATATCAGATAGGAGTGGAACCGGCGGCGGGTGGAGTGCGATAAATGTGGTATGGAACTAACTGCAGCCTCACTGAACTCGCATTTGGAGACTCAACACGGTGTGTTTCGATCAAGGGTGTTGAATCGGGACTTTCTGTTGAATGATGGAGAGCCGGAGACATATACTGCGTATTCCAGCACTAGCGGGAGTTTTCTCTGCCCTGTGCCAGCGTGCCAGGAAGCCGCTGATTGTTTTGACACTGCGTGAGCTCTTCGTCGGCACTTCCGTGATCGTCACCCACGGGACCATGTGGACGTCTAGAGATCTGGAGTCTTCCCGAAGTGTCATCTCTGCAATATGCAGACTGACCCACGGTGGGCTGCCAGACACGAGAGGTCAAAGTTCTGTCGGACGGGGAGGGAGAGGATAGTGCAAACTAATGCGGCCATTGCAAACCAGCGGGCTCTTGAAGTTGGCTTCACGGCATATGGAGAGGACCTCGAACGGGTGGAGGTGTTTAAGTATCTTGGTCGGCTTATGACGATGGATGATACTGATACGCAGGCGATTCGGAGTAATCTGACCAAGGCCCGAAAGGCGTGGAAAATGATATCTCGTCTCCTGCGTAGCGAGAACATGAAACTCAGGGTTTGCGGTAAGTATGTTTTTCAAGGCAGTCGTGCAGGCAGTATGTACTTTTGTATGGGAGTGAGACTTGGGTATTGACGGATTCGGCGTTACGGTGTCTGGAAGGCTTCTACTATCGAGCTGCTTGCCGCATGGCACGCAAGAATCGACCTAAGAAGAACGAACAGACTGGAGAGTGGACGTATCCGGATAAGAAGGAGTTGTTTAAGGAGGTTGGGCTGTATACTTTGACGGAGTACATTGACAAACGGAGGAAGACTATTGGGGCATACATCAGGGACCGCCCGATTCTGGATCTTTGTAGGGATGGTGAGAGACTACGTGGTACCAGCAAACACCGGTGGTGGTGGGAGCAGCCGTTTGAGGCGGAACCGGAGAGGGAAGAGGATGCCTCTTCTATTGTATCTGGAGCCGCGTCTGAGGTGGAATCGCTGTTGTCTGTCGAGGATAGTTTTTAAAGGGGTTGGCTAGCTGGATCTTCAAGTGTGGGGTTTAGTATAGTCTTTTATTTCTATAACAGCAAGCGCCTAGGGGTAGCACGAGCACTGCCCGCGGACTTGTTAGTCCATACGTTGGGAAAGACGTGTAATGCCCGAAGGCCAAGTTACATACACACACACACACACACACACACCAATATCAGATAAAGTGGTAATACTATATTACCGTATTGATAGAGCTTGAAACGGTATTCTCCTTGTCTTGGATTTGGGACGACTTTCTAGACCACTCTCGAGTTCAGTCGATTGACAAAACATCGATATTTGGCCTTGATACTACCACCAATTGATAGATCGCAATGTGACCCTTCCAAATCACTACTCATCGTCGTGATACGACCGCTAGAAGGAAAGATATAAAGGTAAAGGTGAATACGAGGAGGAATGGGTATTGCACTATAAAGCTAAAGCTCAATCTTATCATTGCCCTTGGTACCATAGCTCCCAGCCACATCACAAACCGCACACACACGCACACAATACATACACTCATTTATACCCCACGCACACAATACATACACTCATTTATACCCCACGCACACAATACATGCTCATCATCAAACTACACATCATCTACCTCTCTTCCTCATCAAATCTCCTCCTCCTTCTTCTTCTTCTTCTTCACGGCAACAGGTATAGGAAAACACTCAAACCTCTCCGCAACAATCCTCTCCGCTTCCTCCATCTCAATTGTACCATCCAACACTCGCTTCCCATCCACTAATTTCCACGCCTTCGTCCTATCCCCATTCACTCGTACCCCCTCCCCCACCACCTTGCCTTGATCATAATACCCATATTCAATCGTATCCGACGCTGCATGATGAAAGACACAAGGACCATGACGTAATCCATGCTGCCACGTCCCACGTTGTTTATCTCCATCGGCCCAGAGGTAGATACCCCAACCGTGAAATTGATTGTTTTGGAAATTTCCGGTATAGGTGTGTCCTGATTTGTACGTCATGATGCCCTGACCGTGGCGTTGGAGTGGTTGTTGTGGAATGGCATTGTTGTTGTTGGTGGCGGTGGTGAGAAGAAAGTCTCCGGTGTAGTATCCTTCGCTACCGTTGTCAATGAAGGTTGGTGGTAGCTCTTCTTCTTGGGATGTTGTTTGGCAATCATCATCATCATCATCTGCGGCGTCATCGTCGACAACGTTACTACTTCTATTCCACCAAGAAGTGGTAGTACTTCTATTAGTCCTGTCCATGTTTTTTTTCGAGGCACGAGCTTCTGCTGCAGCAATCGCCTTCATCAAACCACTACTGCTACTACTACTGCTGCTACTAGTAGTAGTACTTTTACCAGCACTGTGTTGACTCTTCGATTGACTACTCGTACTACTTGTTCGTGCATAATTTCGTTTCATCTCGGAAGGGAATGGGTCACCAATTAAATGATCCAACCATGTCTTTTTTAACTTTTGCGGAGGAGGTAATTTTTGCTGGGCCTTCTTCTTTCGAAAGATGTCACGTTGTTGTCGAGCATATTCATCTTCCTCTGCTTGAAGTTGTCGTGCCAATTCTTCATCGGCATCGGTGGAAAATAAAATGGCGGCACTGTTGTTGCTGCTGCTGCTGCTCTGGAATTCTTGCAGTTGGTGGTGAAGCTGCTGCTGCTGCTGCTCCTCGTCTAGCTCTTTATGGTGGTTGTTGTTGGGCGAGGTCGTCATGCTCAATATGCTGCTCAAGTCAATGTCTTCCATGGTATCAAAGGAAGTCATGAGTGCCGAATGTTTCAAATCCGCTGTTATGGTTTCTTCGGTAAAAATTACTCTGTCGTTGTTGTAATTATTGTCACATTCATCCATGAATAAGCTGCTGCTAGCATTGTTGATATTGTTGCTGCTCGCTTCTTCGTCTATTCGGAATACCACTGTGGCGGCATGGTCATTTTCGTGCTCGTCTCTGGTGTCATCATCGACACCATGATGTGCAAAGTCATCTTCTTTGGCGAGGGCCGTGTTGGACGAGCCGAGTTGACCATCATTTTTTTCGTGCCCTTCCTTCTCCTCCTTTTTGATCGTCAAGTGAGCAGCAGAGCTACGAGCAACGGTAGGGTCAGCAGCTACGACAGCTTGGTGGTCAACGATGGGCGCCATGATCGTCGTGTATCGATTGCTGCTATGTACTAGCCTTGGACTTGGTGGTACTACTACTATCGCTGCTGCTGTGGAGCGAGCGAGGTGTTCGTTTGTTGTTCCTATCTTCTTATCTTCAAGAAAAACTATATCTTGTGTACCAAATTATGAGAAAATTTAGAAAGACTGAGTTTTGAAAAGTTTGTACAATAGGAATTAGTACCGGAATTCGCGCTTTGGTTGTGTATCGGCCAAAAATTTAGACCACGTTTTTAGCCACACGCACACGGTTCCCGTGGCCACACTCTTACACATAACTCAGCTAGGTCGTACGTATGTAGATATGTAGATAGATAGATGGATTATGTATTTTAGTCACTACTCTCTAGACACTGTTGTAGATGGATAGAAGATAGATTATTTTAGTTGCTACTTATCCCGGCATGCTCGTAGAGAAAGGAGAACTTGACAGGAGGGGCTCGGGCTGGTACCGAAGACACCTGTGGGGCATCTATGTACTGCTTATGGTATGACTGTATCTGTATGTACAGCTGGTCCCTAGCATATGGGCTGTAGCCAAGAGATCTCTACCATACGACAGTAGATAATAAGGCTGGGTGCTACTAATGTAACCTTCGATACTACAGCTATCTATATTTTAGAGAGGTGAAACGCGATCATATGTTGGGATTAGTTTTAGTCTAAGAAGCAAAGCTTACCCGTCACTTCTGGCAGATATCTCTACCATCTACATACTTACGGCTCCGGCTATTCTTGATCCGCGGCGTAGTCGGATCAGGAGGATATCAGGCAGCGGGAAAGAAGAAGGAAGTGAAGGGGGAAGAAGAGGAAAGAAATGGAACAACAGAAAGAATTGACATCTAGTTGTACGGCTTTACTCTAGTCTTGGGGCTCCTCGAGGGCTACTTTGTTTACAGAGAACATGTCTCTGGTGAAAGCTGTGGAGAACATATTGTCAGCGTCCTTGACGGAATAACCCCCAGCTTCAGCAACGGCATTTAGCCCGGTACGGAAATCCTCAATCTGATCTTTAAAGGCAGTCTCGCGCAAATACTCTTTGATTGGTGTACCCTCCACGTTCAAAGTCTCCCATTCCTTAGCCCAATGAGGACGGGGATACAACAACTTCCCCGATTCATTCCTAAATGGATGAATCGGTTGTTCATTGTCGTCTTTGAGATTCACCCAGACATCGGTGACTTCTTGGATGAATTTGTTCCATTCCTTTCAGTCCACACCTTCAGGAGTAAGTACCCCAATCGAACAGGTGCCGTGTGTATTTCCTTTTTGAGGTGAAATAGTGATTGACGAATCACCTACAATGCGCATTTCCAAGGGCAAACGCATAGGGACATCATTGCGATCTTTGTTAATGCGATCATAAAATATCTTAATGACAGCCCACCAAGCCTTTTGGACAACACTCCAATCAGGTTTGGATGGATCAGACTTCAGACCAGGACTTTTACACAAGTGAAGTGAAGAAGGAGAGGATGAGTTTATTTTGTGACTCGTATAGTAATCTGAACAGTAAATCAAAGTGCAACACTTACATTGGAAGCTCCCATTCCATCTCATTCACACGCATATTATGAATCCCACGTTGGAAGTGCAGCGCATCAATAAGGGAAGTGACGATAGGATTCTTTTCAGATCTTTCAGGAAGTTGAGCCATAGCAAGAAATGAAAGGACCTTCATCTGAAAACGGCCAGGAAGTAGCGGCCAAACCACATTGTTCAATACTTTGGACAACAAAGTAGAAATACCTTGAAGCTTAGCCTTTGCTGGAGAGGGGTAATCTTTAGCATTGGCCGGGTTACCGTCATTGTTCCAAGTTTGAACCCAACA
Organism: Skeletonema tropicum; assembly: GCA_037178625.1. Lineage (NCBI taxonomy): Eukaryota > Bacillariophyta > Thalassiosirophyceae > Thalassiosirales > Thalassiosiraceae > Skeletonema > Skeletonema tropicum. Next base: position 2,054,252 of record CM074144.1, on the reverse strand, counting down.
CTTCTTTTGGCTTGGGAACCAAAAATATTCAACGTAGTAATCATTCTCACACCTTCCCTTGAATTCTTCGAATGCCTTTGCAAGATCATCGTCTGTGACACCTTTCATGTCGACGCCATCTAGAGAAGTAGTGCAGACACAAGAAGACATTATGTTGAGGACAGAAACATTCTACACAAACACAAAGCATACTATTCATTGCTCTTGTTCTTACCTGGTACCTTGAATCCTACAGGAGGGGGGATAGTGAGTGCAACCTTTTTCTTCACAGGGACCATTCGAGCATACGAAAGAGGATCAAGTTTCATCGTGATCGATGTTACAATACCCAACATCCCAAAGCATCCAGCGGCTGATCTAAGCTGGACAGGATCGTTCACAGTCTGGAGCTCCCCTTTCGCATTCACAAACTCAATTGCAGCAACCAAATCGCTCAAGGTTGTAGTCTTCAATCCTGCACCGTGACAGATCCCCCCATTGCTACCTCCGTAGGTAACCTCAACGAGAATGGTATTGAAGGGAATTGTCCACCAGTCTCCCCACTTTCCAGTTGTTTTATCGAAAGCATTCCTCACAACCCACTTTCGAAACTGTTCATTTGTTGTAGATGCCCCGATCTTGCAAAGGCGTTTTTCGACTCCATCCTCGACGATTGTGTCCTTCAAGAGCTCAATTCCCTGTAAGTCACTATCCTCATCAATCTCAGAAGCAAAAGATGGAATGTTCGTAGCCTTGGGAATGGGAAGCATACTAACCAGAACTTGGCCATTGTTCACAGTTATATCGCTCCAGGAATGACGGTAGCCAGCAGCACGGACCTTCAATTGCTTTGTCTTTGCCCATTTTACAAGATTGCAAATGCCAACTTTGGACTTAGGAACGAACGTTAGGAGATCTTTCGTTTTGACGGTCAAGGCCCAATTTTCAAAGGGCATATCACGAAACTTCATGCGGGATCCATCCTCTTCACGAACTTCAGGGTGTCCTTTCGCCTCGCGTAACCACTTGACAAGGAGATTCATCTTATCAACTGGTGTCACTATTGTGCCATTGCGTGGCAGGGTGATATGGTTACCCAATAGAATGCGAATGAGAGGATTGATATCAATTTCTCGGCCGAATTTTCTTTTCACCACAGCATCAAGCATGGTCTTGAAGGGACAAGTATGTTCCTCCTCGTCATCATCTTCTTTGAGCAACTCAAGAAGAAGCCAACTCATGTCATTTCCACGAAGGAATCCTTTGTCGTACTCCTCCTCGAGGTTGAATTCCTGGAGCATGCCTTCCAAGCCCTTCTTTGTACCGTCACTCCTTTTGTCTCGCATGCATTCGGCAAGTTTGATAAGAAGCGAGTTCCTCTCATCATCAGCAGAACTGCCCCAAGAGCAAGGGTTACAAATATTGAGAATATCCATTGCTGTTTGGTCAACTGCGTTAAATTTTATGGCCGTAGCAGTGTTGTAATCGGAACCCTACCTGCGGCTGTCGTGCAGGCAGCCGTGACAGTTCATGTTGAAGTTCCATGCGATGGGATGCATTTGAAGTTGGCAGGTTGCATGCAGTATTTCCACCACGACTAAGGTCATCTGCTTAGCTAGAAATGTTTCCTCCTTAGTCTTCCTCTTTAGTAAGTACTCCTACTCTGTCCCACAAAAAATGAGCTTTTTGATTTAAAATAGTTAAAATTTGGTCAATTTTCGTCCAAAAAATTGCTATCGCACATCGTTGGAAAGCTTATTTCACGCCGGTTACGATTATATGGAGGTTGAAGGTTGTTAAGCAAGTATTTGTAATGATATTGTGACAAAAGGCGTTAAAATATCCTTATATCTAACCCTATTGTAAAATGAAGAGGCCTCTCGGACACTTGTGTAGGACCTGACGTAGGAATAAGTACGTCAAATAGCTACCAGTCTAAAACTAGTTTGTTCCTTAAGTTTCAGGGTATCTTTGCACTCTTCGATCTCGGTCATTTTCCAGCCGATTAAGCCGCCCATTGAAGCTGACTGCGGCTGAGGTAATGCTCATTCGTGTACGTCCAATTATCACTATGATTGGTCGGGTATTGACTGAGATCGAAGCACTCAAAGAATGTAATATTGATTGATTTGGACGCTTTTAGACCCCGAATCAGTCTGTTCCTTTATCGCTAATATTCATCTTTTTACGTGATAAAATGCAGATGTTAGCGATATCTGAGATCTAATTCAATCCAAAAATTCAGGGTATCTTTTCATTTCCATTTCACAACCGCAACATGTTCATTCGTCGCCTCTTTGACCTCCCTCACAGTAATACGCATGGGTCCATGCCAATAAATCACTGCGCCCCGTCCTATCCACTCCCTTGCCATGCTCTGAGATGAATTTTGGGCTTGGCGGAGTCGCCAATGACTCTCAGTACACTCTGAAATGACCGTGGGTCAAAAATACATACTTCGTCTTCATGACAATATAGTGCATATCGGGCACTGGTACTTGTCTCAAGGCTCCAATCCCGTCTTAGAAAGCGTTATTATGGTCATAGAAAAGAATGGGTGCGGTTGGGATGTTTCGCCAACCGTTATTTGGAAGATAATTTGATGTGACGTAAATAATGACTTAACCCGGGAGGGGCGGATCAAAACTAATATTGAAGCAGCAGCAGTTATCATCCAAGAATGAGGTAACGCCACTGCACCGATCAATAAAAGATTCTTCAAACGATTTGAGAGTTTCATCCAACGTGTGATAACTCTCTAGAGGGAGACAAATGTTTGGAGATTTCTTGGGGGGAGAGTCATGGATTGGAGAAAATCTTACTTGTGTCTGCAGTCTGTAGACTCTATTGCTTCACGTTAGTGAAAAGATCCATCATGACTATAAAATGTTTCGAGGCAAAAAAACAACGACGATACCGTGGTAGTTTATTATTTATCATGCTTGTATATATCTTATTATACACAAGTGGGACGGGAGATAAGTGGGAATGGTGGTGGAGTCGACTATGAGGAGTGTTATAGGTGGTTGATCAAGTGAAGACGACAGATTGTGATAGGTTGTGTCTATAATTAGTAATGTGCCTATGTGATGGCCAACTAATTAGACAATTCAAACTCCTACAATGTCGATCTCTTCGTCTTCTTCTTCGTCAGATGATCCGGCTTCTGATCCAGCTTCCAACTCGTCTTCATATTGCGTCACAAACTCTTCTGCTTCCTCCAAAGAAGAGAAGTGCTTCCGTGCCACCATCATCTCTTTCAACTCAAACATCGGTTCCCGGTCGGCCATGATATCCTTCATATCCTTTAGAGGCTGCTTCTTCGTCGGGATGGAGGCGTCTCCTTTCTTCCATCTCACACCAATCCATGTCTTCAGCTCAGCGTTCGTGGTGGGATTATCGTGTTTGTCAGCAGTCAATAATAGTTGGTGAGCATCTAGAATCTTCTGCAATGTAGCAGCCTTCTTCTTGAGACTTTGGTATTTCTCATCCGCCTTTCGTCGCCTCTTCACCTCCATCAAATCTAGGACTTCTTGGTCAAGTGCAGCGTGTCCGCATCTGTACAACAAACCGCCAGTGATTCTTTGGTTTCCAATATGTTCCAGTTTCGAACTCAACGATTCAACATTTTGCTGTTGCTGCACCCGTGCCTCCTGGAGACGTGTGTTCCTGTCGAGCTGTTGGGCATAGTCCATGGCAATCATACCAGCAGTTCCCTCCGATACGTTGAGACCTAGAGCATCGATGTCGACGTATGATGCACCTGCAGAAGTAGTTGAAGTCGATATGGAAGTGGCACGTTGGAGGATTCTTGGGTCGTGAATGAGCGCACGGTTCAAGTGCAGCCATCCTAGACGGAGCAAAGCATTGCGGTTTGTTTCTTCCCGACCAAATGAAATGGGGAAAACTCGGTGGAGTAGAGGGAGTATATCACTCCTCCTCAATTGCTCAGCCATTCTCATTCTCCTTCGGTAGCTAATGAGAGCATCCTTTGCTCGTATCCATTCCAATTTGTAGGTACCGTTCTGCTCGTGGGTGTCGCCTAACTGCCAAAATTCGGTTCCATTACACAATCCGAGTGTAAGGTCCCAATATGGTCTACCAAATTCATCCAATTGATTGGCATACTTGAGAACTTCGTAAGATAATTGTTCCGCCTCGTTGTATAGTTTCTTCCTCTCTCCATAAACAGCGGCACGATTTTGTCCTGAGAGTGCATTCACTTTCTCGGCGTATGAGTCGACGATTGAATCTTGTAGTGCCTTCATCTCCGGTGTCAATTTTTGGGACGGAGGCGGAGGTGCAGCAGATTCATGTTGATTCTTCTTCTGCCGCCTAGATTTTGGCTGCCGACTGTCATTATTACTATTGCTATCATCTTTATGACGGCGCTTGCGTCCACCAGCATCTAACGGCCGTTCCCCTTCGGCGTGCGGGAGAGCACCGCGACGGCGTGGAACTCCTGTCGGCATCGTCAAATAATTCGCCGCAAAGGAAGAGCCGCTGAGTTATCTAGAGATGTTATCATTAATTATTTAGGCGCTGCCTTTATGGATGCGATTGACATTAATTTCATCATCAATGATAATGCAGTGTGTGCGATTGCGCCGGCGTCATTTATTATACCGTACCACATATCTCAAGGTATGTACGAGCAAAAAGATTCCCTGAAACGGAAATCGCACCTCAAAACACAGCAATTCAGCATTGTTGACATTACAGCGTTCGATCTGCTCCTATACCGCCTCGGAGGCCGACACCAAGCATAGCAACCTCCTCTACAGTGTCCTCGCCGACTCCCCCTGGCTTGGATTCACTCAAATCGGTCACTAGGGTGTCCGAAACAAGCAAAAAGAAAATTCAGGGTATCTTAAGGAACAGACTCGAAACTTAAGGAACAGACTAGTTTTAGACTGGTAGTTTTTTGTGGGACTACGATTAACTTCAAATAGCTCATTTTTTTTGGGACAGAGGGAGTACAGCTGTTAGCAAATCTTGGCGGATAATCGCAGAATTTTTATTCCTACGTACAAACGTACTGAAAGCCCCTTAACTGGGGAGCTACTCTACCCGTAAAAGTTCCGTCTTTATCAATTGCGAACAACAACCGGACCATGGTAAATAATGCCTCGTATGCCATATTCCACCAAGAGACATAAATGAACATTGTCCTATGTTTATTTCTTCTTTGCCGTCGCTTCCACCTTCGTATTCTCTCGTTTTACTCTGAGACTAAAGTTGAGCTTCTCTTCCTTCTTGAGCAAATCATTCTTGAAATCAAAGTCTTTTGCGTAGACAGTTTTCATAATGAAAGATTTGTCAAAGTCAATAGCAGCACGATGACATTTCAAAACCTTCTTCAGCGTTTCAATTCTCTTGTGCGGAATGGGTGCATCCTCACTTGAATTACCTTCTGTCTCCTTGGTATTCTTTGCCTCAATCTCCAACATCTTATATGTCTCCATGTAACCTCTTGCCCTGGCACTGAACTTACGAATGAGATCCACAGTGAGAACCTCTCTTGAAATACACTTGTCGACCAATGCAAGGAAATCAGCAGTCGTTTTCTTTTGAGCTAATGGATGTCTTCGGTAGAGAGCTTTGGAGAATCCCCAAGAGTATTCGACACCCTCACCAGCGTATTCAGCATGGTACTTTGTTGTAATCAAGGCTCTTACTCCCAAAGATTCACAAACATATTCGAGTTGGCTTTGTTCAGACAAAAAATCCGTGCAGTTTGCAAGCAAATGCCGGAGGGAAAGCTCAGGAACCAAGTTACCCTCATCATCATACTTCATCACTTGGTAGCTGCCCTTTCTGAAGGTTGCTATATCGATCCAGCCACGTTCATACGCAATCTGCAGAAGTCCCTTACCCTTGCCCTCCCATCCATATATCATTTTGGTGGTAGGTGTTATTTTGATATCGATACTAGACGCTTGCGCCATTTTTGCTAGCTCAGCATGTGTCATCTTCCATAACCTTATTTCTCCTTCCTTTTTCCCCCACTCGGTGTCCATCAGCTCCGATATCAGCTCTTTCTTCACCTTATGTCGCTCTTTCCTCTTGTCTTCTGGTATTTCAACCTCTCGGTCGTGCCGTTGTCTTTCACGTTCCTCTGCTGTCAGCCAAAATGGGCCGACATCTTCACTGGTGAAGTTCATCGTTTGTTCTTGACCGATAGTCACCATTGCTGGATTGGATGCATCGTAGTATGGCCCGACAAATTCCTCCTGCCGTTCAATTTTGGTGTTCCTAGCTTGCGATGGTGTCGAGTGCCAATTCTTGTTCATTTCCTTTGCATCAAGACCGTCAACACGCTTCTTTGCATGACCACTGCTCGAATCAAAAAGAAAGACATATTCATACTCATCTCCGAGTATTACTTTTACGCAATCTATTATATCTTCCGTTTGCAGGATCGTGTGGTTCCCTGTCCAGTACCCGTTCTTCCCGTATGCAAACTTAAGAATCCCAGGTGACGATTCAAGTGGTTGCTTTTTTGTGTTACCATTTACGGCAATTGCCGCTGCCTTGTCGAAGTATTCTTGATTGGCTCTAGCAGCATTAATCTCCTTCAGCTGATCTTCGGTGATAGGAATGCCCCAACCCAATTCTCTCGATTGAAACGCAGATATCATGATACCAGCACCAACAGTCTTCGGCATAATTGCCCTCCTTCCATTCGGATCAACCCACTGGTGAGTCCGCGACAGAAAAGCATTAAAAATAGCCTCATCCTGGCCAAAGATGATGACAGGTTTGTCTTCAGCTTTCTTTCTTATGCTTACTCTTCCTCCAAATGCTCCATACTTATCGTTTGCAATCTTCTGCAGACGCACGTGTTTGTCCACATGAAACTCAAAGTATACTTTTTCATCAACTCCCTTGAACTTATAAGCAACCTTATCTAACATGTCCTTCGCCTTCTCGCCATCTTTGTCATCTTCGAGCGCTGTTTTCAAATCGTCAAATTCGGTCTGTGACAAATGAACCCATCGATGAGATCGTGGTTCAAGCACTGATAGATATTCGTCTGTTAACCGAGACCGATGCTCTATCTGTTCGGCATACTCATGGCCATCAACGTAGTAGCATTTCTTTGACACCTCTCGTTTGAAACCAAGGTATCCGACCCACCTCCCAACCGTTGAGTATGATGGTGGATTTTTGAGATATCTGTCAACCAGTTGAAATTCTTCTGAGTCTTCGGTAAAGTTGATGTTGGTTTTCACCTCTTCATTTAGTTGCTTTATCATTGTTGTGTTAAAATGTTCCCTCAGCAATTCAACGCTGAAATGTTCCAGATGGTCAAGTATGAAGTTTGACACATCTACTGCTGCTGTCGGAAATACCTCAAATAGTGTAGGCTTTCGTTTGATACCATTGGCGACGTAGGGGTTGGGGTTTGGAAATTGATGATTAACGCGGAAGATACGGTTCCAATTCATGATTGTCCTACCAGTTGCTGCATTGAACAGTGTTAAATCATTGAGCAGCCTTGCCGCTTTGTCGCAACAAGCTTGGAATGGAAACCCAACTCGATACTCGGCAAGTGCTATTGAATACGCAACCCTGAGGTATAAACATTTATTGCGTAAGTCAAATAAGGCATGCTTTGTCAATTTACTATCTTCGTGCAAGTCAATGACGCCTGCTTCTTCGTATCCATTTGCTGATTGCCCCACCAGTGTAAGTGATTCAACCAATTGCACTAGTCCGTTGTACACATCGGCACCTTCGTCAAATCCGAAGAGAGCTGCTGCTTCAGGTGACTGCCATATAATATTCGGAGTCTGGTTGTTGCTGCTGTTATCCCCGTCTATATCGCCACTGCTGTTGTTATTGTCGTCGTCTTCATCTTCATCTTCGTCGTCAACTTGATTATTCTCATCCTCTAATCTACCCACGTTGGTGACGAATGGCACGAGAGGGCTCTGCTGCTGCTCAACTAGTCGTTGCGAGCGCCTTGTTCTTTTTTGTGGAGTAGGAGTAATTGGTGCAGCCGCTGATGATTTTGTTGCTTCTTTACGTTTGTTCTCATTATTTTTGTTCTTCTTCTTACCAGCGCATCCATCGTCGGGAAATGATACTTGCTCCGGCTTGTTGCAAGATCGCTGCCGATTATTAGTTGCACTGTAACTCTGTATATGTTCTATTTCTGTGCACAATAACTCTGCTGCGCGTATTGGTTCGTTGGGCACTTTCTCTCCCTTTCCAAAGTAGTAATAGTGCACCATCCGGCGTAATGACGAATTGAATGGACATGATGTTGTGAAATTTTTGTGGTATATCTTGTGTACATTGCTGCTGTTGAAAGGTCCGGCTGCCTTGTTCAGACGCTGCACGAGTTTGTTCCGTAAGGTATTGTCTTTATCTACATTCGTATAGTGTCTGTGCAATATCTCTACCAACGACTGGTCGCAAATCCACCTGCCGCGATAAGTGTCACTTTTACTGATGAGCCGTGTGAAAAGGTATTCAAAAAGTGTATTACCATCGTTCATGATTACAATCTTTAGTCAACCTAATTGGCTATTTTGGATCTAGACATGCAAGAGAGGTTAATTTATCCTTTTGGTTGAGCAAATATCCAACTTGTTGTGCGTAGTACGCTCCGGAATTTGGCCATGGTTGGCATCTTTTTGCGCGGAGTGGCTCTTGTTGAGGGGTGAGTTGGGAGAAATCGGCCCAATGGGTTTTTATAAGACTCACTACGTCATTTGTACCTAACATACGTAGGAATTCGAAACTTGAACGGCTATCCGAAAATCCGTGAAAACAGCTGTAGTAGTTGTCAGAGTGTGTAAAATGCTTTAGGGTTAGACAATTGCGGATACCGCATTTATACATTCTCACCCTTCTCTCGGGACGGACGAGTCTTTCTGATTTCTGTTACTTACATATATGATTTCTTTGTATGTAAGTTCAAGTATATTTAAATAGGCATGTGTAGATAGCTTAAGTAGGTAAGTACCAAAAATGGGAAAGGAAAGAAAGGTGCTGTTTGAAAATATTGAACGATAGGAATCAGTACCATAATTCGCGCTTTGAATTATTGTCAAATGTCAGCCAAAAATTTAGACGAATAAGTACAATACAGTTACGATACATAATTTTCGCAGTACCTATATGTACTTACTTATGATGTTACGGCTATGGGAGATCTCGAGATAGAGATAATAAGGCTGCATTCAGGTAACATTAGAGAGGTGAAACATACACCGTGTGGAAGATGATCCAGACACAACTCGTGTCCAAAAGACCTTTTCAACAGAAATGTGTTGGAGTTATTATTTTCTAGTCTGCAGTATTGAGGAAGTAAAACATAAAGAACATTTATTTTATAAACATAGTCGACAGGTTTAGATCAAATGATAAAACGCAATCGCATCACCTACAACACTCTGTTCAATCTCTACACGGACGAACCTCCCAAACATGTCAGCAAGTCTATACACCCAGTCAAGAAGTTGTTTCAATCTCAAAATCCCGTGAGGCACCACAAGGGGATTTGTGTTGTTTTATGTGGTTCATGGCATTCATGACAATACCGGCAAGAATCATTTAGAAGTAGACTACTATACTGTGCAAGAGGTGCGTCTACGACCATGCCGGGCAGTAGTAACCGCGTGCAGCAGCTGTCATGAGAGGAAGGTTTTGGTAGGACATGATCATGATCATCTGCACTATCCGATCTTGAATAATTCCGTCTCACCTCGGAAGGGAATGGCTCACCAATCAGATTGTCCAACCATGATGTTATCGACTTTCGTGTAGGCGTAGCATAGGAAGTTGTAGTAGTAGTGTTTCGAGAAGCATGTTGTGACTTTCGAAAAATTATCTCACGTTGTTGTCGAGCCGATTCATCTTCCTCCGCTTGAAGTTGCCTTGCAAATTCTTCATCATCTTCCTCCGCCTGAAGTTGCCGTGCCAATTCTTCATCAGTCGAAAATATCGCAACAGCATTGGCAGCCGTAGTACAGTGTTGCAATTCAAGCAGCTGCTCTATGCTCGGTGTTGAACTTGAGGCAATGAAATCAATCTCTTCTTCTTCTTCTTCTTCTTCTTCTTGCACGTCGAAGGAAGCCATTAGTGCAGATTTCGTGATGGATCTTTCGATGGTGTCGTTGTAATCGTCACATTTACCCATGAAGAAACTGATCATCGGTTGCCGAGTGAAGTTATTGTTGGGCGCTTCACCTATTCGGGGTACGCTTTCGGTTTCTGTGTAGCCGACGTCATGAAACTTACTGTCATCGGCGCATTGGTCACCAGCTCGATGACTCTCGGATTTGATGATGGTTGGTATCATGCTACGAGCAGTAGTGTAGATCTCGGCTGCTCTCTCATCTTCCACGGCAGCTTGGTGATTAACGTTGGGTGCCATGGTCTTCGTCTTTGTAAGAGGTTTAGAATTGTCGGCGGTAGTGATCGGTGGGTTATCCACGATAGGTAGGTGCTTCTCATATCTTGCGTACAAAAAATGGCGGAAAGAAGATGCGAAAGAGATAAAACATTGGAAAATTCAAATGAAAGAAAGTCCAACTACGAAAGACAATTTTGGAGTCGTTTGGGGCAGGTTCGAGGTCTTCGCGATTCTCTCTCTCTATGCTCTTTTCTTGACAAGTGCCAAAAATAAACGGCAAAGAATCAAAGAATACCTCACATAAAAATGCCAATGATCCCTGGCGATAAACCGAAAGAGAACCACACCACAACATAACCAGATAAACCATCACACCCATCAAAATGCCAACGATGAGCCGAGTGAAGGTGATGGCGGTGGCAGCAGCACCAAACGATACTGACGAGGAAGAAGATGATGTGGGTGCTTTGATCTACAGAGAAGTTCAACTGAGAAAGGCGGAGGCGGCGGCCGCAGCTGCTGAGAGCAAGAAGACATCAACTACTGCTTCAACCCATCGTCGAACTTCAGCTCGGAAGAGATCATCCGTAAAGAATCAGAGCGATGAATCATCAACTACTAGTCGACAACGCAACGGTGCTTCGAAACGAAGAAAGCGAGAGTTGTCCAACGAGGATGATCGGCCTGGGACAAAAATAATAAGCAAGAGACGCAAATATGAATGTTCTGCTGAAGGATGCACAAACCTTGTCACAAGAGGAGGAGTGTGCAGAAGGCATGGAGCAAAGGCCAAATCATGCTCTAGTGAGGGATGTACTAAGAATGCTCTAAAAGGAGGAGTGTGTTTGAAGCATGGGGCAAAGCTCAAACTATGCAGCAGCGAAGGATGTTCGAACCTTGCTAGGAAAGGAGAAGTGTGCAGAAGGCATGGAGCAAAGGCCAAATCATGCTCTAGTGAGGGATGTACTAAGAATGCTCTACAAGGAGGAGTGTGTATGAAGCATGGAGCAAAGGTCAAACTATGCAGCAGCGAAGGATGTTCGAACCTTCCTAGGAAAGGAGGAGTGTGCATTAGGCATGGTGCAAAGGCCAAACTATGCAGCACCGAAGGATGTACAAAAAATGCCAAGCGTGGAGGAGTGTGTACGAAGCACGGTGCAAAGGTCAAATGATGCAGCAGCGAAGGGTGTAAAAATCGAGTCTTCTTGCTCTCGGCAGCTGCGGCCGCCGCCTCTGCCTGTCTCAGCTGAAATTCTCTGTAGATCAAAGCACCCACATATTCACATGTCTTCGACTTCCACAGCATCCTCCTTGGTTTTCTTTACGTCCTGTACTTTTGTGATTACTGGACAAATTTGGCTAACAAACTCTCTAGATAGCTGTATCAAACAACAGACTTCTTTACCAATCATGATCAAGGTTGTCACTTTCTTCGTCATACAGCCATCCTCTCAGCATACGCTCCCCCACGGGATTTGCTGGCGCCCCTGTATCCTCAGATTTCACTTTATCCTTAATAACAACATATGCAATCACCCCCGCCAGCAAGAGTATATTGATACAGGCAAAGCATTGGATCAATTTATCCGTCGCCATACGTTTCCCAAACGCCTTTATTAACTTGTCCGCTCTCTGCAAATTGTCTTCCATGCGCGTAGCTGCATTATCAATATTTTGCATAATCTCCCTCTGCTGAACTAATTCACCCATCGTGGCCTCTCCAACCTCCTTTGATGCCTTTAACATATTCTTGGTGTTGGACAGTGAATCCTTTGTTTTATTTTGAGTAGTATTCATTTCATCGATCATCATATCACCTACCTCAACCCCATTCATTTCAGTTCCACCCATGTTATTAGACTGCCCTTTCGCACTGACGAACAACTCTCCTCGCTGCATCCCCTCCTTCATTGCCTTGATATCATTTGCACACCTTGCCAAATCATCTGATAGCCGCTCCAGTTTATTTTCGTACATTCGTTTTTGATTCGGATCCACCACAAGACGTGTTTCCTTCTTGTAGGACTTTTTGGTCCCTGTTGCTGCACGAAGTTTCTTCTCAGCACGATCAAGTGTAGATGCCTTTTGCATGTGGTCTGCACGCTCGGCTGTGAAGATGAGCTGTTGTATGCTTTGGACTTCCTCGTTGAGGGTGTCGTCCCAGTATTGTACGTCCGCCATTTTGACAAAGATAAATCAAACCTTGACTGTTAAGAAGTGGTTGTTCTATTGTTAGACAATTTCCAATTGCCTCTCGCTCTGTTCTCTGTTCTCTGTGCGTACTCCACGATTGCATCTCTCACGGTAGGTGGATTCGCCTTAGCATTTGTGATCGCTAACTATCGCTAACTGTGACATCCAAAAATCTGATGAGAAGCCCATCACAATGTCGATATCTTCCGTCAACTCGTTACTACTGTCTACTCTATCTATGCCATTATGCCGTTTCAATGCAAAAATGAAGACATATTTGGCTGCATCATTCTTCGCCTCATATGATTTGGTACTAATAATTATCGATTACCTAGGTTCGGCTTCAGCACAAAGAGTAACACCATGTGCCTCAAACATGTGAACACGGAGATCCACATTAAGTAAGCGCTTACTGCAATGAGGACAAGTGCTGACCATCGTATCCTCTTTCGATACTTTCACCTGCGCCGTTTCATCAGCATCATTTCCGACTGCGCCATCGCCATTATCTTCTGCAGATGTAGATGAATCGAATACCATCAGAGGTTGATGGAGAGCAACCTCCCCATTGATGTCTGCGACTAAAGATCCTTCTGTTGGGAATCAGAGTGAACAGGACAAGTGGGCCGGCAAGAAAGGCAAGAAGAAGCCCACGTATGCTGACGTTGTTTCTCGCAGCCAATCACAGTCACCTACATCAGCCCTGAAAACCAAGAACCAAGATCGATGAACTCACAATCGATAGTAAAGTATATAGCCTATTAGTATAAGAGAATAACCTATCGATAGTGTGTAATATAGATTGACGGATCTTGGTGGGCGCAAGGGTTGGGGTCATCTCCACCATTATCTCCAGGAGAAGCCATTTCTGCAACACTTACTATCGATTGCGATAGTTGCTTTTATGAGCGCTGAAGAATCGAAGTTTAGCCCTGCGGGGGCGTCGGCTGATGACGCCAGCAAGAATGCTGGTGCGGCCAACCAACAACGCAGTGGCAATAAGAACAAACAACAAAATAATGATGTCGCTTCCAATGATGTATCGGTAACCGCCTCTTTAACATCAGCAGCAGCAGCATCAGGAGCTGTCACTCCAGGCAATGCCGGAGTTGAAGTTTTAAGCAACGAATCAATTGAATGCCCGGAACCCAATGCTCCAGAGAGTGATTGTGACGTTTACTGCAGCAATACTATGGAAGCGCTCCTCTTCGTTCAAACAAACAACAACGGCCACAATGAAAACTATCAGAGGAAGTTGAACACCACGCTAGTCATGGATTGCGGATCGTCTGTCGATCTTGTGAGTAATCCTGCCATCTTGAAAGAAATTTATGAATCGGATACGGAACTGACGATCAGATGCAATGCTGGAGTAAAAACAACACGATACCGAGGCAAGCTTCCCGGTCTGGGTTGGGTTTGGCTTCTTTATGGCGGAGTCGCTAACATTCTCTCTCTGAGCCGGATGAAGGAGAGATTTAGAGTTACCTATGATAATATAACAGAAATTTTTTAGTACGTCTGATTAGCCAACTCTAGTGCCAGCGGGAACTCCTTTAATGTGATCAAGAAGGACGGGAGAGTGGTGCGGTTTACTGAGAGAACCAACCGTCTATACTGTTTTGATATGCACGACAGAACTGAAGAGAGCACCATCCTCATCACTACAGTGGAAGACAACAAACTGAAGTTCTCTGGGCAGGACGTTGCAAAAGCTGATCAGGCGAGAATACTACAACAGCGTCTTGGTCGGCCATCCACGGCTGATTTCATTCGTTTCATTCAAAACAAGTTAATCAAAAACTGCCCTGTGACTGCACAAGATGTCAGAAATGCGGAGATAATCTATGGCCCGGATTTGGGAAATCTAAAGGGCAAAACAACACGTGTTAAGCCACCTCCTATTCGTGTGCAACACATTGAAATACCTCGACACATTATGGAGCACTACAAGAATGTAACACTCTCCGTTGACATTATGAAGGTTACGGGGATTCCTTTCCTCATGACCATCTCCCAGCACATCAAATTTGGTACCGCTGGCAGACTTGCTACCATGAAAACGAGTCATATCATTGAACATTTTAAGAAAATCATCGGTCTATACATCGTGAGAGGATTCCGTGTGAGGATCATGCTTGCTGACAATCAATTTGAATCGATGCGGGATGATATTGCTAACTTGCACGTCCAATTGCACATCGTTGCTAGGGACGAGCATGTTCCGGAAGTAGAGCGGTTCAACCGCACCATCAAGGAGAGAGTGAGAGCTAACTACAACATCCTTCCTTTCACTCACTATCCTCCAGTCTTGGTTGCCGAAATGGTGTTTGCTGCAGTGTTTTGGAGGAATATGTTCCCACTAAAAGGTGGAGTATCTCAAACTCAAAGTCCCGCTGAACTCATTGTGAATCGTTCTCTTGATGTTCATGCTCACTGCAAGGTTGGATTGGGAGACTACGTACAAACTCATGAAGAACATGACAATTCCATGGACAGTCGTACAATTGGAGCTATCGCTCTTCGGCCAGCAGATGGAGACAACTCGTATTACTTCTTGAATCTTTCCACTGGACGCCGCATTCACCGTCGCAGCTTCACACCTCTGCCCATGCCGCAGGGGGTTATTGACCAAGTTCACCGTTTGGCACGTAGGCAAAAAGCATCCAAAAATCTTACCTTCACTAACAATGCCGGTGAAGACCTGGACATCCTCTACGCTGACCTCGACCGTGATGAAGACGATCTACCACTTGATGAGGCGAACGCAGGAGTGAATGATGATGATGACGATGACAGCGATTATGAAGACAATGGCAGTGAAGGCACTGGAAATAGTATTGATGATGATGAAAGTGATGACGACAGCAACGATGGTAACTACTACAATGCTCTCAGAGAAGATGATGACGATGAAGAAGATGACGATGAAGCTGAAGATGACGTCGAGTATGAAGTGACTGCAGCAGAGGCAACAGAGGATGCCATGACAGAAGAAGATGCACAAGAATCCGAGGAAAATGCAGGAGTGAATGATGACAATGCAGAACCGGAGGAAAATGCAGGAGTGAATGATGATAATAATAATACACCTGACTCTGACGACGAGGAAATCCCAGGAGTGGGTGACGACGAGGAAATCCCAGGAGTGGGTGATCATCTCGACAGTGCAGATGAAGATGAAGATGGCCATGATGTTGAAGACGTTGAAGATGAAGCAGACAATGGTCATCTCGAAACTGAAGATGACGCGGATGCGGATGAAGAGCGTACGTACAACAGGATGAGCTTGCGCAACCAGCCAAGGAAGAACTATGATGTGTTTGCCATGGAAGGCAGCGAAATACCTGACGATATTGAAATGGTAATGCTTACCCTCAATGATGACTGCGAGACAGGAGTGGAGGAAACAAAGCTTGATCCAGAGGAGTTTGAACTCGCACGGGTGACAGCTGAGTGTATGTTCCTGACGGGACACCTCGGCTGGAAGGAAGGCCTTGATAGTGACGACATGCCTCTAAGTGAATATGCGTTTATGATGGAAGAAGTCACACTCGTCACCGAGCAAATGAACTGGAAAAAGGGGCTCAAAGTATTTAAACAACAAGGCAAGGAGGACCTGGCAGAAGAAGCCATCACGAAGGAGCTACAGCAAATACACGACATGCAGGGTTTCCAGCCTAAACACTGGTATGAAATGACAAAAGAAGAGAGAGCAAATGCACTCAACTATCTCATGTACTTGAAAGAGAAAAGAAATGGGATTATCAAGGGACGTGGCTGTGCTGACGGTCGACCACAGAGATTATACACGACAAAAATGGAGGCATCTTCCCCGACAGTGAGGCAAGCCTCAATCATGTTGACATGCATGATAGATGCATATGAAAAAAGAGCCGTTGCTACTGCAGATATTCCAGGTGCATTCCTACAGACAAAATGGCCAAAGGACAAAAAGGATGTGCATGTAATGTTGGACGGTGAAATGGCGATGCTACTGGCAAAAATCGATCCACCTACATATCAAGAGTTTGTGCACCACCGTCGAGGAGAGCCATACATCTACTGCAGGTTGAACGTCGCACTATATGGAACTCTTCTTGCGGCAGTGCTGTTCTGGAAGAAGCTCACTCGCTTCATGGTCGACAATGGTTTTGAAGTCAACCCGTATGACTGGTGCGTGGTGAATAAAATGATTGATGGGAAACAGTGCACCATCGTGTGGCATGTGGATGATCTGAAGATCTCCCATGTGAGCGAAGACGTTGTCAGTGACATCATCGATCTACTACAAAAAGAATATGGAAAGGTGGGCAACCTATCTGTTACTAGAGGAAAGGTACATGAATACCTCGGCATGACCCTAGACTTCTCGGATGCTAAAAAGATTATCGTTGATATGGAAAAATTCTTCGATGGAGTGCTAGAGGATCTTCCGGACGATATGGACGGATATGCTGCCACCCCAGCAGCTGATCACCTCTTCAAAACGAGAGATAATGTGCCGAAGCTTGACAAGAAAAGAGCTGAACTGTTTCAATCCAAAACAGCACAGCTTCTGTTTGGATCCTAGCGGGCTAGGCCAGATCTACGGCTGGTCGTATCATTCCTCACCAAGAGAGTGAATGCTCCCGACGAGGATGATTACAAGAAGCTAGCAAGAGCAATGAGATACATCAGAAGAACAAAATGGCTACGGCTGACCATTGAGGCAGAATACCTCGACCAGAATCACTGGTTCATTGATGGAGCATTTGCGGTACACGATGACATGAGAAGTCACACAGGAGGGTACATGACCTTCGGTAGAGGAATGATCGACGGGTCATCCAGTGGTCAAAAGATAAACACAACCAGTTCAACCGAGGCTGAAGTCGTGGGGGTGCATGATAATATGCCTGCCATCCTTTGGACTCGATACTTCATGGAAGCACAGGGATATCCGCTCAAGCCATCCGTAATTCATCAGGATAACATGAGTGCCATGTTGCTAGAGACCAACGGAAGAGGCTCAAGCAGCAAGCGAACCAGGCATATGAATGTCAGGTACTTCTTTGTAGCGGACGTGTTGAAACGAAAGGAAGCAGTCTTACGATACTGTCCAACTGACGAAATGATCGGAGACTTCTTCACAAAACCTCTCGGCGGGGCAAAGTTCCGACGATTCAGGAACATTATCATGAACATTACTCACGATGAGCATGGTCCAGTGGATGTTGATGAACTCATGGCCATTCACTATGAAAAAATGAAAGAAAGAATTGATGAGTCTAAACCAATGCAATCCATTGATTCAGGCTCACAGGAGTGTGTTGGGAATCAGAGTGAACAGGACAAGTGGGCCGGCAAGAAAGGCAAGAAGAAGCCCACGTATGCTGACGTTGTTTCTCGCAGCCAATCACAGTCACCTACATCAGCCCTGAAAACCAAGAACCAAGATCGATGAACTCACAATCGATAGTAAAGTATATAGCCTATTAGTATAAGAGAATAACCTATCGATAGTGTGTAATATAGATTGACGGATCTTGGTGGGCGCAAGGGTTGGGGTCATCTCCACCATTATCTCCAGGAGAAGCCATTTCTGCAACACCTTCATCGACCTCGACAGTATCAATTTGTCTCTCTGCAACAGCGCTATTATTGATTTCGACATCTTCTGCTCTGGGACGTCGGGGAGCATATTTATTAGGACGCTTTGACTCCTCTTTCAAACGCAAAATATTAGATTGTATGAATTCAGCACTCTTCAAGTAATACTGAATGAACACCTTCTTCTTGAGTTCCTTCCCGCGAGTAGCGCCCATCTGACGCATCAATTGGTTCCAGATTGCATGGGCGCTTTCGATGTTTTGCTCGTCAAAACCACCAAGAGTTCTCCACATAGTCAGCTGGTCAAGAAGATGGCCAATGAAGAGGAGATGACTTTTGGGGAATGCAGGAAGTTTTGACTTCCACTCGGCAATCGGTACGTCAGTTACTAATAGCTTGACAATGAGATCTTTGAGCTTCTTAATGTTCGCTTCAAAGTCTTTAATTGCCTTGTCGGACTGCTTATTGACGGATTTCATTACTCGTTGGATTTTGAACCATAGAGACACAACTTCCTTCATTCGCAATGTGAAATTATTCAACTCTTCCTTCAGATCTTGTTGTTCGATGATAGGATCAAACTCATCGAACATGTCACTGTATATGACTTCACTATGCTCCGCATAATTCATGCAATGGTTACCGACCATTTGTGCTTCAAAGTAAGTTTGCCTGTCACAACCGTTCTTCTTCAATACTTCCTCAAACTTTCTCTTCGAATGAATAAATACAAAGTTAATCAGATTAACCACCATGATTTTTCAGATACTCCTCACATTCCAAAATTGTATTGATGTTTTTGAAGATGATGGAGTAACAAATTGCCCGGATGAACCTGACACTGGAGTATACACCCCAGCCGGCGCATTTCGGCGGCTACCGCTATCTCTGTTGTGGCTAGAATTGGGGGTTGTTGCCATGGTTAGCAAGAATGAGTGCACAAGATGATGTGGAAATGACGCTTGGCGCAAAAACAAAACTAGATTCCCCAAAATCCAATAATAGTTCTCATAATGATCTCACGCACAAAAACGTTAATACCGTTTGTATACACTAGATATTTTAGGGGTGAATGCTTTTGACAACCAACTAGTGAGACGGCAACACCCAGCATATTCTAACTCGCAAGAGTCTGGGGAACACGAATATGTTGGGTGTTGCCGTCTCAGGGGTGTTTTATTGGTCGAACTCACTAACTACCCTCTACGTAGGAATTAGTTCAAAGTCGGAGTCACACAAATGTCGTCTGCCGCGGTCTCGAATCCACCGTGCTCTATGCTATTCATATATCACACGATTGACGATTGCATCTCTCTGCGTTTGTGTGTACGGCTTTAGTTAGGTTATTTCTGTGCTACGGTAAGCTACGTTTCACTGGTGTTGTAAACAAGAAAAGCATCTGTGAATGGCTGAGAAGACTCTTGAGTCGACTGAGAGCTAAGTACTTCCGTGGGAAATAGATCTGCGATCTGTACTGTGTAATAAATATGAAATTTGGTCATCATTAAGTGATGACGCGGTTATCGGGCCATTGTTGCTCTCATAGTCATAGAGTGCTTGAATGGCAGCTAATCCTGCTGAGCCATTTGCCTTGCAAACCGTTCTCCCGAAAATGTGTGTGTAGTAGGTGCTTGGGTCAGGGCTTTTGTAGGAACCCCCGTAGTGGTAGTTGCGTTGTTTTGATTTCTAAATAGAGTCAGCTCGTTCGAGGATGTTTTATGGGGTTCTGGTGAATGCTTGTTGGGCCATGGTTGGGGGCATTTGGAAATTTGGATTTGTCGATGTTGTGGAGTGTTTTGTTGTCGCCATTTGGTGGTATGCCACATGAGATAGTTACTTGTGGGTCCGAAAAGTCCTAGAGGACTGATGGCGACAGGTAGTAGTTGCATGTTGTCTGAGAACAACTCTCCAATGATTTGTTCTCCCGTGTATTTGTGAGGAGCTGTCGGTGCGGATATGTTGGAGCCTCTGCCTCGTTGAAACTTGCTCTTCTCTGCCGAAAGGAGTCTCTGCGCTGCTGTGTTACCAACTAACTTTTGCACCATGCCTCTTGCACACTCCTCCTTTGACGACTTGATTAGTGCACCCTTCGCTGCTGCAAAACCTTTTCTCTGCACCATGTTTCACACACACTCTTCCGTTCCTAGCAAGGTTTGAACATCCTTCGCTGCTGCATCGTTTCATCTTTGCACCATGCTTCATGCACACTCCTCCTATTTTAGCAAGGTTTGAACACCCTTCACTGCTGCAAAGTTTTTTGACCTTTGCACCATGCCTAATGCACACTCCCCCTTTCTGAGCTTTGTTAGTGCACCCTTCACTGCTGCATAGTTGGACCTGCGCACCATGCCTAATGCACACCCCTCCTTTGACAGCACGGTTTGTGCATCCTTCGCTGCTGCATCGTTTCATCTTTGCACCATGCCTGACGCACACTCCTCCTTTCCTAGCAAGGTTTGTACATCCTTCGCTGCTGCATAGTTTTTTGACCTTTGCTCTGTGCCTGATGCACACTGCTCCATCCTTAGCTTGGTTTGTGCATATTTCGACACTGCATAGTTTGTGTTTTCCTCCATGGCGACGGCACACTCCCCCCTTTCGGGAACCGGTTGTGCACCCATCGACAGAACATCTTTTTCGCCTATACTTCTTTCTAGCTACTTTTCCTTTTCCCCCATCCTCATTGGAAGACTCTTGCTTTCTTCGTTTCGAAACACCGTTGCGTTGTCGACTATTAGTCGATGATTCCTCGCCGCTTTGATTCTCAACAGACGTTCTCTTTCGAGATGAAGTTCGACGAGGGATTGAAGCAGGTGATGTCTTCTTCCTCTCAGCCTCAGCTGCGGCCGCCGCCTCCGCCTTTCTTAGTTGAACTTCTCTGTAAATCAAGGCACCCAAATCATCTTCTTCCTCGTCAGTATCGTTTGGTGCTGCCATTGCCATCACGTTTGTGGTGGTTAATTACGTGCTACATACCACGACGGTTCAGCTACGCGTGAAAATGACGGTTAGCGTCTCTCTCGCGCACGCTCTCGTTATTTCTCCACTTCTGTAACAGAATAGTATAACGACACATTAAAAGACACGCTATCAGCGCATTTCGTCATTGTTTGTGATACAAATTGGAATTTTCCAGTTGACACTAACCGTCGCCGTGAACCGTCGTGATACGGTTGCATGGGGTCATTTCGACATGATGTGGTGTGTAACGCGACGATATTGTGTTTGTGACTTTCTTGTGTTTCTTTCTTCGTTTAAATTGCCAAAAAAGTGACAGACAGACGATCAGGTTTCTATGCAAAAAATGGCGCGACCGCGGAGATGGCGCAAAAATTTTGCGTTCGGATTCGATTCGCCATGATGCCGCCGTCAACCGCGTCGTCTCTAGCGTAACAATAGTAATCAACATTATCATCAAGATGAACAGGTGGTCAACTGCAGCTAATCTTCTTCTCGGAATGCTTGCAATCATCGAGTCGTTCTCCTCGGTCGCGGCATTCAAAATCAACTTACATCATCAAGCTCGGGCGATCCGTCGATCCATCACAACATCATCATCTTGTGCATCTCCATCTGCAGGCTACACAGCTCGCCGACATCATCCACTCACTTTTCTCTCGGCAACAACAGATCCGAATAACGACAGCAAGCAACAGCAACAGCAACAACCAGCAGATCTTCAGCGACGAAAGACATTTCAAAGTGGCCTCATCGGCAGCCTGCTCCCTTTCTTTGCCACTCAATCTACCACCACCAATACTGCAAATGCCGCAGCAGCAGCAACTACCACCACCATCGAAGGACCCATTGCCGACTTTCCAATGCGCAAACTACGCCTACCCAAAGGTGGATTAGGTCGCGAATACATCATTCTCCAATTGTACATTGAGAAAACTGGTCCATACGATTTCATGGTGGATTCCGGACTAACTACCGAATTGATCACTCCTCATTTACAATCGATACTAAATGCAAAATCATCGGGGATTACGAAACAGGGTTTATCCGCGGGAGATGCAGGATCGTTACAGTCATTGGTGGAATTGAATAATGTGGAATTGTGTTGTGGAGAGTTTGAAGGTTCAGGTGGTGGTGGTGGTGAGGATGAGGCGTTGTTTCCGTTACAAGGTCCATTGCATGCAATTGTGACGGATTTTCCACAGGAGCATTTGGATCCAAGTCATGATCCTGTGGAAGGTATGATTGGGATGGAGGTTTTAGAGCGGTTTGATTTGGATTTGGACTTTCCAGCGGGGAGATTGCGGTTGTGGAAACCGGGGACTGTCAGAGCTGAGGCGAAGAGGGTGGGTATGACGAATATTGAAGCTGTGGTTGTGAATGAGACGAGGTTGCTTGGATTTCGTGTTGTTTCGGCGAATGCACCCAAGGGTAGCTCAGGAGATGATGTCTTGGCGCAACCATTTTTGGGTGTGGTGGATTGTGGTGCTTCGTTTTCTGTGGTGAATTGGAAGGCTGCATCCTTGTTGGGCCTGCCGCCTCAAAGTGATGGTGTGTACAAGAAGATGTCCATGGTGCAAGGTATAGGTGTAGATGGACGTCCTCAACTATTGCCCACGACGAATATCGGAATAAGCTTTTGCGGTAATGCGATCCAAAACAAGGAAGACAAGTCCAACATATCCTTTGAGGCACCTCCTAGCGACTGGAAGCCTTGGAACGCTGTACCCATGGCTATTGGGGACTTGCCAGTCTTTTCCCAATTGTTGGGAGATGGAAGGTCAGCTTACAGAGGTCCAGCTGGTATTATTGGTTTGGATATATTGTCTCAGAGGCGAGTGATTTTGGAGACTGGTTCTGGAAGGAAGAGGAGGATTTATGTTGGGAATGCGTAGGAATATTATTATTAGTATTGTAGTGAAGCTCTTTAGAGTTAGTAATTGATTGAGTTGACATGGTGGAATGCTTGGGGTAAGTTGAAACAAAGCTAAGAAAGTGACATCTGCCGAAGAAGCTGCTGAATTTCAATTTAGACGGTTCTTCTTTTCTCGTAATTTGCTTGCCTTTCATCACTAGCCGGTGTCGTATCGCGTCGTTAATATGAGGCCCGAATCACGGACAGGGCTAGAAAGAGAAAGAAGCATCTTCTTTCACATCATCCATGTTATATAGGCAAATCGCCCTATCTTGTCTTCTAGCCGTTCAATGAGGACGAAGAGTAGCGTTTTGGAAAGCTCTCATCGTGCTCTATCGATTAGGCCTATAATGAGCTTCGTTGGACGACTTGTTACTGATCGTCCCGGTTAAAACGGGTCTAGATTCCGCAGAGCTTGGCCCAATTCGGCTCCAAATCCAGATTTTCACTAGATATGTCAAATTTGACCAAAATGAACAAATTTAACAATATGACAACCTTCGGAAAGATCTATTGAAGCTCTATCGATTAGTACCATCATTATTATCAAATGGTAGCGTCACTTCAATGATCGAAGATCCAAAACGCTTCGCTGAAGACACTTCCACTTAATGCGACGGGCTCCATGATGGGTTGATTGTTGTAATATCAGACGCTGCGCTGAAGACAGAAGCATCGATCAGCGTGTTCTAGATCTAGATATTTCGTTCATCCTAAAACATATTTTGACCTCTCTGGTAGGTGTGCTTAGGCTTAGAATGAAGCTTCTCTCTCTAAAATATCAAGATGAAATCAAGAGTGAATGCAAGAAGATGAAATCAAAGAGTGGTTGTAAGAAACTCGTTTTGATAACAAATGAAAGAGAGTGAGTGATTCTAACTCGATCACGCATTTTGTTAGATTTCCACATGCATATTTGTACAACCTATGCTCTAGTACCTTGCCCTCAAAAGGTTTCATCCCTATACAAGTTGCGTTTGCGACCTTGTAACTTTTGAGGCCGGAGATGTTGGGGGGACTCGGGCTATCGAGGAACTCCTCTCACTCCTTGACCTTTCCTCTTCATCTGGTGAAACATCCCCATTATTTGATGTCTCACCCTCTCCAACCTTTCCTTTCCCTTCTTCAGCGTCCTGCATCGGTTTGCTGTCTGACCTTGTCACTGTCTCTTCCTTGGCTTCTTCAGTTTCCGACACGGCAGGATACGATGCTGTGATTTTCTTTCTACTCAAACTTGACAAAAAACTTTTGAACACGTTTGAATCCTTCTTCGCCTTTCCAGCAGAAGGATCTGGACCTGAGTCGTCAATGCTGGTGCTGGGTACAAATACTAGCTTGATCAACTGCTTGAAGCCCATGTGCATGTGCTTATTCTTCTTCTTCAATCGAAGATACCGGGGGCGAGCATAGATGAATGCATTGAAAAAGCCCTGAAGAGGAGTGAACGTAGCCACAAGCAATGACATCCACTGCTGATCCAATCCGGTGAGAGACACAAGACTCATTAACAGCAATAACAACCAAGAAAGGACAAATGTACCAACATACAGCATCGATTGAACAAATACACTCCTTGCATATGATGTTTTCTTTTCCATCTCCGAAAACTGCTCCGCAGCAACACTTCGAGTACGATATTTATCCATTTCTTTCTCCTGCCTTCGCACAAACAAGCATATTAGCAAATTTGTCACGATGATAACCACAATTGCCAACACGATCCAGCCCAAAGAAAATGCTAAAACTAAAACGAAGTACCAAAACTCCTCAAAGCGACATGGAACATCCGGATCAAAATGACACTCAACCGGTCCAGGGTAAATGTAGCAAAGTGACAAAGACGGATTATATAAACCCATCGACACACCAATGATTGCGAAGCTCAAATGGAAAATTACCACAATACCGTGCATCACCTTCTCCCATACCTTTGCAAATTCTTCCTTCTTCATTCCCCTATTGATGCTTAAATAGTAGTAAATACTCAATACCATGTTATACGATGCAGCAGCAACGCCGAATTGAGTGAAAAATCCCTGAAGGGAACACGTCGCAGTGTTTCCATACGTCGGCACGCCTAAACCAGCAGGATATGTGAGAAAGCCAAGAGCTGCATTAGTGGAATAGAATATATCGAAAATGGACATCATGCCGAGAATACGATGCTGTGGATCTTTGAGTTTTGTAGACCGATTTGCCCAGATAGAGTAGAGGATGGAGCCCGAACCGATGACGGAGAGTGTGCCGGTTATCAGGGGAATGTAAATATACGCCGTGCGAATGCGTTTGTGCTGGTAATAATTGATTATTGTCATATTGTTGGTGTTGGTGATGATGGGATCCTTCGTCCTTCGTAGGAGTGTAGCTTTTTAGGTGTGTGGTTCTTTCACAGCAAACTCAAAGCATCATAACAACAACAACGGCTCATGAACGAACATGCTGTAACGTACTCCCTCTGTCCCAAAAAAAATGAGCTATTTGAAGTTAATCGTAGTCCCACAAAAAACTAGCTATTTGACGTACTTATTCCTACGTGAGGTCCTACACAAGTGTCCGAGAGGCCTCTTCATTTTCACAATAGGGTTAGATATAAGGATATTTTAACGCCTTTTGTCACAATATCATTACAAATACTTGCTTAACAACCTCCAACCTCCATATAATCGTAACCGGCGTGAAATAAGCTTTCCAACGATGTGCGATAGCAATTTTTTGGACGGAAATTGACCAAATTTTAACTATTTTAAATCAAAAAGCTCATTTTTTGTGGGACAGAGGGAGTATGTTTTTAGTACCGTATGTAATACACGTGTAACACATTCAAAAAATTCAAAATTCAATCAACATGAACGTTCACAACATCGCAACAATGACATCCGAAAAATCAGTATCCTTCGACGGCCCTGCCGACACCCTAGACGATGATACATCATCATCAAAATCGTCATCACTCTTATTCGATCCAGCCTCTCTCCTGCCCTCACCAATCACCGGTAAATCGACCCCTCAACCAAATCGCTCGGCCACAAAAGCCGCACTCCACGCATTGCTATCTGAAACTCTCCGGCCATCGCCATGTAACGTCTTTGGCTCTGGTCCATTGCTGGTCTCTGACATTCCTCAATCCGCCAAGCCATCTTCCAACAACAACAGCACTAATAATGATGATGATGGCGGAGTAATCATGGGCATAGACGAAGCAGGCCGCGGCCCCGCCCTCGGCCCAATGACCTACGGCGCCGCCTACTGGCACCCCACCAAATCCAACCTATCCAGCATCCCTGCGGACTTTAATGATTCCAAACAATTAACCGTCGACAAGCGTCAATCTCTCTTTGAGCAAATTCAATCGCATGACGATATTGGATTTGTACTACGGATAATTCACGCCAGTGAAATCAGTCGGAACATGATGCGCCCCACTCCCTATAATTTGAATGCCATGTCACATGATTGTGCCATGTCCATGATTTGGGCAGTGTTACATGCCGGTATCAACATTGCTACTTGTTACGTGGACACGGTGGGTATGCCCGATGCCTACCGTTCCAAATTAGAGCGTGTGTTTGACGGCCACAACATCAACTTTGTCGTGGAAAAAAAGGCGGATGCGAAATATGCACCGTGTAGTGCTGCCTCGGTAGTTGCCAAGGAGTCACGTGATGCTATTGTACAGAATTGGAAATGGAGTGAGAGGCCGAATTATGTACCGTTGAATGGGCGTGAGTTTGGGAGTGGATATCCGAGTGATCCCAAGTGTGTGACGTGGATGAAGGGGAATTGTAATGTGGATCGACCGTTTGGGTTTCCGGATTTTGTGAGGTTTAGTTGGGGCCCTACTAAGAAGTTGTTGGGAGAGGGTCCGGATGCGGGTGGTGGTGGTGGTGGTGGTAGTGATGATAGGGGGAGGCGTCCGATTGTCAAGTGGGAGGCAGATGAGGATGATGAACATAACATGAATGGTGGGGGAGGGAAACAATCTAGTATGCAATCCTTTGTAGTGACTAAAAAGGTGGAAGATAATGGAAAAAAGACAACAGTGATGCAACCACAGAGAAAGAAGCCAAGGCTGGCAATTTTTAATGAGATGGGTGTTTCAAGAGTTGCAGCATTTGCTGAGTAATTGGTTGGTTGGTTTGGTTGTTGCTATATTTTTTTGCTCTACACCCATTATTTGTGCTATTAATTGTGACTCTCATAACTCAATTAATGAGCCATTATTGCCCTTCCATTCAGAGCTCACATACAGGATGACACGTGACCAGATGTACCAAACTACTAAATCATCACCAACCAACCAACAAAGTAATCATGATGTCTACATATCATCCACATTCTTCCCCTCCAACTCAAAATCATCATCCATCTTCATCGTCACCCTCCAAACATCCATCAACATCTCATCCGCCAAAAACTCCCGACTATCAAACCTCTTATCCGTCCCATCCACAAACCCAAACTTGACCCACG
This sequence comes from Skeletonema tropicum, assembly GCA_037178625.1. NCBI lineage: Eukaryota > Bacillariophyta > Thalassiosirophyceae > Thalassiosirales > Thalassiosiraceae > Skeletonema > Skeletonema tropicum. Next base: position 2,026,776 of record CM074144.1, on the reverse strand, counting down.
GCGCATCGGGCTTGGCACTCACTATCGGAGTCACTTTTAATTTGGGGTTGGAGCGGCTATACCGAGTGGCGTTCATTTGGCGGAGGAGCTCGCGGGCTGAGCGGGTGCGGTTGTCGAAGGGGTTGAAGGAGACTTCGATTGTGCGGACGTATTTGATTAGGTGGGTGGACATTTCTTTTGTTACTTTGAGTGGCATTTTGGATGATTGTTGTTGTTGATGGGCGGGCTGTTTCTTTTGTGTTAATGTGTGCAGTGAATTTTTGTACTGTTTGTTTGAAATAATATGACGATTGTTGTCGAGTGATCAGAGAATAATAAGGTCTTTAACTTGAAGTGAAAGCAAGCTCAGGACGTTTGTGTTTTTTTATTACTGTGATTGTGTTAGGTTGTAGGGGGCAGAATGGAGGCCATTGTGCGGTGGTCGGGGGTAAAAAAACCTATTCGAGGTGATGAGTTACAATACGGTACTCAACGCTCATTGTGACACTTACATCGATTCAACGCTCGCGTTGATTTTTGTGTTTTTGCTTGTTATTGTACAATAAGTAGCTTGTTGTCCTCGTGGAATAATAAACAAGATGAAAGATACTCCTATGAAGCCAATGGCAGCACCAAACGATACTGACGAGGAAGAAGATGATGTGGGTGCCTTGATCTACAGAGAATTTCAGCTGAGAAAGGCGGAGGCGGCGGCCGCAGCTGCTGAGAGCAAGAAGACATCAACTGCTTCAACCCATCGTCGAGCTTCAGCTCGGGAGAGAACGTCTGTTGAGAATCAAAGCGATAAACCATCAGCTACTAGTCGACAACGCATCGGTGCTACGAAACGAAGAAAGCAAGAGTCTTCCAATGCCTATGAGGATGATCAGCCCAAGAAAAAGGTGACCAGAAAGAAGTACCGTTATGAATGCTCTGCTAATGGATGTACAAACAAAGCTGTCAAAGGAGGAGTGTGCATTCGGCATGGTGCAAAGCTCAAACCATGCAGCAGTGAAGGATGCACTAACAATGCTGTCAGAGGAGGAGTGTGCATTAAACATGGTGCACAGGTCAGAAAACTTTGCAGCAGTGAAGGATGCACAAATCTTGCTCAAAGAGGAGGAGTGTGTATTCGGCATGGTGCAAAGCTCAAACTATGCAGCAGTGAAGGATGTACAAACTATTCTGTCAAAGGAGGAGTGTGCGTCAGGCATGGAGCAGAGCGCAAACTATGCAGCAGAGATGGATGTCCAAACCATGCTAAAATAGGAGGAGTGTGCATTCGGCATGGTGCAAAGGTCAAACTATGCAGTACTAAAGGTTGCTCAAACCAAGCTGTCAAAGGAGGAGTGTGTATCAGGCACGGTGCGTGGTCAAAAACGAAGGGTGCAAAACCGTGTTGTCATTAGAGGAATGTGTCGAAGACATGGTGCAAAGGTCATAGTATGCATCAGAGAAGGGTGCACAACTGTGCTAAGAAAGGAGGAGTTTGCGTTAGGCATGGGGCGTATTGATGAATCTATTTAATACATATCGAGATGGCTCCTATAATTCAAACCATACTTACCCCTCTTGCATAAGTACATCTCTAGAGATCCAGTAGAGGAGAAGGGACAGAAGAAAAGTAGTGTAATGCTGCGCACGAGGGCGGGCTTTTATAGGTGGATGTGTGTGTCGTGTGTCCAAGGAAGTAAGAGAGTGAAAGTTGGCCTTCTAGAGTGTGGTTGTGACACTTATACTGTACATCGGCTCTCAAGTGCGAGCACTGGACCTAGGTTCTTGCTCGTCATCGCCTCTGACTTCCCTGCACTCAAGGGATACAGTGAGGTGGTCCGATGCAACCTTCCAGACAACTAACAATGAGACTGTGGGTGTGGTGCCAAACATGTGTGGGTTTAAATCTACGATGCGAACCCACACCCCTAGAGATGCAAGACGGGAACATCGAAGATGTTTTCGATACAAGGGTGGGGAGTGGGACGCTTAAAACTATCTAGACAACCGATGCCGAAAAACCCACACACTACAATGAGTGCATTGGTTGGATGAACAACCAAAAAAGAATGGTAGGGGCGGTAGCTAGCAAGTCGAACCATCACACATGATCTGAGGAGTGAAGACACCCGTCTCGACTGTCCATCACCACAAAGGCTGCTCGCTTTTATTGCCTGTAAAAGTAGCTGTTTATCTCTAGTGAAGATGGCCCCGTAGACCTACGGTAGGAATTAATATACAACGATGCTAAAACAAATCCGGCAAAATCAAGTCACGCAATACGTCAATGATTTTTTCTGAATCTGAATCTGAAACGTTGGCCTTAGGAATTAGTATGTCTACGTACGGGGGGCTGGATTTGGCTTTGAGTGTGGTTGAGTGCCACTTATTTTTTAATCGTTGTTTTGGTGCCGCTTTGGTTAGGGTTATTTGAGTTTCTCCGAAATTAAACGTTTCAGAATCAAGAGCAAAAAACGCCACTTATCAACCTCAACGCTCGATTTTGAGAAACACGACTTAAATCTTATCCGTGCTTATCAAACACTCGTCGCATCACTTCGTCGGTTGAAGCATGCACAAACCAAGCTCAGGATGGAGCAGTGTGCATTAGGCACGGTGCAAAGTTAAAAAAACTATGCAGCAGCGAAGGATGCACAAACAAGGCTAAGAAAGGAGGAGTGTGTATCAGGCACGGAGCAGAGGTAAAGTTATGTAGCAGCGAAGGGTGCAAAAACTGTGTTGTCAGAGGAGGGGTGTGCTTTCGGCATGGAGCAGAGCGCAAACTATGCAGCAAAGAAGGATGTTCGAACTATGCTAAGGAAGGAGGGGTGTGTAAAAGACATGGAGCAAAGTTCAAACTATGCAGCAGCGAAGGGTGTACGAACAAAGCTCAGGCAGGAGGAGTGTGCAATAGGCATGGTGCAAAGCGCAAACGATGTAGCATCGAAGGATGTGCAAACCGTGCTGTTAAAGGTGGGGTGTGCATCAGGCACGGAGCAAAGCTCAAATGATGCAGTAACGAAGGATGTACAAACAATGCCATCACAGGAGGAGCTCGAAGGCGAAACTATGCAGTACTGAGGGTTGCATAAACCAAACTGTCAAAGGAGGAGTTTGCATCAGGCCCGGGGCAAAGCGTGTGCAGGTCTGAGTGGCGCCATCAATGGAGGAGTGTGCATGAGGCATGTTGCAAACTATGCATCAGAGAAGGGTGTACAAACCATTCCAAGCGTAAAGGAGTTTGCTTTAGGCATGGGGCGTATCGATGAATCTAGATGAAATCGACATGGCTCCTACAATTCAAAGCCTACCCATTCAGCATACATCTAGATTAGTGTAAGAGAAGGACAGGACAGGTGACCTTTCATTCTTGTCAAGAAATTGTAGAGGTGTAATCCTGATGGAAGGAGTAGCAATGCTTTTCCAACGAAGAATGACCATGTTGGAAAAGAGGGAGAAAGAGCTGAAGAGTGAAAGAGAGGTGTGACATCCAACGAAGTTGTCGCTCAGCTCAACATCACCACAACGTTGCGATTTGTGAGAGGTGTGAGGCAAAGCTCCAATAACTGAGACAGGTGTCTGAAGATCCTAAGTAGAATAACTCTAATCTTATTTTAGTAACTACCATCTGTTATGGTTAAAAGACACTTACTGTACATCGGCTCAGGCTACTTATTCGTTTTTTTTGGGCGGTTGCTTTTGGACGTGTCTCAGTTCTCAGTACATAATACATTATTTATTTACATATCAGAGAGATAGATTATTTTATTCACTACTCCCTAGACACCTGTGTCAGTAGAGAAAGAAGAATTTAAACCTGGAGGGGCTCGGGCTGGTCCAATGTATCCTTGCATTATTCCTATTGTAGCAGGACATAAGTAAGTACTTATTAATTGTTCATTGAGCCAGCTCGAAGTTAAAGATATGAAGGCGATGACAGCACCTAACGATACTGACGAGGAAGAAGATGATGTGGGTGCTTTGATCTACAGAGAAGTTCAGCTGAGGAAGGCGGAGGCGGCGGCCGCAGCTGAAGCTGAGAGCAAGAAGACATCAACTGCTTCAACCCATCGTCGAGCTTCAACTCGGAATAGATCACCTGTGAAGAATCAAATTATTGAAGATCCATCAACTAATAGTCAACAACGCAACGGTGCTTCGAAACGAAGAAAGCGAGAGTCTTCCAATGAGGATGATCAGCCCAAGAAAAAGGTAGCCAGAAAGAAACCTAAATGCCATGCTGAAGGATGCACAAATCGTGCCGTCAAAGGAGGGGTGTGCGTCAGGCATGGAGCAGAGCAGAAACTATGCAGCAGTGAAGGATGCACTAACAATACTGTCAAAGAAGGAGTTTGCAAGAGGCACGGTGCAAAATATAAGATCAAACGTTGCAGTAGTGAAGGGTGCACTAACATTGCTCGGAAGGGAGGAGTGTGCGTCAGGCATGGAGCAAAGGCCCAACTTTGCATCAGTGAAGGATGCACAAATCGTGCTCAGAAAGGAGGAGTGTGCGTCAGGCATGGTGCAAAGGTCAAACTATGCAGCAATGAAGGATGTACAAACTATTCTGTCAAAGGAGGAGTGTGCATTCGGCATGGAGCAGAGCGCAAACTATGCAGCAGAGATAAGCCTGTCTTTCGCCCGTCTCAGAGGAACAAAACCTTTTTTTAGACACCTCCACCATGGCGGCCGTACTAACTAGCCCCGAATTTTATTTCCCCTATGGACAAGATATAGACAGAACCAATGATACAGCCCTTTCGAGTGTATTCGTGCGGGTCTTGCGTATGAAAGAATCATATAAATATCTTATTTCCTCGCCAAGATAAGCATTTTTGTCGGCCCATAGTAATTACTGGACAAATTTGGCTAACAAACTCTAGCTTACAATGGAATCACTGTTTCTCGTAGGGCTGATGGAACCCAAACTAAATGAACAAGATTTAACATCGTGAGATATAGCCGAAAACGATCCTATCGTCGTTTCCGACATAAAGTAGAGTACATGTGCCAGCCTATCGATCTCCCTACGGCCAAGTTACCATGGTGGGTGTGTGTGAAAAAATGGTTTTGTTCCTCTGAAGGTTTTGGCGGGTCAGGCTTATGGATGTCGAAACCATGCTAAAAAAGGTGGAGTGTGCATGAAGCATGGTGCAAAGGGCGATCTGTAGTGTTACCCTATCCAATAAATCGCCAATTATTTGTTCTCTTCCGCCATGGGGGTGACCTACCCTTTAAAGGTGCTTAAAATGCTGCTCTCGGTGAGCTGAGGTCGAATCCGTGATGTATGTAATTTTTTATAAAAAGAAATTTGTTAGCCCCACTTCTAGCTTGACTTAAGGGTTAACCCCAAAAGGGGTCCCCTCTTCCAGTTTCCTTGGGTCTTTGGCTCCTTTTCACACATTCATTCCACCATGATGCCAAAAGTACCTCACATACACACCGGATTTGAACTCAGCTCACCGAGAGGATTTCAGAACTGTGCTCACCTTTATCATAGCACCAATATTCGAAGAGAACTAATCTGCTGGATAGGCTAACAGTACAGATCGCCAAAGGTCAAACTATGCAGTACTAAAGGTTGCTCAAACCAAACTATCAAAGGAGGAGTGTTTATCAGGCACGGTGCATGGTCAAAAACGACGGGTGCAAAAACCGTGTTGTCAGTAGAGGAATGTGTCAAAGACATGGAGCAAAGCTCAAACTATGCATCAGAGAAGGGTGCACAACTGTGCTAAGAAAGGAGGAGTTTGCGTTAGGCATGGGGCGTATCGATGAATCTATTTAATATCGAGATGGCTCCTATAATTCAAACCCTACCCCTGTTGCATAAGTACATCTCTAGAGAGATCCAGTAGAGGAGAAGGGACATGAGAAAAGTAGTGTAATCGCTGCACGCACGAGGGCGGGCTTTTATGTGGATGTGTGTTTCCAAGGAAGAGTGAAAGTTGGCCTTCTGTTGTGGTTGTGACACTTACTGTACATCGGCTCAGGCTGTTCGCTCATTGTCGTTTTTTTGGTCGGAACAGAACTACTCCTAACTTTTTGCCCGTAAAAGTACAATAGCTGTTTTTCTCTTACTTGTGAAGATGGCCCCGTAACAAATCATTCCCCAACCACAAACGGCCAATGACACAACCACCATGATGCCATTGTGAACTGCGTAGTAGCAATTTGGTTGTCTCATTACATATTTTTTCTATCCAAGCTAAAGTTAAAGATATGAAGGCGGTGGTGGCACCAAACGATGCTGTGGAAGACGAAGATGATGTGGGTGCCTTGATCTACAGAGAAGTTCAGCTGAGAAAGGCGGAGGCCGCAGCAGCTACTGCTGCTGCGAACGGTCAAAGATCTTCATCTCGGAAGAGAACGTCTGTTGAGAATCAAAGCGAGGAATCACTGACCACTAGTAAACAGTGCATCGGAACTCCGAAACGAAGCGAGCGAGAGTCTTCCAATGAGGATGATCAGCCCAAGAAAAAGTTAGCCAGAAAGAAGTATAGGCGCAAAAGATGTTCTGTCGATGGATGCACCAACCTGATGATAAGAGGAGGAGTGTGCGTCAGGCATGGTGCAAAACTCAAACGTTGCAATGTTGAAGCATGCACAAACCAAGCTCAGGATGGAGCAGTGTGCATCAGGCACGGAGCAAAGGTCAAAAAACTATGCAGCAGCGAAGGATGTACAAACAAAGCTAAGAAAGGAGGAGTGTGTATCAGGCACGGAGTAGAGGTAAAGTTATGTAGCAGCGAAGGGTGCAAAAACCGTGTTGTCAAAGGAGGGGTGTGCTTTCGGCATGGAGCAGAGCGCAAACTATGCAGCAAAGAAGGATGTTCGAACTTTGCTAAGGAAGGAGGGGTGTGTAAAAGACATGGAGCAAAGTTCAAACTATGCAGCAGCGAAGGGTGTACGAACAAAGCTCAGGCACGAGGAGCTTGCAATAGGCATGGTGCAAAGCGCAAACGATGTAGCATCGAAGGATGTGCAAACCGTGCTGTTAAAGGAGGTGTGTGCATCAGGCACGGAGCAAAGCTCAAATCATGCAGTAACGAAGGATGTACAAACAATGCCATCACAGGAGAAGTGTGTAGAAGGCATGGCTCGAAGGCGAAAGTTAGTATGCAGTACTGAAGGTTGCATAAACCAAACTGTCAAGCACAGCTCCAATGACTGAGACAGGTGTCTGAAGATCCTAAGTAGAATAACTCTAATCTTATAACTACCATCTGTTATGGTTAAGACACTTACTGCACATCGGCTCAGGCTATTCGTTTTTTTTGGTCGGTCGTTTTGCACTTAGTTTTGGTCGTGTCTCAGTTCTCAGTTCTCAGTACATAATATTGTAGCAGGACATACTTATTTATAAATTGTAGCCAAGCTCGAAGTTAAAGATATGAAGGCGATGACAGCACCTAACGATACTGACGAGGAAGAAGATGATGTGGGTGTTTTGATCTACAGAGAAGTTCAGCTGAGGAAGGCGGAGGCGGCGGCCGCAGCTGAAGCTGAGAGCAAGAAGACATCAACTGCTTCAACCCATCGTCGAGCTTCAACTCGGAATAGATCACCTGTGAAGAATCAAATTATTGAAGATCCATCAACTAATAGCCGACAACGCAACGGTGCTTCGAAACGAAGAAAGCGAGAGTCTTCCAATGAGGATGATCAGCCCAAGAAAAAGCTAGCCAGAAAGAAACCTAAATGCCATGCTGAAGGATGCACAAATCGTGCCGTCAAAGGAGGGGTGTGCGTCAGGCATGGAGCAGAGCAGAAACTATGCAGCAGTGAAGGATGCACTAACAATACTGTCAAAGAAGGAGTTTGCAAGAGGCACGGTGCAAAATATAAGATCAAACGTTGCAGTAGTGAAGGGTGCACTAACATTGCTCGGAAGGGAGGAGTGTGCGTCAGGCATGGAGCAAAGGCCCAACTTTGCATCAGTGAAGGATGCACAAATCGTGCTCAGAAAGGAGGGGTGTGCGTTCGGCATGGTGCAAAGGTCAAACTATGCAGCAGTGAAGGATGTACAAACTATTCTGTCAAAGGAGGAGTGTGCATTCGGCATGGAGCAGAGCGCAAACTATGCAGCAGTAAAGGGTGTTCAAACCTTGCTAAAATAGGAGGAGTGTGCATGAAGCATGGTGCAAAGGTCAAACTATGCAGTAGCGAAGGTTGCACAAACCAAGCTGTCAAAGGAGGAGTGTGCATGAAGCATGGTGCAAAGGTCAAACTATGCAGCAGTGAAGGGTGTTCAAACCTTGCTAGGAAAGGAGGAGTGTGCATGAAGCATGGTGCAAAGGTCAAACTATGCAGTAGCGAAGGTTGCACAAACCAAGCTGTCAAAGGAGGAGTGTGCATGAAGCATGGTGCAAAGGTCAAACTATGCAGCAGTGAAGGGTGTTCAAACCTTGCTAGGAAAGGAGGAGTGTGTATTCGGCATGGTGCAAAGGTCAAACTATGCAGTAGCGAAGGTTGCACAAACCAAGCTGTTACTATCAAAGGAGGAGTGTGCAGAAGGCGTGGGGCAAAGGTCAAAAGATGCAGCAGCGGAGCTTTCGACATGGGCACAGTTTAAGCTATGCAGTGGCGAGGGATAGGGATGCACAAATATAGATCGATAGATATAGCTCGACAAAGAGAAGTCTGCAGAGGACATGGCTGGAGCAAGTAGTAGGAGCTGTCGTAGGAGAGACAACCCTCTAACACGGTTCCGGTTTGATTCTTTCCTCGGCATATGAAGACTCTAATTTTGGGTTCAACGAGCAAAAGAAGCGATAAGCAATTATTTTAGCAACAGTAGGTAGTGTCAAAACTTGCATTTTCAGTGAAGCATGAACAAAGGCAAATGTGTTAAGCGGGATAAGTTGTCACTGCATACGACCTTAAACTCTTAAAGCTCTTATGTTCATGTAAGATAGTATATCATTATCATCGCATGTTGTGTGCGGTTGTGGCACAGGAGGAGTGTGCAGAAAAAATGGCTCAAAGGCGAAACTAGAAACTATGCAGTACTGAACGTTGCACAAACCAAACTGTCAAAGGAGGAGTGCGTATCAGGTACGGAGCGATTGTAAAGTTATGTAGGAGTGAATGATGCACTAATCATGGTCAAAGAGGAGGAGTTTGCATTAAGCATGGGTCAAGAGTCAAACTAGCAGCAGTGAAGGATGTACAAATCGTGAATTCGAAGGAGGGGTTTGCATCTGGCACGGGGCAACGGTGCAAAGGCCAAACTTTGCATCAGAGAAGGGTGTACAAACCATTCCAAGCGTAAAGGAGTTTGCTTTAGGCATGGGGCGTATCGATAAATCTAGTTGAAATCGAGATGGCTCCTACAATTCAAAGCCTACCCATTCAGCATACATCTAGATTAGTGTAAAAGAAAGACAGGAAAGGTGACCTTTCATTCTTGTCACAAGAAATTGTAGAGGTGTAATCCTGATGGAAGGCTTGAGGTGGACGTGAATCGGACAATTTGTGTGCTCTAAAAGAGCTTGGAAGCATGCAATATTTTGAAATGTGAATGATGAATATTCATAGCTGCTTTATTGTGACAACCGTCCCCTCTCCTTAGCCCAAGGTCATGGGTGGCTGCCTCTCTCGAAGCACAAAAACAAGGGGCTAGCGCTAGAGAATGGAGACTTCCTCAAAATAGTGTGTATATAATATGTGTAACAAGCTCACCTTCATTCCCCTAACTTTTCGGTCGCATAAATTTCTCTTATTGATATCATTAATTCTAGAGAGTATTTGTTGTTTCTGGCTTCATCGATTCTTTCCATAGCCTTTCTTTTCTTTTAAGAGAGAAGGGCCACAAATTCAAACACCCTTTTATGTCCAAAAGCGGCTGAGCACGCACTCCGTCGTGATGGTAATGGCTATGCTAGCTTGAAAGATATGCACACGCTAGACCTTGTGGGGCTCCAGCCAAAGCGAGTTGGCTGGGCGGGAGCGGATGGAATGAAATGAAATGAAATGAACAAAAGACGGCTCGGTACATGATTTTCAAGCTAAAAGTATCAATTCAAATGGCGGAATGAATAATGTAGATACCACCTTACGGTATCCTATTTCCTCAAGCAGAACACAACTAACTCAACCATTTTCACAGATGCTTTTCTTGTTCAAAATACCAGTGATACGTACAATAAGTAGTTTACCGTAGCACAGAAATAACTTAAAGCCCCACACACAAAGTGTTGAGTTCGCATGTTGCCTGTTGAAGTTGTATGGACTTAAAGCACGAGCGCAGGTGAAGCACTACATCTATGGATATTCATTCTTCATTGTCATCGTGAATGCACAAACAAAGAGGCAGACGACAACGAAAACGCATCAATGTCCATTCGTAATCGCAAGTTCACCATTCTGCCTCGATCTCCCCTTTTTCTTAATGATCATGGAGGAGAGAATGAAGCGAAAAGACCAAAGTTCGCCATGATAAAATATATTTTCCGCTTGGCCTTCTCATTTGGCCTTGGAGTGCTAGCGTTTGTATTCACTCTGTCAATAATCTTTCAAGCCTCGGGCCCGGGCAAAAAATCTATACGAGCCAGTGCAGGCATTCAAAACTATGATGCAGTCATTGTTGGAGCTGGATGGGCAGGTATTTCGGCGGCCAAAGCGTTGCTCGATAACGGCGTAGATAATATATTAGTGTTGGAAGCTCACGATTATATTGGCGGCAGGTAAGTTCATGTTCATGTTCATGTATACACCTTTTCTGATCTCGTAAATATGTGTTTTGGGATTCAACTTCATAACTTTATCAACATGTAAATCTCACTCTTCATCGTAATTTCAATCTGCATCCAAATGCACCCATGCCGTGTAGATCAAAGTCTGTCAATCTCGATGGATCCATCAACAACCCTTCAATGCATGGGAACTTCACGAATATACCAATTGAAATGGGATCTGAATGGTTATATGCAGACACCACTTTAGAAGGTGAGCACAAAATATAATGAGCATGAAATGAATCTATGATGGGTATTTCAACCACATGCTCATGTACTTGTTGCATCATCCCATCTTTTTCTCTCTGTATCTCTCTTGCAAACGCCCTCGAAGAAAAACTCATGGACGGTGGATATCTAAATGGAATCGATACTGATAGAAGAGATGCACTTTTTGTGCCATTGAAGGATAGTCCATTCTACCTGCAGACATTAGAACAGGAGAAGGATGAGGGTGATCACGCTGACGCAGATGCAGCGGTAAAGACAGAGCGAATGAAAGACGGAGAGGCAAAAGATTTATATGACAGAGTGTGGAAAGGATTCTTAAAATATACAAAGGAATACGCTGCGGGTTTGGGTGAAGATGAGGATGCAAGCTATGGTACTGCTGCAGAGAAGTACAAAGAAGAGAAGTTGACCAGCGAAGTAGATGCTCAATTCATCGACCTAACAATGGCTGCCACAGAGGTGGATTATACCGGTGGTAAAAACGAGCTATCTATTTTTGGGGACACTATTGATGGCGATAATACTCCACTGCATTACACGAGCGTTCCAGGTGTTGGGTATGGCAATACTGCAGCAAAGGTTGCAGCTCCCATTGCTCACAAAATTCAATTGAAGAGCAAAGTCACTGAAATTGATTACAGCAATTCAAATGGCAGTGCCATCATCTCCTACACAAGAGATGGAGTTGAAAGCAAAGTCATGGCCAAGACAGTTTTAGTTACAGTCTCTCTGGGTGTGTTGAAGGCAGGTACAATCAAGTTCACTCCAAGTCTCCCCGATCAGAAGCAGGAAGTGATAGACGGAATGGGCTTTGGCCTATTGAACAAATGTGTAATGCAATGGAACGATTCGGATGCAGCTGTGTGGCCGGACAGCGAGTGGTTTGAGCTCATTACACCGAAAGGTGAGAATAGTGGCAAATGGACCACTTTTTTCAATCCTACTTCGTACAAGGGAATACCCATACTTGTTGGGTGGGCTGCTGCAGATACCGCTCGGCATATGGAGACTCAAACAGACGAGGAGGTACTATCTGATGTGATGACGAAGCTCAAGGCCATGTTTCCTACCATTACGCCCCCTGATCGATACATAATTACGAGATGGGGAAGTGAAGAGAATGTGCGTGGTACCTACTCGTTCAAAATAATCGGGAGAACATTTCACGATGATGTTCAACAGCTTCGAAAAGCAGTCAAGAATGTCTGGTTCGCTGGAGAGGCAACCGACGTTAACGACTGGTATGGGACAGTGAATGGAGCATGGGACAGTGGTGAAGATGCTGCGGAAGGAATGTTGGAGGTGCTATCGGCCAGCAGTACCAACGTCGGTGTATTGACTCGTCTCTTTCGGGAATACAAAGTAGGTTCATAGTATCTTATTTTAGAGCACTACAATGTGAAAGTCTTCAGTGATAGCCTTCTGTAATTGCCTATCATAATTGTTTGCCCGGTTTGTCAATCAATTCATTCATTTGGATTGATTCTTTGATTGGACGAGCGTGGGGGAGGAAGTCTTCTAACCAGTAGCGCAAGTTATACAAATTTCAGAAGGGACAGTAAAAACAGCAGGTCCAATTGGTTCAACCTCCCCATCTGTTTTGTAATAAATGAGAGAGAATCGATCTCGTGTGCTATCATACGGCCCAACCCAGTGTGGATACCGGCCATCAACCTTCGCCATACGATTCTTTGTATTCACTTTGGCAATCACGCGTGCCGAACACTCCACCATGATACCGCCAGTCCCGTCCTCGTAATCCCCCACCGCAAATCCATAAAAGGGGCCAGTATTTTGCTTGTCAATGTGAGGTGATCCCTCGAAATTATGAGTGACTGCAACTGCAGTATATTGCGAGGCGAAGATAGGATCCACTGAATGGATTGCTTCATGTGCCAAGTTCCATAATGTCTCGTGCTTCTTTAATTTGATTGCAGCCTTTGCTGCATTTTGACTTGTTGCATCAAACATTGTTGGGCTGCAGAGTATCATGTAGTTTTCGGCCGCAATACTTGGTCTCTCACGGTTACCAGACGATTTTTTGCTGGTCCAGAACTCTCTCAGTACATGCAAGACTCTCTCCCGAATTGATTCGTCCACTAATGTTCCTGAAACATTTACCACTGCCCGACCATTTCCATCCCGATGATACTTTTTGTTGTTGTGATCATTATTCCCCTCCTTATTACTCGCTTCTTCCTCTTTGTACATGGTCAACAACCGCTCCATAACTTGACCCCGTGACACATCCTCCTCCGCCCAACTCCTCCCATCCACTGTCCTCTTCTCACCAAAGTCGGCAACCAATCTACGCCGCAATGCCATAGTTGACCATGGTTCCAATTGACTTCGTAAGAGTGTTGCATCCCGCACTGCTGGAGATTCACCCACTTTATCGGACGGGAGAAGAAGAAGTGATGTTGTCGTTGTTGTTGTTGTTGTTGTTGCGTCAGAAGAAGGTGATGGTGGTGGATAGGTGACAGTCAATTTGATCTCCACTGTCGTACCAAGAGTCGATTGCAATGAATCCAAGAGTGACTGCCTCCCACACTTTTGATTAAATCTCAAATCAATCAATACCAACTTATTCATCCCCTTCAATGCATCCACATTCAATGCATTCGGTTTCAACAAATTATGCGTTGCTCTCAATTCTGTCAATGCAAGGAGTGTCGTACCAATGGATTCTGGAAGTGACTCGAACCAATTACGGGATATATCCAATGTTTGTAATGTTGATGCAAGTGGTTCAAGTGCATCTTTGGATATATTCCATAATTCATTTCGGGATAGATCCAAATGTAGAATAGTATTCGTTGAGATTATTTTGGATTGCAGCGCTGCTAGCGATGATGTGAATGATAGCAAAGTAAAGTTGCCACGTAGATTCCTTCGAGATAATATTCCACACTTCTTCTTGTCATCATCTGTAAAGTTGTTGTTGTTAATGTCACCAACAACATCATCAGAGCAGTAATCCATGCTACCATGACAATCCACTTCCACAACCATTCGTTCCTTCATAATTGCACCTCTCCCCTGTATTCGCATTTGCTGCTCTTTGGTTTCAAGATACTCGACTAATTCGATGTGTTGTGGCAATACTTGAGAGAGGATTGGTGCACCGCCTTGGGGACGATGTTGCTGCCATGATGATGATGATGTTGATGATGTTTTGTCGATTGCATCATGATTTTTGGAAGAAGGCACGGCAATCAAATTGACATCATGTTGACGAGCCAAACGAGCTCTTGCTGCCTTTCCCCCCACTACTACCAAAGACGACGAAGTGGATGCTGCATCATTATCAGTAGTAGACTGCTGTGCTTCTTTGCTGCCATCTTTTTTGGACGATGATGTTGATGAAGACATCATGTAAGCATCTAGCGCTTGACGTTTCTTTTCAGCCTTTTGTTGCTTCCGCTTTGCCTTCTTTGCAGCTCGACGGGATAATGATGATGGCTGAGGCTCATTGTTTGCTTCGCCATCGCTTTTTGTGTCGATGATGGCTTCGGTCATTGTGGAGACGATAGATGATTACTTATGTGTATTTTAGATGATGTGCATGTAGATAGCTTCTTGCTGTGGCTGGCTTGTTAAGAGATGATGTTTCTTATCGCTACTTTTTGACACAAGTTATGTCACGTTCATGTCAGTTGAAAGTTGCGGATGATTCTACCGTCGTTAACTGCAACTGATGATGATGGCAGCTCATTAGGCATTGTACAACATCATAATACATTAAAGCCTCATTCGAGCTCCGATCTGATGGATGGACTATGGACTGATGATGGAGCTGCTGGAAGAAAGAGAGGATAGGGCGTGCCCACAACAAGATAGTCTGGTTAGATCAGGTTTCACAGGAGATTTTGGTTCATTTTGAGGGTATATTATGCCAATTTACGGGTGTTTATTTTGAACTTTTATACCCGATTATCCACAGTTGTTGGGCCAACGTGGGCATCGCCCGCAAGAGAGTACCAAAAGCGCAGAGTGAGGAAGTACGATAAGAGAAACTGCACAACGTATTATTCGAAGTTCTTTCGACAATGCTGCTGCGCTGGCCAAAAATGGGCGGCAAAATGGGCGCAAAAAAGCCCATATCAAGAGCATTAGTTCAGAGGGTTCCAGTGGACTTATCTAGTGCCGGCACATTAAATTTTGTCTACTACCATCGCCTAAAATGTTTGGGCTCATATTTGAGGTCGGCTCTGGTGATGTCGACTGTGCCGAATTTGCATGTATTGTGTTCACGTCGATATACTGCCGTATCCGTTGATATTCAGGCCCCACCGACCTCAAAAATGGATTCAGCACAAAATTTTGGGGTAGGAAACATGTTGGAGTCGTTGTAGCTGTTTATTTTATGGCTGACAACGCCATGTGATGCATCATGGTGGGGATGCTTTTTGTGAGATGTGTGATTTTTTATGCAAAATCGTCTCACGACGCCGATCAACACCCCCAAGATCTCGGCGTGTGGATGGAATCTGATCAACCCAAGTTGCAGATGCACTCTAAACTAACTAAATGGAATAATATTGGTCTTTGAACCGGCAGGATCGGTATAGTAATGGCGTAGTAATGCGTATCACCACCCAGCGATTTTTGCGCCCATAGTATGGGCGCAAAAAAATTTGGAGCCGATCACGCTGTAGTCCTCGGTTTATAGATTCCCTCGATTGGGTGCGAAAAATAATTTTTTCAGAAAAGTCCGCGATTTGGTTTTGGCGGGAGAATGTTCGGGAATCTATACAAGCTTCCCTCCAAAAATAATATTGTGGCGCAAAAAATATGACGGGGTGAAAAATTCGAAGAGCGTATCGAGGACTACAGCGTGGAGCCGATCTCAAGCAAGATAAGCCAAAATCGATTTTTGCGCCCAAATGGGCGCAAAAAATGGCCTACGGCTAATAGCTCTCCACGGATTTGAACTCCTCTCACTCTCAGCTTTCCAACGCTATGTTGACCATTTTCTGAGGTCAAGTACTCCCTGAGAACAAACATCGTGGCTAGGCTGACCCTGCACTTAGCCTAGAAAAAGGGAATTGACTCTGCAAATCATGATTCGTCGAAAACTAATTATATTCATTATGTTGTACATAGCTCTATATTTCAATTCCAGTAATGGAATAACCTCCCTTAATAGGAGGTATCACCGTTCTCCAGAGACACTCTTCTTTTTCTTCGTGACATTGTGGTGGGCCCCGGACACGTAGACGGAGATGCTGTCTTCTGCAAATGTTGCGCTGCTGCATGCTGCAGTAGCTTGACAGTTTTCAACGATGCATTACTCATTATAGCATGCTCCAACGGGCTCATTTCGTCTGCGTCTTCTATTGTAGCCGCAGCAAGAGACTCTGACAGAAGAGCACAGATGGCATCGTGGCATGGTGGTAGCGGTTTCGCGGCCTCATCAGTTTCATCGTCGTCGTCGAAGTCTTCTTCAAAAAGCACAGATGAGCTATCACATGCAAAGTGCAATGGAGTCTTTCCATCTACGTCTTGAACATCACATGCATCAGGGTAGACATGAGCAATGATCTTGATCAACATCGGAGCCACAACTGATCCAGCGGCGACGTGAAGTGGAGTCCGGCCGAGACAATCCCTGGCAGCTGTTAGGTTGGGACAAATCTCGATCATGTTGAGAACAAGCTCCGGTGGAGGTTCGCATTTCAATACGGCGTGAAGTAACGTCATGCCATTGAGTTCAGGAATCTGTGCGATAATGTTTGACCGAGCTCGGAAGTGTGCTGGACTTGGTTCAAGGGCGTAGGAGCGGAATAACTCCCATTTATGGGCATCGATCAGTTCCAGCAGGAATGATATGGATTCTAGCACTTCGACGCTGGTCATTGTTGATAGGAGTAGTACAAGAATTGAATGGATCACGTGGATGGAGATGGAGGTTCGGTGGCAACCGTCATCTTTGTGAGGAGTGTGAAAGTCGCTCTTACCTCTAAAAGTACATAGAGATCATTCAACCTGTTCTTTCTGTTCTGCCAGTCTCTGCTGCGGAAGGAGAAGGAGAGACAGTAGGTAGTAACGAAGTACCTAGACAATAGGAGTAATTAGTCTTCTGCCAGTCATCTATATACTTCTACTGTCTCTCTAGGCCTATACTGTAGAAGGAGAGACAGAACGAATTAGTCTTCTTTCCCCTTCGTTTCCGGCCACTCGGCAGATCCTGGTAGGCTTTAGCCAAAAAAAGAACACCAAACAAGGAACGTCATCTCGGGTTTTGTCTCTCTTCGAATATCGAATTCGTTAGAACGAAGTCAGGGCCTAATCCGTTACTCTGAGTGGTGTAAGATTTAAGTAGAGAATATACAGATTCCGAAGTAGAGGGCTGATTTGTCCTCTGTTCGCTAGATTACATAAGTAGCCCTATCACGTAACACACGTGCGCAGCAAATAAATAAACCCAAGTCGGTGTGATTTTACCTCTCTAGAGAGATTACAGATGTTGTAAGTATGGAGCGCATTTCGCCAGCGCTATCCACAGAGATGATGGTATCCTTCTTATCAGGAAGTATCTTGCTGTGAGACCTTGGCCATTCATTGTCCACATACAGATTATTTTAAGTTACACTAAATGGGGGATGTAGATGCTCACTCTCGTTTCGCTGATACGAAGACGTAAAGTGGAATTTGTAATGTGTACTCCAAAATCAAAGAATTCGAGGGAGCTTCCCGATGCCAAGCCAAAGCTGGTTCAGCCGAATGATTTGCAAGAGCGAGGGTTGCCAATGATGTAACACAAACTTAAAGTACGTCTGGATTATCTCGCGGGATAGATTTCAGCATGTCTATTATTATGAGTAATAAGATACTGTTTCCCAGATTGTACTCGTACATAAGAAAGATAGGCATATGGCAGAGAAGTCAATCCAAAACCAAGGATCTTTAACCTTCCGCATCGCTCAGCCAGTAATTGTACTTTCGAAGCTGACTATTTATCGACGTCGAATGGCTTCGTGCCAACTAGACGATGATTGGGATCACGTATATACGGAATATGAAAAAAGAGGAGAAAAAAATGACTTCTTACGAATAGATCATTGTTTGCTTTCTGTTTCTGTTTTCAGTAAGCTCCTTCGCTTTTGCAAATCATGATTCGTCGAAAAATAATTATATTCATTATGATTATGTACAGAAATCCATTCTAATCATCTTCCATTCACTTTGCTGTTCGCCTGAGACACTCTTCTACATCTTTGTGACATTGTGGTAGGCCCCGGACACGTAGACGGAGATGCTGTCTTCTGCAAATGTTGAGCTGCTGCGTGCTGCAGTAGCTTGACAGTTCTCAATCTCACAACGATGCATTACTCAATAGCATGCTCCAACGGGCTCATTTCGTCTGCATCTTCTATTGTAGCCGCAGCAAGAGACTCTGACAAGAGAGCAGAGATGGCATCGTGGCATATTGGTTGGTGTTTCGCGGCCTCGTCAGTTATCGTCGTCTTCTTCAATCAGCACAGATGAGCGAGATCGACGTTCTTTACGCCACAACCACAACCACAACGACATTGCTGCATCATACATAGGGTTAGGTGACGATTTTTGGACTGTGTGTGTGGGTCATTGTGTTCGTTGTAGATGTTCGCTGTAGATGGAGTGGGGCTTTAGTCTGGCTGGCCGTTTGCAAAGCAAATTCTCTGCCGAGAAGAGTTGGTTATTGCCTATTGTCTATCTAAATTACTCTACTTCTTGACCTATCAATCGTATCTATATATCCTCATTCCCTTGAACATTGCCCACGGCTGTAGCTTAGGCGACTGAATCGTAATCATCCGTATCTGTGCTCTCAGCTAGCGCCAGAATTGTCACGCGCGTGACTGTTACTATTTCTGTCAGATGGACTCTCGATGTAGATTACCCAACATCTGTGCTTTTAGCTTGGTCCTTCTCGTTTGTGCCAAAGAGGAAAGTGTGATAGCATCTCATCTGAACCTCACCGAAGTCAATGGGGACTGATCAGTCATCTGCCTTGCTTGTTCTTCGAGCACAGCCTGGACACATCGCACTCTCTACAAGGTTTCACCTCGAGCATAGCTGCTCTTGAGAGATGCTCGATGCGCCGATGCCAATGCAATCTCAAGATCAGAAAGCCCGCTCCCTCCTTCAGCATCAGCTTGGGATGGGAGCGTCTTCGTTCTCGTGTTGAGTGCCTGCAGGATTTCTCACGTGCACATTGACCATTGCCATTGCCATTTCCCTCGCTCTGCCTTCTGGGAGTAGGAACGAAGAGCTAGCTGAGCGGACAAAAGACAAATAAGTAAGTGTAGTGCTTGAGACTTGAGACAAACTCGGGCAGGATCTGGGGCCTTCCGCCTTCCCTTGAAACAAAAGGAGCTGTGTAGAGAGTACTAGAGTAAGTACAAAACAATAGTACTTATCAACGTAATTTTTGCAATATCTGCGAGACATCCGGGCAGAATAAATGTTAATACTTTTAGCAAATTGAATGATTTTGAAGAAGAGCCTTCAAGTTTATGCTCTGCACGTAAATACAACAAACAGGTATGTAGTTCTCAATCTCAAACTTGACTCTGAGAGAACAGACGCAGACAACAACGAGACTCTCACAAAATAACCTAAAGCCCCCCACACACATTTTGAGCTTAGCTTGATGTGGCATGAACGAGAAGCAATTGAATGAAGCGGTAAAGTGGCTGCAGTAGTAACAACAGGTCCAAGATCGCTAATGCTAACGAACGGATGCGCCTGCAGCTATGTAGAATAATCTGGAGGAACTCTGCATCAACAACCTTGAAGCCTTGTTTACATGAATGAGCGCAAGTTCCTACAAGATAACACAACATTAGAACATGGGCGTCTCTTGGCCCGAGAAAAATGGCTATATGTGTCTAAACCTAACTCATACATCAGGGTTTAAGTTAAGATTTAAGATGCCGTGTGTCGCTGCAGTGCATCATCCAAAGATGAAAGCAAGCCGTCATCCGGATTTGGAGATGCCAATTCTTGTGCAGTGTTGTTATAAAGAATTGAGATTCCAGGGCCAATAAATGAGGTGAAGTTGCTTCCAACAAACTCAAATAAGCTAGTACACTTCCCAAACGCTCCCCACTCATGATATTTTTCATGTGCAACTAAGAACAATTCCAACGCTTTATCTTTCTGTCCCAATTCTAAATAAAAATATGCAGCTAGCTCGCAAGCCAAAGCCTCTTCATTGATGAACTAAAGAACGAGTTACAGAAGTTGGTGAGGAATTCAAATAGGATTGGATTCATTCAAATTCTTCCTCCTCCTTCAACTTACCTTGTGATCTCTGGCAGAGGAGATAGCCTTCTCATAATATATTTTAGCTGCGTCAAAATTGTTACAGCAAAACGATTCCTCTGCCTCCAGCAAGTACCATTTATTCTCAAATGTCCAAGAGGACGACTCTGCCCATTGTTTCAATGCCAATTTGGATAGCTTACCTCTTTCACTCCATTGCTGATCTCCGGACTTTCTGGCCAGCCAAAAAAAGACGAGGCCAATATAAAATGCATGATAAGCATGAGCGATGAACAAATTGGCCCAAGTGTTTCGAACACAAGCTAAATAATTCCCGATGTTTTCTTTCGTTTCATCGTATGATCGAAAAAAGAAGCTGACGAATGCTTTTTGAAAGTAATAGGACGTCATTACGCTGTTGTTTGTTGCGAGGATATCTTGTCCCTCGGAAACGTACTTGGACTTGGGCTCTTCATCTGACCCAATCAACTTGAACACAGAATGCTGAGCGCACTGCATTTGTACCATGAAAATTATCTGCTTTCGTTCATCCATGAAATGAATTAATTCAGCGAATTTTTCTTGCACGGTTTGTAAGTTCAATCCAGCAAAAAAAGAATTGATACACATGAAAATGCCGTTGACCGAGGCTTGGATAACATCACCAGATGCCAAAGCAGCAGCGTATCCTTCATGATGGTGTTCCAGTGCGGCTTGAACCGGCTCAACATACGCTACGATTTGAGTACCCATTGCAATGACCTCGCCGGCACTTTCTCTCGATCCCACTTTATCAAGTAATGAACGAGCCAATTTCACATAGTGGTAGCCCCCGTTGATATCTCCAAATTTGGCTATAAACGTGCCAAAGTGGACAAACCCCACTGGAGACACTGGGCTAATGCCATGCAACAGAGAAAGTTGAATAATGCGTTGCGTCACGTGAGCAACAGATTTGGGCATGATTTGAGTCATTCCTAGAACCATTTTCCCCAAGAACTTCATTGCAATTATCATAGTTGGGTCGGTCATTCGTCTCATACTCAATATATCATGATCGGTGTAACCTGTCAGCAGGTCTTTCGTCTCCCGTACACAAGCCTCCATACTCGATTCATCCCCTCGTAGGTCTATCCCCAGCTTTGATAAAATATCAAGTCCCTTTTCAATGGATTCTCGCAGCCTGGATGAAAAGGCTAACGCGCACGTGGAGAAATACATGACGTTGAGTTTATCCTCAAACGTACGTCCGTATTTTACTACCTGCTCATACAGGAGTTGCAAGCTCACAATGTCTCCATTCGAAAGAGCACACTTAGCTGCCAAATCAAACAGCTCCAAACTTAATGCGTAATGCTCCTCCCAGTGCTTCTTCCGCAGAAACGATATCCCATTATCAAAATATGAGTACGCTGCAACAAAATCCGACATTTCCATTGCCTTCTTCCCCGCCGACAAATTGAGATTGGCAACAACGGCATTCTGACTTTTGTCTCGAACGGCTTCGGTACCTGCCAAATTGATTTGGTTTGCAGCTATTAAAAGAGTGCTGTCGTCATTCTCTCCATTCACCGACGGGGCTAGAGCCATACCATAGAAGAAGTGAAAGTGACACCGATCCACAAATTTCATCATATTGTATGCAGCTTCTTGTATACGGTCGTGACTGAATCGATACTGATCACCTGTCTTATCCAAGAACCCTTCTTTCACGGCTAGGTCGAGGTTATCAACTAAATTCTTGTTGAGAGCCCTTTCTAGCATTTTGATCACAGTATTTTCTGCCGAGGCTCCGAAGCATGACAAAACGCATATAGCCGACTTGACACCCTCCGGTTGCGCTTGCATCGATTTTGTTATAAACATGGCAACATCATCGGGTAGCTTCTGACTTTGGATCTTTTCCTTATCCCACTCCCATCGCCGCCGACTTAGGCTGGGGCGCAATAGACCTTCCTTGCTAAGCGAAAGCATCAACTGAGAGACAAATAATGGATTGCCCTTGGTCTTGTGATATATGACACTTGACAAAGACCGAGTAAGACGTGGAGGTAGACGCAGAGTCTCTGATACCATTGCATTCAGTGTATCTTCCTCAAAATATCCTAATTTCACATTGATATATTTCACACCCAGAAATTTCGCACGGCAAAACACTTTCCACACCGGATGTTTCTTATCGATTGCACCCTCACGGCAGCACCCATAAAAGAAAAATTGCTTGTTCCGTTTGAGCGATGATGATGATGATGATGACGTCGACGATGACGTCGAGGAGGATGAAAAACCAGCCGTAAACAAAAGTTGATTCACCGCCGCAATAGAAGCAGCATCTGCCCATTGCAAATCATCAAGGAACAACGTCACTGGAGCACCCGATGCACTGGATATCACCTCGACAAATTGACATAACAGATATTCCAACCGCTCTTGGGGATGATCACAAACTTCTTCTTGATGATCGTGATTATTATCAAACACGTCCGGACCAAGAATGAGTGCCAAATTGGGTATCATTTTGGCCAAATGATATGCCTCCCCTCCCAACGTTGCAATAAGTTTCGATGCCAACACCTTGACAATATTATTCGACGACGAGGGACTTGTACTACTACTACTACTACTACTATCCTTCATCAAGTTGTCACAATAACTATCAAACGCCGACGCTAATGCACTAAACGGTTTGCCCTGCTGAAGTTGATCAAACTTTCCCGATAAAATTACTCCCCCACTACTATTACTACTACCACCACCACCACCACCACCACCGGCAGTAACATACCTTCCAAATTCCAATGCCAATAATGATTTGCCCGATCCACTTGGACCTGAAATTAATACCAATTCGACATCCCCCATCATGGATCGACGATAGGATTCCTTAATTGTGGATAATTCCGCATTCCGTCCAAAGGCAGTCGTGGGAAATTGCAATCCGGTCACTGCCAATCGTCCCATGTCTTGATCGTACAAAAAAATTTCAGGTCTTTCCAACATTAATTGGATATCGTCACGTACATCTGCCATGGACTTGTAGGAGTCCTCCCCCGCCAATGTACCGTTGGTACTATCGAGCATATTGGCGATTAAGTCGCATAAGGGTCCTGGGATCCATTTGGATGCGAGGGGTTCTAATGAGATGTTGGAGTTGGAGGAATGAATTGACGTCGTCGTAGTAGTGTTGTTGTTGTTGTTGTTATTGCTGCCATTGTGATGATGATTTCGTAAATGATGTGATGATTGTCTCTTCTTTTTTGGATCAGCTTGTTGTTGTTGTTGTTCCTCATTATCATTATCCTCATTAGTAGTAGTATCAATACCACCACCATATGGATGATGATCGTCTGTGGTAATATCCTCAAATAACTCATCCAAATGATTATCATCTAAATCAATTGCCAAAGTTGAATCAAAGGGGAGTGGATCAAAATTCAACTTTTCTTCATCACTAATTACCAAGAGTGTTGTATTATTGGATCCTCCTCCTCCTCCCACACCACCACCACCAGCTGCTGTTGCTGCTGCTGCTGTTTGTGCTCCTCCTCCCAAAAGTTCCAAAGGGCGTTCCCCCCCCGAGAATATCTCATACAAGACTATCCCCAGAGAATAGATGCGTTGCATCCGATTGGTATGTTTCTCCGCTTCATTATCGTATGTATTGCATAAGAATAACGGTACAAATTCGGCTCGAAGGATATTATTGGCAGCAGTCCTATTCTCCGCCTCTGTTGTTGACCCACCCTCCTCGTGCTGTTGTCGATCAGTCGTACCAACAGCAATCCCATCTGACCAATGAACACTCGGTATCGGCAATAACAACTTCTTACCCTCCTCCTCTCCCTCCCCTTGCTCCTCTTCTTCCGCCAGACAAATGCAATGAGCAAGCGAATACGACACACGCAACGCAGATAATAAATAATCATCGGAACATAAAATCATGGATTTACGTAAATTTGGTGCTAGGGCGGATGCGGCGCTTAAGGAGGTGGAGGTCCGATCGACTTGATCGATGGTACGTGTGATCCATTCGGAGAGGAGGATCATTGATGATGATGACGACTCTTCTGTTGTTGGTGATGATGAAGACATGGGTTCATTCATTTACAGTGATACATGTACTTCTAGTTTTACAACATCGTTGCTCATAAGCTTCAATTAATCTCTTGCTTTAATATTTCTCCGGCCGGTTCATTCCTTCTTCTTTCATGTGATCAGTACATACTTTAAAAATGAGATCGTGTTGCTAAAAGACCAAGCTGATCGTGGAATGAGGTGGTAAAAAGGTATGGGTTCGCATGAATATCTTCAGTGGCACATAAAAGAATATATATATGAGATAGAACGCCAAATGACCTTAATTACTCTATGATGTTGATTACGATTAAAATGCGATCGCAAAAGGTGAACAAGAACTGCCCTGAACCATCTGGTATCATTCCTACATATATACTTACTCCTACGTACAAAGGATATGGTTCGCAGCACTTGACCATAAGGTTAACCCGCGGGGAAAGGCGGAGGTTAGATCTAAAATCAGTCGAGTAGCACGAACAGTATCCCCCGAGGATACAGAAAATTTGGCTAGGCTATACAATAGGGGTACAAAGTCAAAAATCACCACGACATCCACGACACTGTCGGTGAGGGGGTAGGTACAAAACTCTATTAAGCTGAGATTTGGAGGGTACCTAAAGGCTACCCGTTGGGGCTAGTCGCTAGTCGACTACATACTCCTAGAGCTACTTTCCGTACTGATTCCCATGTAGATTGAATAAATCTGGCTGGGACACTCCTACTTGCCTTTTTCATCGGCCCATTTTAACGTGGAACGTGGAACTTATCATGAATCATGACACTGTGTACTACTCCTAACTACTACTTGTTCAATGGATTAGCATGCATAAGTACTTAAGCCACCATAACAACCATACCAAATCTCTAGCTAATAGCAGGCAAGGTCACTAAATACAAGCTCCTTTCGAAGCCCTGAATTGCAGCAGCCTATCATCTCATAATAAACAGTCAGGTCTTTGTCGATCGTCGTCTTTCATCTTCAAAAATGGCATCATCCTCCTCCTCCTCCTCCATCACCCAACAATTCGCCCAATGGGCCTGGTCCTCCGATCCCTCCCCCCTCGTCACTCCACAAACCTGCCTCACCTCCCTCCCCCTCCTCACCACCCCCTGCCTCGTCCGCCTCCTCGCCAAACTAATCGGCATCGCCATAATCAGCCTATCCTGCATCAACAAGGCTCCCGTCCTTCGCAACATTTACAATTCCAAATCGGCATCGGGTCTCTCACCCACTTCGATTTACGGAGAGGTCATCATGTATTCCAATGCGGCATTTTATAATTTGAGGAGGGGCAATCCCTTCACTGCCTATGGGGAGGTGTTCATGGTCATGCTGCAGACTATTCTGGTGGTCATTATGATTTGGATGTATGGGGATACGGATATAGATACGGATGCGGATGGCCCGTCAACATCAACATCAAGAAACACTACACGAAGACGAAGATCCTCCACAGTCACAGTGGGGATGCTTTGTGTTTGTGCGGTATATGTCGTGTATTTGATAGTGGTGTTTTATGTTCTGACAGACGATACACTGTACGTGTTGATGGTGTACAACCCGATAGTACTACTAACCTCACGTGGATCTCAAATCCTCGCCAACCACCAACAAAAACAAACTGGTGCTCAGTCTTTGGCCACAACGGGGATGAATTTGACTGGATCGTTGATTCGGACGGTCACGACGATTAAGGAGGTGGGTTGGGATTTGCATATATTGAGGAGTTATGGTGCTAGTATTGCGTTGAATACGATTTTGCTTGTACAGATTGTCTTGTATAGAGAGAATACGAAGCGGGTGTTGGAGGATGTCAAGCACAAGCACAAGAGCAAGAAGAAGGAGGCATGAGGAGAACATTCCCACGTCAAAGTCGCCCCAAAATTTCCAGATTTTCATCCAAATGACCAAAATATCCATTATTACCGATGGCAATAACAACATTAAATGTAAATCGACAGCTCACTCCACTCGCCTGACGGCTCACTCGATGCAACACTAACATAATTCCACTGCCTCGCTTCGCTTCGCTTCGCTCGGAGGAGCTCCTCATTATCATCATCGGCGGTTCAACAGTTGGCTTCATTGTCATTATCATTCCTACTCGGCTCCTTCGCCTTGCGGCTCACTCGCCATTGTCACCAGCCTCCACAAGCAACACTCTACATTCATCACTCCAACACACACCACAAGCAACAATCATAGTCGTTCTGCTTGTGGTTGGTGGAGAAGAAGGAGTTGGGAGTAGAAGATTCATCGTTGGCAATGATGCTGGTGGAAGAGAGCCGACCGACAATGGCGACAATGATCATTGCCAACGATGAGATGAATGAATGGACGGTACATGCCGATAGTCGTGAAGTGTATTGATGGATCATCGGCGTAACTAATTTCATAGACGGTACTGCATTAAGGTGGACTGTATTTGCGAGTGCGAGCGGTGAGCGAGGACGAGCACCGTTTAGTATTTGTTGATGGCTGTTGAATGGACCATACCTCGTGCCAACTGTCATTGATATTACCGATCAAGGTGGTGGCTTTTTTTGGATCTCACATACACCAACCTAAAATAATGGATCTTCGCCTCCTTCAAATGAAGTGTGTTTCGCGAGGCCATTGGCCGAGCTGCGTCTATTCATTTGGAAATTTTGATAGTATAATGATGGTACCAATCGAATGAGGGTGAAGAGAGCTTTCTAACGGTGGTCATATTGTACTTATTTTGGTCTAATTTGGACCTCTTTTTGGAAATTCGGGCTGTGCGTGTGTGGAGCCGAATTCGGCCGGGCTGGTCACTTTCTAGACCTGTTTTTGACGTGGACGATCTGTGAAAAGTCGTCCAATCAGGCTCATTATACGCCTAATCGATAGAGCTCACTCTCAGCTTTCCAAAACGCCACTTATCACCTTCATTGGACCACTAGAACGGAAGATACGGCCCATCGTCATGATCTTTTTGGTTGAGGTGTTAGTTGCTTGGTCGGTGAATGAGTGATGAGGTCATGTGCATCAAAAATGGTTTCGCAGTATCAAGATGCCCATCTTGAATCGTCTGCCGCCAAGCTATCGTAGCAGGCTAGCTATCCGGCTATCGATGGCTCACTCACTACTAAACCACCATGACATCCAAGCGCCGGTACCATCGCAACAGGGCTCACCTCCCCCTGCCTCGTCCGCCTCCTCGCCAAACTAATCGGCATCGCCATAATCAGCCTATCCTGCATCAACAAGGCTCCCGTCCTTCGCAACATTTACAATTCCAAATCGGCATCGGGTCTCTCACCCACTTCGATTTACGGAGAGGTCATCATGTATTCCAATGCGGCATTTTATAATTTGAGGAGGGGCAATCCCTTCACTGCCTATGGGGAGGTGTTCATGGTCATGCTGCAGACTATTCTGGTGGTCATTATGATTTGGATGTATGGGGATACGGATACGGATATAGATACGGATGGCCCGTCAACATCAACATCAAGAAACACTACACGAAGACGAAGATCCTCCACAGTCACAGTGGGGATGCTTTGTGTTTGTGCGGTATATGTCGTGTATTTGATAGTGGTGTTTTATGTTCTGACAGACGATACACTGTACGTGTTGATGGTGTACAACCCGATAGTACTACTAACCTCACGTGGATCTCAAATCCTCGCCAACCACCAACAAAAACAAACTGGTGCTCAGTCTTTGGCCACAACGGGGATGAATTTGACTGGATCGTTGATTCGGACGGTCACGACGATTAAGGAGGTGGGTTGGGATTTGCATATATTGAGGAGTTATGGTGCTAGTATTGCGTTGAATACGATTTTGCTTGTACAGATTGTCTTGTATAGAGAGAATACGAAGCGGGTGTTGGAGGATGTCAAGCACAAGCACAAGAGCAAGAAGAAGGAGGCATGAGGAGAACATTCCCACGTCAAAGTCGCCCCAAAATTTCCAGATTTTCATCCAAATGACCAAAATATCCATTATTACCGATGGCAATAACAACATTAAATGTAAATCGACAGCTCACTCCACTCGCCTGACGGCTCACTCGATGCAACACTAACATAATTCCACTGTTAACTTTGTATTTATTTATAACATAATTCCACTGCCTCGCTTCGCTTCGCTTCGCTTCGCTCGGAGGAGCTCCTCATTATCATCATCGGCGGTTCAACAGTTGGCTTCATTGTCATTATCATTCCTACTCGGCTCCTTCGCCTTGCGGCTCACTCGCCATTGTCACCAGCCTCCACAAGCAACACTCTACATTCATCACTCCAACACACACCACAAGCAACAATCATAGTCGTTCTGCTTGTGGTTGGTGGAGAAGAAGGAGTTGGGAGTAGAAGATTCATCGTTGGCAATGATGCTGGTGGAAGAGAGCCGACCGACAATGGCGACAATGATCATTGCCAACGATGAGATGAATGAATGGACGGTACATGCCGATAGTCGTGAAGTGTATTGATGGATCATCGGCGTAACTAATTTCATAGACGGTACTGCATTAAGGTGGACTGTATTTGCGAGTGCGAGCGGTGAGCGAGGACGAGCACCGTTTAGTATTTGTTGATGGCTGTTGAATGGACCATACCTCGTGCCAACTGTCATTGATATTACCGATCAAGGTGGTGGCTTTTTTTGGATCTCACATACACCAACCTAAAATAATGGATCTTCGCCTCCTTCAAATGAAGTGTGTTTCGCGAGGCCATTGGCCGAGCTGCGTCTATTCATTTGGAAATTTTGATAGTATAATGATGGTACCAATCGAATGAGGGTGAAGAGAGCTTTCTAACGGTGGTCATATTGTACTTATTTTGGTCTAATTTGGACCTCTTTTTGGAAATTCGGGCTGTGCGTGTGTGGAGCCGAATTCGGCCGGGCTGGTCACTTTCTAGACCTGTTTTTGACGTGGACGATCTGTGAAAAGTCGTCCAATCAGGCTCATTATACGCCTAATCGATAGAGCTCACTCTCAGCTTTCCAAAACGCCACTTATCACCTTCATTGGACCACTAGAACGGAAGATACGGCCCATCGTCATGATCTTTTTGGTTGAGGTGTTAGTTGCTTGGTCGGTGAATGAGTGATGAGGTCATGTGCATCAAAAATGGTTTCGCAGTATCAAGATGCCCATCTTGAATCGTCTGCCGCCAAGCTATCGTAGCAGGCTAGCTATCCGGCTATCGATGGCTCACTCACTACTAAACCACCATGACATCCAAGCGCCGGTACCATCGCAACAGGGCTCACCTCCCCCTGCCTCGTCCGCCTCCTCGCCAAACTAATCGGCATCGCCATAATCAGCCTATCCTGCATCAACAAGGCTCCCGTCCTTCGCAACATTTACAATTCCAAATCGGCATCGGGTCTCTCACCCACTTCGATTTACGGAGAGGTCATCATGTATTCCAATGCGGCATTTTATAATTTGAGGAGGGGCAATCCCTTCACTGCCTATGGGGAGGTGTTCATGGTCATGCTGCAGACTATTCTGGTGGTCATTATGATTTGGATGTATGGGGATACGGATACGGATATAGATACGGATGGCCCGTCAACATCAACATCAAGAAACACTACACGAAGACGAAGATCCTCCACAGTCACAGTGGGGATGCTTTGTGTTTGTGCGGTATATGTCGTGTATTTGATAGTGGTGTTTTATGTTCTGACAGACGATACACTGTACGTGTTGATGGTGTACAACCCGATAGTACTACTAACCTCACGTGGATCTCAAATCCTCGCCAACCACCAACAAAAACAAACTGGTGCTCAGTCTTTGGCCACAACGGGGATGAATTTGACTGGATCGTTGATTCGGACGGTCACGACGATTAAGGAGGTGGGTTGGGATTTGCATATATTGAGGAGTTATGGTGCTAGTATTGCGTTGAATACGATTTTGCTTGTACAGATTGTCTTGTATAGAGAGAATACGAAGCGGGTGTTGGAGGATGTCAAGCACAAGCACAAGAGCAAGAAGAAGGAGGCATGAGGAGAACATTCCCACGTCAAAGTCGCCCCAAAATTTCCAGATTTTCATCCAAATGACCAAAATATCCATTATTACCGATGGCAATAACAACATTAAATGTAAATCGACAGCTCACTCCACTCGCCTGACGGCTCACTCGATGCAACACTAACATAATTCCACTGTTAACTTTGTATTTATTTATAACATAATTCCACTGCCTCGCTTCGCTTCGCTTCGCTTCGCTCGGAGGAGCTCCTCATTATCATCATCGGCGGTTCAACAGTTGGCTTCATTGTCATTATCATTCCTACTCGGCTCCTTCGCCTTGCGGCTCACTCGCCATTGTCACCAGCCTCCACAAGCAACACTCTACATTCATCACTCCAACACACACCACAAGCAACAATCATAGTCGTTCTGCTTGTGGTTGGTGGAGAAGAAGGAGTTGGGAGTAGAAGATTCATCGTTGGCAATGATGCTGGTGGAAGAGAGCCGACCGACAATGGCGACAATGATCATTGCCAACGATGAGATGAATGAATGGACGGTACATGCCGATAGTCGTGAAGTGTATTGATGGATCATCGGCGTAACTAATTTCATAGACGGTACTGCATTAAGGTGGACTGTATTTGCGAGTGCGAGCGGTGAGCGAGGACGAGCACCGTTTAGTATTTGTTGATGGCTGTTGAATGGACCATACCTCGTGCCAACTGTCATTGATATTACCGATCAAGGTGGTGGCTTTTTTTGGATCTCACATACACCAACCTAAAATAATGGATCTTCGCCTCCTTCAAATGAAGTGTGTTTCGCGAGGCCATTGGCCGAGCTGCGTCTATTCATTTGGAAATTTTGATAGTATAATGATGGTACCAATCGAATGAGGGTGAAGAGAGCTTTCTAACGGTGGTCATATTGTACTTATTTTGGTCTAATTTGGACCTCTTTTTGGAAATTCGGGCTGTGCGTGTGTGGAGCCGAATTCGGCCGGGCTGGTCACTTTCTAGACCTGTTTTTGACGTGGACGATCTGTGAAAAGTCGTCCAATCAGGCTCATTATACGCCTAATCGATAGAGCTCACTCTCAGCTTTCCAAAACGCCACTTATCACCTTCATTGGACCACTAGAACGGAAGATACGGCCCATCGTCATGATCTTTTTGGTTGAGGTGTTAGTTGCTTGGTCGGTGAATGAGTGATGAGGTCATGTGCATCAAAAATGGTTTCGCAGTATCAAGATGCCCATCTTGAATCGTCTGCCGCCAAGCTATCGTAGCAGGCTAGCTATCCGGCTATCGATGGCTCACTCACTACTAAACCACCATGACATCCAAGCGCCGGTACCATCGCAACAGGGCTCACCTCCCCCTGCCTCGTCCGCCTCCTCGCCAAACTAATCGGCATCGCCATAATCAGCCTATCCTGCATCAACAAGGCTCCCGTCCTTCGCAACATTTACAATTCCAAATCGGCATCGGGTCTCTCACCCACTTCGATTTACGGAGAGGTCATCATGTATTCCAATGCGGCATTTTATAATTTGAGGAGGGGCAATCCCTTCACTGCCTATGGGGAGGTGTTCATGGTCATGCTGCAGACTATTCTGGTGGTCATTATGATTTGGATGTATGGGGATACGGATACGGATATAGATACGGATGCGGATGGCCCGTCAACATCAACATCAAGAAACACTACACGAAGACGAAGATCCTCCACAGTCACAGTGGGGATGCTTTGTGTTTGTGCGGTATATGTCGTGTATTTGATAGTGGTGTTTTATGTTCTGACAGACGATACACTGTACGTGTTGATGGTGTACAACCCGATAGTACTACTAACCTCACGTGGATCTCAAATCCTCGCCAACCACCAACAAAAACAAACTGGTGCTCAGTCTTTGGCCACAACGGGGATGAATTTGACTGGATCGTTGATTCGGACGGTCACGACGATTAAGGAGGTGGGTTGGGATTTGCATATATTGAGGAGTTATGGTGCTAGTATTGCGTTGAATACGATTTTGCTTGTACAGATTGTCTTGTATAGAGAGAATACGAAGCGGGTGTTGGAGGATGTCAAGCACAAGCACAAGAGCAAGAAGAAGGAGGCATGAGGAGAACATTCCCACGTCAAAGTCGCCCCAAAATTTCCAGATTTTCATCCAAATGACCAAAATATCCATTATTACCGATGGCAATAACAACATTAAATGTAAATCGACAGCTCACTCCACTCGCCTGACGGCTCACTCGATGCAACACTAACATAATTCCACTGTTAACTTTGTATTTATTTATAACATAATTCCACTGCCTCGCTTCGCTTCGCTTCGCTTCGCTCGGAGGAGCTCCTCATTATCATCATCGGCGGTTCAACAGTTGGCTTCATTGTCATTATCATTCCTACTCGGCTCCTTCGCCTTGCGGCTCACTCGCCATTGTCACCAGCCTCCACAAGCAACACTCTACATTCATCACTCCAACACACACCACAAGCAACAATCATAGTCGTTCTGCTTGTGGTTGGTGGAGAAGAAGGAGTTGGGAGTAGAAGATTCATCGTTGGCAATGATGCTGGTGGAAGAGAGCCGACCGACAATGGCGACAATGATCATTGCCAACGATGAGATGAATGAATGGACGGTACATGCCGATAGTCGTGAAGTGTATTGATGGATCATCGGCGTAACTAATTTCATAGACGGTACTGCATTAAGGTGGACTGTATTTGCGAGTGCGAGCGGTGAGCGAGGACGAGCACCGTTTAGTATTTGTTGATGGCTGTTGAATGGACCATACCTCGTGCCAACTGTCATTGATATTACCGATCAAGGTGGTGGCTTTTTTTGGATCTCACATACACCAACCTAAAATAATGGATCTTCGCCTCCTTCAAATGAAGTGTGTTTCGCGAGGCCATTGGCCGAGCTGCGTCTATTCATTTGGAAATTTTGATAGTATAATGATGGTACCAATCGAATGAGGGTGAAGAGAGCTTTCTAACGGTGGTCATATTGTACTTATTTTGGTCTAATTTGGACCTCTTTTTGGAAATTCGGGCTGTGCGTGTGTGGAGCCGAATTCGGCCGGGCTGGTCACTTTCTAGACCTGTTTTTGACGTGGACGATCTGTGAAAAGTCGTCCAATCAGGCTCATTATACGCCTAATCGATAGAGCTCACTCTCAGCTTTCCAAAACGCCACTTATCACCTTCATTGGACCACTAGAACGGAAGATACGGCCCATCGTCATGATCTTTTTGGTTGAGGTGTTAGTTGCTTGGTCGGTGAATGAGTGATGAGGTCATGTGCATCAAAAATGGTTTCGCAGTATCAAGATGCCCATCTTGAATCGTCTGCCGCCAAGCTATCGTAGCAGGCTAGCTATCCGGCTATCGATGGCTCACTCACTACTAAACCACCATGACATCCAAGCGCCGGTACCATCGCAACAGGGCTCACCTCCCCCTGCCTCGTCCGCCTCCTCGCCAAACTAATCGGCATCGCCATAATCAGCCTATCCTGCATCAACAAGGCTCCCGTCCTTCGCAACATTTACAATTCCAAATCGGCATCGGGTCTCTCACCCACTTCGATTTACGGAGAGGTCATCATGTATTCCAATGCGGCATTTTATAATTTGAGGAGGGGCAATCCCTTCACTGCCTATGGGGAGGTGTTCATGGTCATGCTGCAGACTATTCTGGTGGTCATTATGATTTGGATGTATGGGGATACGGATACGGATATAGATACGGATGGCCCGTCAACATCAACATCAAGAAACACTACACGAAGACGAAGATCCTCCACAGTCACAGTGGGGATGCTTTGTGTTTGTGCGGTATATGTCGTGTATTTGATAGTGGTGTTTTATGTTCTGACAGACGATACACTGTACGTGTTGATGGTGTACAACCCGATAGTACTACTAACCTCACGTGGATCTCAAATCCTCGCCAACCACCAACAAAAACAAACTGGTGCTCAGTCTTTGGCCACAACGGGGATGAATTTGACTGGATCGTTGATTCGGACGGTCACGACGATTAAGGAGGTGGGTTGGGATTTGCATATATTGAGGAGTTATGGTGCTAGTATTGCGTTGAATACGATTTTGCTTGTACAGATTGTCTTGTATAGAGAGAATACGAAGCGGGTGTTGGAGGATGTCAAGCACAAGCACAAGAGCAAGAAGAAGGAGGCATGAGGAGAACATTCCCACGTCAAAGTCGCCCCAAAATTTCCAGATTTTCATCCAAATGACCAAAATATCCATTATTACCGATGGCAATAACAACATTAAATGTAAATCGACAGCTCACTCCACTCGCCTGACGGCTCACTCGATGCAACACTAACATAATTCCACTGTTAACTTTGTATTTATTTATAACATAATTCCACTGCCTCGCTTCGCTTCGCTTCGCTTCGCTCGGAGGAGCTCCTCATTATCATCATCGGCGGTTCAACAGTTGGCTTCATTGTCATTATCATTCCTACTCGGCTCCTTCGCCTTGCGGCTCACTCGCCATTGTCACCAGCCTCCACAAGCAACACTCTACATTCATCACTCCAACACACACCACAAGCAACAATCATAGTCGTTCTGCTTGTGGTTGGTGGAGAAGAAGGAGTTGGGAGTAGAAGATTCATCGTTGGCAATGATGCTGGTGGAAGAGAGCCGACCGACAATGGCGACAATGATCATTGCCAACGATGAGATGAATGAATGGACGGTACATGCCGATAGTCGTGAAGTGTATTGATGGATCATCGGCGTAACTAATTTCATAGACGGTACTGCATTAAGGTGGACTGTATTTGCGAGTGCGAGCGGTGAGCGAGGACGAGCACCGTTTAGTATTTGTTGATGGCTGTTGAATGGACCATACCTCGTGCCAACTGTCATTGATATTACCGATCAAGGTGGTGGCTTTTTTTGGATCTCACATACACCAACCTAAAATAATGGATCTTCGCCTCCTTCAAATGAAGTGTGTTTCGCGAGGCCATTGGCCGAGCTGCGTCTATTCATTTGGAAATTTTGATAGTATAATGATGGTACCAATCGAATGAGGGTGAAGAGAGCTTTCTAACGGTGGTCATATTGTACTTATTTTGGTCTAATTTGGACCTCTTTTTGGAAATTCGGGCTGTGCGTGTGTGGAGCCGAATTCGGCCGGGCTGGTCACTTTCTAGACCTGTTTTTGACGTGGACGATCTGTGAAAAGTCGTCCAATCAGGCTCATTATACGCCTAATCGATAGAGCTCACTCTCAGCTTTCCAAAACGCCACTTATCACCTTCATTGGACCACTAGAACGGAAGATACGGCCCATCGTCATGATCTTTTTGGTTGAGGTGTTAGTTGCTTGGTCGGTGAATGAGTGATGAGGTCATGTGCATCAAAAATGGTTTCGCAGTATCAAGATGCCCATCTTGAATCGTCTGCCGCCAAGCTATCGTAGCAGGCTAGCTATCCGGCTATCGATGGCTCACTCACTACTAAACCACCATGACATCCAAGCGCCGGTACCATCGCAACAGGGCTCACCTCCCCCTGCCTCGTCCGCCTCCTCGCCAAACTAATCGGCATCGCCATAATCAGCCTATCCTGCATCAACAAGGCTCCCGTCCTTCGCAACATTTACAATTCCAAATCGGCATCGGGTCTCTCACCCACTTCGATTTACGGAGAGGTCATCATGTATTCCAATGCGGCATTTTATAATTTGAGGAGGGGCAATCCCTTCACTGCCTATGGGGAGGTGTTCATGGTCATGCTGCAGACTATTCTGGTGGTCATTATGATTTGGATGTATGGGGATACGGATACGGATATAGATACGGATGGCCCGTCAACATCAACATCAAGAAACACTACACGAAGACGAAGATCCTCCACAGTCACAGTGGGGATGCTTTGTGTTTGTGCGGTATATGTCGTGTATTTGATAGTGGTGTTTTATGTTCTGACAGACGATACACTGTACGTGTTGATGGTGTACAACCCGATAGTACTACTAACCTCACGTGGATCTCAAATCCTCGCCAACCACCAACAAAAACAAACTGGTGCTCAGTCTTTGGCCACAACGGGGATGAATTTGACTGGATCGTTGATTCGGACGGTCACGACGATTAAGGAGGTGGGTTGGGATTTGCATATATTGAGGAGTTATGGTGCTAGTATTGCGTTGAATACGATTTTGCTTGTACAGATTGTCTTGTATAGAGAGAATACGAAGCGGGTGTTGGAGGATGTCAAGCACAAGCACAAGAGCAAGAAGAAGGAGGCATGAGGAGAAACATTCCCACGTCAAAGTCGCCCCAAAATTTCCAGATTTTCATCCAAATGACCAAAATATCCATTATTACCGATGGCAATAACAACATTAAATGTAAATCGACAGCTCACTCCACTCGCCTGACGGCTCACTCGATGCAACACTAACATAATTCCACTGTTAACTTTGTATTTATTTATAACATAATTCCACTGCCTCGCTTCGCTTCGCTTCGCTTCGCTCGGAGGAGCTCCTCATTATCATCATCGGCGGTTCAACAGTTGGCTTCATTGTCATTATCATTCCTACTCGGCTCCTTCGCCTTGCGGCTCACTCGCCATTGTCACCAGCCTCCACAAGCAACACTCTACATTCATCACTCCAACACACACCACAAGCAACAATCATAGTCGTTCTGCTTGTGGTTGGTGGAGAAGAAGGAGTTGGGAGTAGAAGATTCATCGTTGGCAATGATGCTGGTGGAAGAGAGCCGACCGACAATGGCGACAATGATCATTGCCAACGATGAGATGAATGAATGGACGGTACATGCCGATAGTCGTGAAGTGTATTGATGGATCATCGGCGTAACTAATTTCATAGACGGTACTGCATTAAGGTGGACTGTATTTGCGAGTGCGAGCGGTGAGCGAGGACGAGCACCGTTTAGTATTTGTTGATGGCTGTTGAATGGACCATACCTCGTGCCAACTGTCATTGATATTACCGATCAAGGTGGTGGCTTTTTTGGATCTCACATACACCAACCTAAAATAATGGATCTTCGCCTCCTTCAAATGAAGTGTGTTTCGCGAGGCCATTGGCCGAGCTGCGTCTATTCATTTGGAAATTTTGATAGTATAATGATGGTACCAATCGAATGAGGGTGAAGAGAGCTTTCTAACGGTGGTCATATTGTACTTATTTTGGTCTAATTTGGACCTCTTTTTGGAAATTCGGGCTGTGCGTGTGTGGAGCCGAATTCGGCCGGGCTGGTCACTTTCTAGACCTGTTTTTGACGTGGACGATCTGTGAAAAGTCGTCCAATCAGGCTCATTATACGCCTAATCGATAGAGCTCACTCTCAGCTTTCCAAAACGCCACTTATCACCTTCATTGGACCACTAGAACGGAAGATACGGCCCATCGTCATGATCTTTTTGGTTGAGGTGTTAGTTGCTTGGTCGGTGAATGAGTGATGAGGTCATGTGCATCAAAAATGGTTTCGCAGTATCAAGATGCCCATCTTGAATCGTCTGCCGCCAAGCTATCGTAGCAGGCTAGCTATCCGGCTATCGATGGCTCACTCACTACTAAACCACCATGACATCCAAGCGCCGGTACCATCGCAACAGGGCTCACCTCCCCCTGCCTCGTCCGCCTCCTCGCCAAACTAATCGGCATCGCCATAATCAGCCTATCCTGCATCAACAAGGCTCCCGTCCTTCGCAACATTTACAATTCCAAATCGGCATCGGGTCTCTCACCCACTTCGATTTACGGAGAGGTCATCATGTATTCCAATGCGGCATTTTATAATTTGAGGAGGGGCAATCCCTTCACTGCCTATGGGGAGGTGTTCATGGTCATGCTGCAGACTATTCTGGTGGTCATTATGATTTGGATGTATGGGGATACGGATATAGATACGGATATAGATACGGATGGCCCGTCAACATCAACATCAAGAAACACTACACGAAGACGAAGATCCTCCACAGTCACAGTGGGGATGCTTTGTGTTTGTGCGGTATATGTCGTGTATTTGATAGTGGTGTTTTATGTTCTGACAGACGATACACTGTACGTGTTGATGGTGTACAACCCGATAGTACTACTAACCTCACGTGGATCTCAAATCCTCGCCAACCACCAACAAAAACAAACTGGTGCTCAGTCTTTGGCCACAACGGGGATGAATTTGACTGGATCGTTGATTCGGACGGTCACGACGATTAAGGAGGTGGGTTGGGATTTGCATATATTGAGGAGTTATGGTGCTAGTATTGCGTTGAATACGATTTTTGCTTGTACAGATTGTCTTGTATAGAGAGAATACGAAGCGGGTGTTGGAGGATGTCAAGCACAAGCACAAGAGCAAGAAGAAGGAGGCATGAGGAGAACATTCCCACGTCAAAGTCGCCCCAAAATTTCCAGATTTTCATCCAAATGACCAAAATATCCATTATTACCGATGGCAATAACAACATTAAATGTAAATCGACAGCTCACTCCACTCGCCTGACGGCTCACTCGATGCAACACTAACATAATTCCACTGTTAACTTTGTATTTATTTATAACATAATTCCACTGCCTCGCTTCGCTTCGCTTCGCTTCGCTCGGAGGAGCTCCTCATTATCATCATCGGCGGTTCAACAGTTGGCTTCATTGTCATTATCATTCCTACTCGGCTCCTTCGCCTTGCGGCTCACTCGCCATTGTCACCAGCCTCCACAAGCAACACTCTACATTCATCACTCCAACACACACCACAAGCAACAATCATAGTCGTTCTGCTTGTGGTTGGTGGAGAAGAAGGAGTTGGGAGTAGAAGATTCATCGTTGGCAATGATGCTGGTGGAAGAGAGCCGACCGACAATGGCGACAATGATCATTGCCAACGATGAGATGAATGAATGGACGGTACATGCCGATAGTCGTGAAGTGTATTGATGGATCATCGGCGTAACTAATTTCATAGACGGTACTGCATTAAGGTGGACTGTATTTGCGAGTGCGAGCGGTGAGCGAGGACGAGCACCGTTTAGTATTTGTTGATGGCTGTTGAATGGACCATACCTCGTGCCAACTGTCATTGATATTACCGATCAAGGTGGTGGCTTTTTTTGGATCTCACATACACCAACCTAAAATAATGGATCTTCGCCTCCTTCAAATGAAGTGTGTTTCGCGAGGCCATTGGCCGAGCTGCGTCTATTCATTTGGAAATTTTGATAGTATAATGATGGTACCAATCGAATGAGGGTGAAGAGAGCTTTCTAACGGTGGTCATATTGTACTTATTTTGGTCTAATTTGGACCTCTTTTTGGAAATTCGGGCTGTGCGTGTGTGGAGCCGAATTCGGCCGGGCTGGTCACTTTCTAGACCTGTTTTTTGACGTGGACGATCTGTGAAAAGTCGTCCAATCAGGCTCATTATACGCCTAATCGATAGAGCTCACTCTCAGCTTTCCAAAACGCCACTTATCACCTTCATTGGACCACTAGAACGGAAGATACGGCCCATCGTCATGATCTTTTTGGTTGAGGTGTTAGTTGCTTGGTCGGTGAATGAGTGATGAGGTCATGTGCATCAAAAATGGTTTCGCAGTATCAAGATGCCCATCTTGAATCGTCTGCCGCCAAGCTATCGTAGCAGGCTAGCTATCCGGCTATCGATGGCTCACTCACTACTAAACCACCATGACATCCAAGCGCCGGTACCATCGCAACAGGGCTCACCTCCCCTGCCTCGTCCGCCTCCTCGCCAAACTAATCGGCATCGCCATAATCAGCCTATCCTGCATCAACAAGGCTCCCGTCCTTCGCAACATTTACAATTCCAAATCGGCATCGGGTCTCTCACCCACTTCGATTTACGGAGAGGTCATCATGTATTCCAATGCGGCATTTTATAATTTGAGGAGGGGCAATCCTTCACTGCCTATGGGGAGGTGTTCATGGTCATGCTGCAGACTATTCTGGTGGTCATTATGATTTGGATGTATGGGGATACGGATACGGATATAGATACGGATGGCCCGTCAACATCAACATCAAGAAACACTACACGAAGACGAAGATCCTCCACAGTCACAGTGGGGATGCTTTGTGTTTGTGCGGTATATGTCGTGTATTTGATAGTGGTGTTTTATGTTCTGACAGACGATACACTGTACGTGTTGATGGTGTACAACCCGATAGTACTACTAACCTCACGTGGATCTCAAATCCTCGCCAACCACCAACAAAAACAAACTGGTGCTCAGTCTTTGGCCACAACGGGGATGAATTTGACTGGATCGTTGATTCGGACGGTCACGACGATTAAGGAGGTGGGTTGGGATTTGCATATATTGAGGAGTTATGGTGCTAGTATTGCGTTGAATACGATTTTGCTTGTACAGATTGTCTTGTATAGAGAGAATACGAAGCGGGTGTTGGAGGATGTCAAGCACAAGCACAAGAGCAAGAAGAAGGAGGCATGAGGAGAACATTCCCACGTCAAAGTCGCCCCAAAATTTCCAGATTTTCATCCAAATGACCAAAATATCCATTATTACCGATGGCAATAACAACATTAAATGTAAATCGACAGCTCACTCCACTCGCCTGACGGCTCACTCGATGCAACACTAACATAATTCCACTGTTAACTTTGTATTTATTTATAACATAATTCCACTGCCTCGCTTCGCTTCGCTTCGCTTCGCTCGGAGGAGCTCCTCATTATCATCATCGGCGGTTCAACAGTTGGCTTCATTGTCATTATCATTCCTACTCGGCTCCTTCGCCTTGCGGCTCACTCGCCATTGTCACCAGCCTCCACAAGCAACACTCTACATTCATCACTCCAACACACACCACAAGCAACAATCATAGTCGTTCTGCTTGTGGTTGGTGGAGAAGAAGGAGTTGGGAGTAGAAGATTCATCGTTGGCAATGATGCTGGTGGAAGAGAGCCGACCGACAATGGCGACAATGATCATTGCCAACGATGAGATGAATGAATGGACGGTACATGCCGATAGTCGTGAAGTGTATTGATGGATCATCGGCGTAACTAATTTCATAGACGGTACTGCATTAAGGTGGACTGTATTTGCGAGTGCGAGCGGTGAGCGAGGACGAGCACCGTTTAGTATTTGTTGATGGCTGTTGAATGGACCATACCTCGTGCCAACTGTCATTGATATTACCGATCAAGGTGGTGGCTTTTTTTGGATCTCACATACACCAACCTAAAATAATGGATCTTCGCCTCCTTCAAATGAAGTGTGTTTCGCGAGGCCATTGGCCGAGCTGCGTCTATTCATTTGGAAATTTTGATAGTATAATGATGGTACCAATCGAATGAGGGTGAAGGAGAGCTTTCTAACGGTGGTCATATTGTACTTATTTTGGTCTAATTTGGACCTCTTTTTGGAAATTCGGGCTGTGCGTGTGTGGAGCCGAATTCGGCCGGGCTGGTCACTTTCTAGACCTGTTTTTGACGTGGACGATCTGTGAAAAGTCGTCCAATCAGGCTCATTATACGCCTAATCGATAGAGCTCACTCTCAGCTTTCCAAAACGCCACTTATCACCTTCATTGGACCACTAGAACGGAAGATACGGCCCATCGTCATGATCTTTTTGGTTGAGGTGTTAGTTGCTTGGTCGGTGAATGAGTGATGAGGTCATGTGCATCAAAAATGGTTTCGCAGTATCAAGATGCCCATCTTGAATCGTCTGCCGCCAAGCTATCGTAGCAGGCTAGCTATCCGGCTATCGATGGCTCACTCACTACTAAACCACCATGACATCCAAGCGCCGGTACCATCGCAACAGGGCTCACCTCCCCCTGCCTCGTCCGCCTCCTCGCCAAACTAATCGGCATCGCCATAATCAGCCTATCCTGCATCAACAAGGCTCCCGTCCTTCGCAACATTTACAATTCCAAATCGGCATCGGGTCTCTCACCCACTTCGATTTACGGAGAGGTCATCATGTATTCCAATGCGGCATTTTATAATTTGAGGAGGGGCAATCCCTTCACTGCCTATGGGGAGGTGTTCATGGTCATGCTGCAGACTATTCTGGTGGTCATTATGATTTGGATGTATGGGGATACGGATACGGATATAGATACGGATGGCCCGTCAACATCAACATCAAGAAACACTACACGAAGACGAAGATCCTCCACAGTCACAGTGGGGATGCTTTGTGTTTGTGCGGTATATGTCGTGTATTTGATAGTGGTGTTTTATGTTCTGACAGACGATACACTGTACGTGTTGATGGTGTACAACCCGATAGTACTACTAACCTCACGTGGATCTCAAATCCTCGCCAACCACCAACAAAAACAAACTGGTGCTCAGTCTTTGGCCACAACGGGGATGAATTTGACTGGATCGTTGATTCGGACGGTCACGACGATTAAG
Source organism: Skeletonema tropicum (assembly GCA_037178625.1). Lineage (NCBI taxonomy): Eukaryota > Bacillariophyta > Thalassiosirophyceae > Thalassiosirales > Thalassiosiraceae > Skeletonema > Skeletonema tropicum. Next base: position 1,984,075 of record CM074144.1, on the reverse strand, counting down.
GAGGTGGGTTGGGATTTGCATATATTGAGGAGTTATGGTGCTAGTATTGCGTTGAATACGATTTTGCTTGTACAGATTGTCTTGTATAGAGAGAATACGAAGCGGGTGTTGGAGGATGTCAAGCACAAGCACAAGAGCAAGAAGAAGGAGGCATGAGGAGAACATTCCCACGTCAAAGTCGCCCCAAAATTTCCAGATTTTCATCCAAATGACCAAAATATCCATTATTACCGATGGCAATAACAACATTAAATGTAAATCGACAGCTCACTCCACTCGCCTGACGGCTCACTCGATGCAACACTAACATAATTCCACTGTTAACTTTGTATTTATTTATAACATAATTCCACTGCCTCGCTTCGCTTCGCTTCGCTTCGCTCGGAGGAGCTCCTCATTATCATCATCGGCGGTTCAACAGTTGGCTTCATTGTCATTATCATTCCTACTCGGCTCCTTCGCCTTGCGGCTCACTCGCCATTGTCACCAGCCTCCACAAGCAACACTCTACATTCATCACTCCAACACACACCACAAGCAACAATCATAGTCGTTCTGCTTGTGGTTGGTGGAGAAGAAGGAGTTGGGAGTAGAAGATTCATCGTTGGCAATGATGCTGGTGGAAGAGAGCCGACCGACAATGGCGACAATGATCATTGCCAACGATGAGATGAATGAATGGACGGTACATGCCGATAGTCGTGAAGTGTATTGATGGATCATCGGCGTAACTAATTTCATAGACGGTACTGCATTAAGGTGGACTGTATTTGCGAGTGCGAGCGGTGAGCGAGGACGAGCACCGTTTAGTATTTGTTGATGGCTGTTGAATGGACCATACCTCGTGCCAACTGTCATTGATATTACCGATCAAGGTGGTGGCTTTTTTGGATCTCACATACACCAACCTAAAATAATGGATCTTCGCCTCCTTCAAATGAAGTGTGTTTCGCGAGGCCATTGGCCGAGCTGCGTCTATTCATTTGGAAATTTTGATAGTATAATGATGGTACCAATCGAATGAGGGTGAAGAGAGCTTTCTAACGGTGGTCATATTGTACTTATTTTGGTCTAATTTGGACCTCTTTTTGGAAATTCGGGCTGTGCGTGTGTGGAGCCGAATTCGGCCGGGCTGGTCACTTTCTAGACCTGTTTTTGACGTGGACGATCTGTGAAAAGTCGTCCAATCAGGCTCATTATACGCCTAATCGATAGAGCTCACTCTCAGCTTTCCAAAACGCCACTTATCACCTTCATTGGACCACTAGAACGGAAGATACGGCCCATCGTCATGATCTTTTTGGTTGAGGTGTTAGTTGCTTGGTCGGTGAATGAGTGATGAGGTCATGTGCATCAAAAATGGTTTCGCAGTATCAAGATGCCCATCTTGAATCGTCTGCCGCCAAGCTATCGTAGCAGGCTAGCTATCCGGCTATCGATGGCTCACTCACTACTAAACCACCATGACATCCAAGCGCCGGTACCATCGCAACAGGGCTCACCTCCCCCTGCCTCGTCCGCCTCCTCGCCAAACTAATCGGCATCGCCATAATCAGCCTATCCTGCATCAACAAGGCTCCCGTCCTTCGCAACATTTACAATTCCAAATCGGCATCGGGTCTCTCACCCACTTCGATTTACGGAGAGGTCATCATGTATTCCAATGCGGCATTTTATAATTTGAGGAGGGGCAATCCCTTCACTGCCTATGGGGAGGTGTTCATGGTCATGCTGCAGACTATTCTGGTGGTCATTATGATTTGGATGTATGGGGATACGGATACGGATATAGATACGGATGGCCCGTCAACATCAACATCAAGAAACACTACACGAAGACGAAGATCCTCCACAGTCACAGTGGGGATGCTTTGTGTTTGTGCGGTATATGTCGTGTATTTGATAGTGGTGTTTTATGTTCTGACAGACGATACACTGTACGTGTTGATGGTGTACAACCCGATAGTACTACTAACCTCACGTGGATCTCAAATCCTCGCCAACCACCAACAAAAAACAAACTGGTGCTCAGTCTTTGGCCACAACGGGGATGAATTTGACTGGATCGTTGATTCGGACGGTCACGACGATTAAGGAGGTGGGTTGGGATTTGCATATATTGAGGAGTTATGGTGCTAGTATTGCGTTGAATACGATTTTGCTTGTACAGATTGTCTTGTATAGAGAGAATACGAAGCGGGTGTTGGAGGATGTCAAGCACAAGCACAAGAGCAAGAAGAAGGAGGCATGAGGAGAACATTCCCACGTCAAAGTCGCCCCAAAATTTCCAGATTTTCATCCAAATGACCAAAAAATCCATTATTACCGATGGCAATAACAACATTAAATGTAAATCGACAGCTCACTCCACTCGCCTGACGGCTCACTCGATGCAACACTAACATAATTCCACTGTTAACTTTGTATTTATTTATAACATAATTCCACTGCCTCGCTTCGCTTCGCTTCGCTTCGCTCGGAGGAGCTCCTCATTATCATCATCGGCGGTTCAACAGTTGGCTTCATTGTCATTATCATTCCTACTCGGCTCCTTCGCCTTGCGGCTCACTCGCCATTGTCACCAGCCTCCACAAGCAACACTCTACATTCATCACTCCAACACACACCACAAGCAACAATCATAGTCGTTCTGCTTGTGGTTGGTGGAGAAGAAGGAGTTGGGAGTAGAAGATTCATCGTTGGCAATGATGCTGGTGGAAGAGAGCCGACCGACAATGGCGACAATGATCATTGCCAACGATGAGATGAATGAATGGACGGTACATGCCGATAGTCGTGAAGTGTATTGATGGATCATCGGCGTAACTAATTTCATAGACGGTACTGCATTAAGGTGGACTGTATTTGCGAGTGCGAGCGGTGAGCGAGGACGAGCACCGTTTAGTATTTGTTGATGGCTGTTGAATGGACCATACCTCGTGCCAACTGTCATTGATATTACCGATCAAGGTGGTGGCTTTTTTTGGATCTCACATACACCAACCTAAAATAATGGATCTTCGCCTCCTTCAAATGAAGTGTGTTTCGCGAGGCCATTGGCCGAGCTGCGTCTATTCATTTGGAAATTTTGATAGTATAATGATGGTACCAATCGAATGAGGGTGAAGAGAGCTTTCTAACGGTGGTCATATTGTACTTATTTGGTCTAATTTGGACCTCTTTTTGGAAATTCGGGCTGTGCGTGTGTGGAGCCGAATTCGGCCGGGCTGGTCACTTTCTAGACCTGTTTTGACGTGGACGATCTGTGAAAAGTCGTCCAATCAGGCTCATTATACGCCTAATCGATAGAGCTCACTCTCAGCTTTCCAAAAACGCCACTTATCACCTTCATTGGACCACTAGAACGGAAGATACGGCCCATCGTCATGATCTTTTTGGTTGAGGTGTTAGTTGCTTGGTCGGTGAATGAGTGATGAGGTCATGTGCATCAAAAATGGTTTCGCAGTATCAAGATGCCCATCTTGAATCGTCTGCCGCCAAGCTATCGTAGCAGGCTAGCTATCCGGCTATCGATGGCTCACTCACTACTAAACCACCATGACATCCAAGCGCCGGTACCATCGCAACAGGGCTCACCTCCCCCTGCCTCGTCCGCCTCCTCGCCAAACTAATCGGCATCGCCATAATCAGCCTATCCTGCATCAACAAGGCTCCCGTCCTTCGCAACATTTACAATTCCAAATCGGCATCGGGTCTCTCACCCACTTCGATTTACGGAGAGGTCATCATGTATTCCAATGCGGCATTTTATAATTTGAGGAGGGGCAATCCCTTCACTGCCTATGGGGAGGTGTTCATGGTCATGCTGCAGACTATTCTGGTGGTCATTATGATTTGGATGTATGGGGATACGGATACGGATATAGATACGGATGGCCCGTCAACATCAACATCAAGAAACACTACACGAAGACGAAGATCCTCCACAGTCACAGTGGGGATGCTTTGTGTTTGTGCGGTATATGTCGTGTATTTGATAGTGGTGTTTTATGTTCTGACAGACGATACACTGTACGTGTTGATGGTGTACAACCCGATAGTACTACTAACCTCACGTGGATCTCAAATCCTCGCCAACCACCAACAAAAACAAACTGGTGCTCAGTCTTTGGCCACAACGGGGATGAATTTGACTGGATCGTTGATTCGGACGGTCACGACGATTAAGGAGGTGGGTTGGGATTTGCATATATTGAGGAGTTATGGTGCTAGTATTGCGTTGAATACGATTTTGCTTGTACAGATTGTCTTGTATAGAGAGAATACGAAGCGGGTGTTGGAGGATGTCAAGCACAAGCACAAGAGCAAGAAGAAGGAGGCATGAGGAGAACATTCCCACGTCAAAGTCGCCCCAAAATTTCCAGATTTTCATCCAAATGACCAAAATATCCATTATTACCGATGGCAATAACAACATTAAATGTAAATCGACAGCTCACTCCACTCGCCTGACGGCTCACTCGATGCAACACTAACATAATTCCACTGTTAACTTTGTATTTATTTATAACATAATTCCTGCCTAATTCCACTGCCTTCGCTTCGCTTCGCTTCGCTCGGAGGAGCTCCTCATTATCATCATCGGCGGTTCAACAGTTGGCTTCATTGTCATTATCATTCCTACTCGGCTCCTTCGCCTTGCGGCTCACTCGCCATTGTCACCAGCCTCCACAAGCAACACTCTACATTCATCACTCCAACACACACCACAAGCAACAATCATAGTCGTTCTGCTTGTGGTTGGTGGAGAAGAAGGAGTTGGGAGTAGAAGATTCATCGTTGGCAATGATGCTGGTGGAAGAGAGCCGACCGACAATGGCGACAATGATCATTGCCAACGATGAGATGAATGAATGGACGGTACATGCCGATAGTCGTGAAGTGTATTGATGGATCATCGGCGTAACTAATTTCATAGACGGTACTGCATTAAGGTGGACTGTATTTGCGAGTGCGAGCGGTGAGCGAGGACGAGCACCGTTTAGTATTTGTTGATGGCTGTTGAATGGACCATACCTCGTGCCAACTGTCATTGATATTACCGATCAAGGTGGTGGCTTTTTTTGGATCTCACATACACCAACCTAAAATAATGGATCTTCGCCTCCTTCAAATGAAGTGTGTTTCGCGAGGCCATTGGCCGAGCTGCGTCTATTCATTTGGAAATTTTGATAGTATATAATGATGGTTACCAATCGAATGAGGGTGAAGAGAGCTTTCTAACGGTGGTCATATTGTACTTATTTTGGTCTAATTTGGACCTCTCTTTTTGGAAATTCGGGCTGTGCGTGTGTGGAGCCGAATTCGGCCGGGCTGGTCACTTTCTAGACCTGTTTTTGACGTGGACGATCTGTGAAAAGTCGTCCAATCAGGCTCATTATACGCCTAATCGATAGAGCTCACTCTCAGCTTTCCAAAACGCCACTTATTCACCTTCATTGGACCACTAGAACGGAAGATACGGCCCCATCGTCATGATCTTTTTGGTTGAGGTGTTAGTTGCTTGGTCGGTGAATGAGTGATGAGGTCATGTGCATCAAAAATGGTTTCGCAGTATCAAGATGCCCATCTTGAATCGTCTGCCGCCAAGCTATCGTAGCAGGCTAGCTATCCGGGCTATCGATGGCTCACTCACTACTAAACCACCATGACATCCAAGCGCCGGTACCATCGCAACAGGGCTCACCTCCCCCTGCCTCGTCCGCCTCCTCGCCAAACTAATCGGCATCGCCATAATCAGCCTATCCTGCATCAACAAGGCTCCCGTCCTTCGCAACATTTACAATTCCAAATCGGCATCGGGTCTCTCACCCACTTCGATTTACGGAGAGGTCATCATGTATTCCAATGCGGCATTTTATAATTTTGAGGAGGGGCAATCCCTTCACTGCCTATGGGGGAGGTGTTCATGGTCATGCTGCAGACTATTCTGGTGGTCATTATGATTTGGATGTATGGGGATACGGATACGGATATAGATACGGATGGCCCGTCAACATCAACATCAAGAAACACTACACGAAGACGAAGATCCTCCACAGTCACAGTGGGGATGCTTTGTGTTTGTGCGGTATATGTCGTGTATTTGATAGTGGTGTTTTATGTTCTGACAGACGATACACTGTACGTGTTGATGGTGTACAACCCGATAGTACTACTAACCTCACGTGGATCTCAAATCCTCGCCAACCACCAACAAAAACAAACTGGTGCTCAGTCTTTGGCCACAACGGGGATGAATTTGACTGGATCGTTGATTCGGACGGTCACGACGATTAAGGGGAGGTGGGTTGGGATTTGCATAATTGAGGAGTTATGGTGCTAGTATTGCGTTGAATACGATTTTGCTTGTACAGATTGTCTTGTATAGAGAGAATACGAAGCGGGTGTTGGAGGATGTCAAGCACAAGCACAAGAGCAAGAAGAAGGAGGCATGAGGAGAACATTCCCACGTCAAAGTCGCCCCAAAATTTCCAGAATTTTCATTCCAAATGACCAAAATATCCATTATTACCGATGGCAATAACAACATTAAATGTAAATCGACAGCTCACTCCACTCGCCTGACGGCTCACTCGATGCAACACTAACATAATTCCACTGTTAACTTTGTATTTATTTTAACATAATTCCACTGCCTTCGCTTCGCTTCGCTTCGCTCGGAGGAGCTCCTCATTATCATCATCGGCGGTTCAACAGTTGGCTTCATTGTCATTATCATTCCTACTCGGCTCCTTCGCCTTGCGGCTCACTCGCCATTGTCACCAGCCTCCACAAGCAACACTCTACATTCATCACTCCAACACACACCACAAGCAACAATCATAGTCGTTCTGCTTGTGGTTGGTGGAGAAGAAGGAGTTGGGAGTAGAAGATTCATCGTTGGCAATGATGCTGGTGGAAGAGAGCCGACCGACAATGGCGACAATGATCATTGCCAACGATGAGATGAAAATGAATGGACGGTACAATGCCGATAGTCGTGAAGTGTATTGATGGATCATCGGCGTAACTAATTTCATAGACGGTACTGCATTAAGGTGGACTGTATTTGCGAGTGCGAGCGGTGAGCGAGGACGAGCACCGTTTAGTATTTGTTGATGGCTGTTGAATGGACCATACCTCGTGCCAACTGTCATTGATATTACCGATCAAGGTGGTGGCTTTTTTTGGATCTCACATACACCAACCTAAAATAATGGATCTTCGCCTCCTTCAAATGAAGTGTGTTTCGCGAGGCCATTGGCCGAGCTGCGTCTATTCATTTGGAAATTTTGATAGTATAATGATGGTACCAATCGAATGAGGGTGAAGAGAGCTTTCTAACGGTGGTCATATTGTACTTATTTTGGTCTAATTTGGACCTCTTTTTGGAAATTCGGGCTGTGCGTGTGTGGAGCCGAATTCGGCCGGGCTGGTCACTTTCTAGACCTGTTTTTGACGTGGACGATCTGTGAAAAGTCGTCCAATCAGGCTCATTATACGCCTAATCGATAGAGCTCACTCTCAGCTTTCCAAAACGCCACTTATCACCTTCATTGGACCACTAGAAACGGAAGATACGGCCCATCGTCATGATCTTTTTGGTTGAGGTGTTAGTTGCTTGGTCGGTGAATGAGTGATGAGGTCATGTGCATCAAAAATGGTTTCGCAGTATCAAGATGCCCATCTTGAATCGTCTGCCGCCAAGCTATCGTAGCAGGCTAGCTATCCGGCTATCGATGGCTCACTCACTACTAAACCACCATGACATCCAAGCGCCGGTACCATCGCAACAGGGCTCACCTCCCCCTGCCTCGTCCGCCTCCTCGCCAAACTAATCGGCATCGCCATAATCAGCCTATCCTGCATCAACAAGGCTCCCGTCCTTCGCAACATTTACAATTCCAAATCGGCATCGGGTCTCTCACCCACTTCGATTTACGGAGAGGTCATCATGTATTCCAATGCGGCATTTTATAATTTGAGGAGGGGCAATCCCTTCACTGCCTATGGGGAGGTGTTCATGGTCATGCTGCAGACTATTCTGGTGGTCATTATGATTTGGATGTATGGGGATACGGATACGGATATAGATACGGATGGCCCGTCAACATCAACATCAAGAAACACTACACGAAGACGAAGATCCTCCACAGTCACAGTGGGGATGCTTTGTGTTTGTGCGGTATATGTCGTGTATTTGATAGTGGTGTTTTATGTTCTGACAGACGATACACTGTACGTGTTGATGGTGTACAACCCGATAGTACTACTAACCTCACGTGGATCTCAAATCCTCGCCAACCACCAACAAAAACAAACTGGTGCTCAGTCTTTGGCCACAACGGGGATGAATTTGACTGGATCGTTGATTCGGACGGTCACGACGATTAAGGAGGTGGGTTGGGATTTGCATATATTGAGGAGTTATGGTGCTAGTATTGCGTTGAATACGATTTTGCTTGTACAGATTGTCTTGTATAGAGAGAATACGAAGCGGGTGTTGGAGGATGTCAAGCACAAGCACAAGAGCAAGAAGAAGGAGGCATGAGGAGAAACATTCCCACGTCAAAGTCGCCCCAAAATTTCCAGATTTTCATCCAAATGACCAAAATATCCATTATTACCGATGGCAATAACAACATTAAATGTAAATCGACAGCTCACTCCACTCGCCTGACGGCTCACTCGATGCAACACTAACATAATTCCACTGTTAACTTTGTATTTATTTATAACATAATTCCACTGCCTTCGCTTCGCTTCGCTTCGCTTCGCTCGGAGGAGCTCCTCATTATCATCATCGGCGGTTCAACAGTTGGCTTCATTGTCATTATCATTCCTACTCGGCTCCTTCGCCTTGCGGCTCACTCGCCATTGTCACCAGCCTCCACAAGCAACACTCTACATTCATCACTCCAACACCACCACAAGCAACAATCATAGTCGTTCTGCTTGTGGTTGGTGGAGAAGAAGGAGTTGGGAGTAGAAGATTCATCGTTGGCAATGATGCTGGTGGAAGAGAGCCGACCGACAATGGCGACAATGATCATTGCCAACGATGAGATGAATGAATGGACGGTACATGCCGATAGTCGTGAAGTGTATTGATGGATCATCGGCGTAACTAATTTCATAGACGGTACTGCATTAAGGTGGACTGTATTTGCGAGTGCGAGCGGTGAGCGAGGACGAGCACCGTTTAGTATTTGTTGATGGCTGTTGAATGGACCATACCTCGTGCCAACTGTCATTGATATTACCGATCAAGGTGGTGGCTTTTTTTGGATCTCACATACACCAACCTAAAATAATGGATCTTCGCCTCCTTCAAATGAAGTGTGTTTCGCGAGGCCATTGGCCGAGCTGCGTCTATTCATTTGGAAATTTTGATAGTATAATGATGGTACCAATCGAATGAGGGTGAAGAGAGCTTTCTAACGGTGGTCATATTGTACTTATTTTGGTCTAATTTGGACCTCTTTTTGGAAATTCGGGCTGTGCGTGTGTGGAGCCGAATTCGGCCGGGCTGGTCACTTTCTAGACCTGTTTTTTGACGTGGACGATCTGTGAAAAGTCGTCCAATCAGGCTCATTATACGCCTAATCGATAGAGCTCACTCTCAGCTTTCCAAAACGCCACTTATCACCTTCATTGGACCACTAGAACGGAAGATACGGCCCATCGTCATGATCTTTTTGGTTGAGGTGTTAGTTGCTTGGTCGGTGAATGAGTGATGAGGTCATGTGCATCAAAAATGGTTTCGCAGTATCAAGATGCCCATCTTGAATCGTCTGCCGCCAAGCTATCGTAGCAGGCTAGCTATCCGGCTATCGATGGCTCACTCACTACTAAACCACCATGACATCCAAGCGCCGGTACCATCGCAACAGGGCTCACCTCCCCCTGCCTCGTCCGCCTCCTCGCCAAACTAATCGGCATCGCCATAATCAGCCTATCCTGCATCAACAAGGCTCCCGTCCTTCGCAACATTTACAATTCCAAATCGGCATCGGGTCTCTCACCCACTTCGATTTACGGAGAGGTCATCATGTATTCCAATGCGGCATTTTATAATTTGAGGAGGGGCAATCCCTTCACTGCCTATGGGGAGGTGTTCATGGTCATGCTGCAGACTATTCTGGTGGTCATTATGATTTGGATGTATGGGGATACGGATACGGATATAGATACGGATGGCCCGTCAACATCAACATCAAGAAACACTACACGAAGACGAAGATCCTCCACAGTCACAGTGGGGATGCTTTGTGTTTGTGCGGTATATGTCGTGTATTTGATAGTGGTGTTTTATGTTCTGACAGACGATACACTGTACGTGTTGATGGTGTACAACCCGATAGTACTACTAACCTCACGTGGATCTCAAATCCTCGCCAACCACCAACAAAAACAAACTGGTGCTCAGTCTTTGGCCACAACGGGGATGAATTTGACTGGATCGTTGATTCGGACGGTCACGACGATTAAGGAGGTGGGTTGGGATTTGCATATATTGAGGAGTTATGGTGCTAGTATTGCGTTGAATACGATTTTGCTTGTACAGATTGTCTTGTATAGAGAGAATACGAAGCGGGTGTTGGAGGATGTCAAGCACAAGCACAAGAGCAAGAAGAAGGAGGCATGAGGAGAACATTCCCACGTCAAAGTCGCCCCAAAATTTCCAGATTTTCATCCAAATGACCAAAATATCCATTATTACCGATGGCAATAACAACATTAAATGTAAATCGACAGCTCACTCCACTCGCCTGACGGCTCACTCGATGCAACACTAACATAATTCCACTGTTAACTTTGTATTTATTTATAACATAATTCCACTGCCTCGCTTCGCTTCGCTTCGCTTCGCTCGGAGGAGCTCCTCATTATCATCATCGGCGGTTCAACAGTTGGCTTCATTGTCATTATCATTCCTACTCGGCTCCTTCGCCTTGCGGCTCACTCGCCATTGTCACCAGCCTCCACAAGCAACACTCTACATTCATCACTCCAACACACACCACAAGCAACAATCATAGTCGTTCTGCTTGTGGTTGGTGGAGAAGAAGGAGTTGGGAGTAGAAGATTCATCGTTGGCAATGATGCTGGTGGAAGAGAGCCGACCGACAATGGCGACAATGATCATTGCCAACGATGAGATGAATGAATGGACGGTACATGCCGATAGTCGTGAAGTGTATTGATGGATCATCGGCGTAACTAATTTCATAGACGGTACTGCATTAAGGTGGACTGTATTTGCGAGTGCGAGCGGTGAGCGAGGACGAGCACCGTTTAGTATTTGTTGATGGCTGTTGAATGGACCATACCTCGTGCCAACTGTCATTGATATTACCGATCAAGGTGGTGGCTTTTTTTGGATCTCACATACACCAACCTAAAATAATGGATCTTCGCCTCCTTCAAATGAAGTGTGTTTCGCGAGGCCATTGGCCGAGCTGCGTCTATTCATTTGGAAATTTTGATAGTATAATGATGGTACCAATCGAATGAGGGTGAAGAGAGCTTTCTAACGGTGGTCATATTGTACTTATTTTGGTCTAATTTGGACCTCTTTTTGGAAATTCGGGCTGTGCGTGTGTGGAGCCGAATTCGGCCGGGCTGGTCACTTTCTAGACCTGTTTTTGACGTGGACGATCTGTGAAAAGTCGTCCAATCAGGCTCATTATACGCCTAATCGATAGAGCTCACTCTCAGCTTTCCAAAACGCCACTTATCACCTTCATTGGACCACTAGAACGGAAGATACGGCCCATCGTCATGATCTTTTGGTTGAGGTGTTAGTTGCTTGGTCGGTGAATGAGTGATGAGGTCATGTGCATCAAAAATGGTTTCGCAGTATCAAGATGCCCATCTTGAATCGTCTGCCGCCAAGCTATCGTAGCAGGCTAGCTATCCGGCTATCGATGGCTCACTCACTACTAAACCACCATGACATCCAAGCGCCGGTACCATCGCAACAGGGCTCACCTCCCCCTGCCTCGTCCGCCTCCTCGCCAAACTAATCGGCATCGCCATAATCAGCCTATCCTGCATCAACAAGGCTCCCGTCCTTCGCAACATTTACAATTCCAAATCGGCATCGGGTCTCTCACCCACTTCGATTTACGGAGAGGTCATCATGTATTCCAATGCGGCATTTTATAATTTGAGGAGGGGCAATCCCTTCACTGCCTATGGGGAGGTGTTCATGGTCATGCTGCAGACTATTCTGGTGGTCATTATGATTTGGATGTATGGGGATACGGATACGGATATAGATACGGATGGCCCGTCAACATCAACATCAAGAAACACTACACGAAGACGAAGATCCTCCACAGTCACAGTGGGGATGCTTTGTGTTTGTGCGGTATATGTCGTGTATTTGATAGTGGTGTTTTATGTTCTGACAGACGATACACTGTACGTGTTGATGGTGTACAACCCGATAGTACTACTAACCTCACGTGGATCTCAAATCCTCGCCAACCACCAACAAAAACAAACTGGTGCTCAGTCTTTGGCCACAACGGGGATGAATTTGACTGGATCGTTGATTCGGACGGTCACGACGATTAAGGAGGTGGGTTGGGATTTGCATATATTGAGGAGTTATGGTGCTAGTATTGCGTTGAATACGATTTTGCTTGTACAGATTGTCTTGTATAGAGAGAATACGAAGCGGGTGTTGGAGGATGTCAAGCACAAGCACAAGAGCAAGAAGAAGGAGGCATGAGGAGAACATTCCCACGTCAAAGTCGCCCCAAAATTTCCAGATTTTCATCCAAATGACCAAAATATCCATTATTACCGATGGCAATAACAACATTAAATGTAAATCGACAGCTCACTCCACTCGCCTGACGGCTCACTCGATGCAACACTAACATAATTCCACTGTTAACTTTGTATTTATTTATAACATAATTCCACTGCCTCGCTTCGCTTCGCTTCGCTTCGCTCGGAGGAGCTCCTCATTATCATCATCGGCGGTTCAACAGTTGGCTTCATTGTCATTATCATTCCTACTCGGCTCCTTCGCCTTGCGGCTCACTCGCCATTGTCACCAGCCTCCACAAGCAACACTCTACATTCATCACTCCAACACACACCACAAGCAACAATCATAGTCGTTCTGCTTGTGGTTGGTGGAGAAGAAGGAGTTGGGAGTAGAAGATTCATCGTTGGCAATGATGCTGGTGGAAGAGAGCCGACCGACAATGGCGACAATGATCATTGCCAACGATGAGATGAATGAATGGACGGTACATGCCGATAGTCGTGAAGTGTATTGATGGATCATCGGCGTAACTAATTTCATAGACGGTACTGCATTAAGGTGGACTGTATTTGCGAGTGCGAGCGGTGAGCGAGGACGAGCACCGTTTAGTATTTGTTGATGGCTGTTGAATGGACCATACCTCGTGCCAACTGTCATTGATATTACCGATCAAGGTGGTGGCTTTTTTTGGATCTCACATACACCAACCTAAAATAATGGATCTTCGCCTCCTTCAAATGAAGTGTGTTTCGCGAGGCCATTGGCCGAGCTGCGTCTATTCATTTGGAAATTTTGATAGTATAATGATGGTACCAATCGAATGAGGGTGAAGAGAGCTTTCTAACGGTGGTCATATTGTACTTATTTTGGTCTAATTTGGACCTCTTTTTGGAAATTCGGGCTGTGCGTGTGTGGAGCCGAATTCGGCCGGGCTGGTCACTTTCTAGACCTGTTTTTGACGTGGACGATCTGTGAAAAGTCGTCCAATCAGGCTCATTATACGCCTAATCGATAGAGCTCACTCTCAGCTTTCCAAAAACGCCACTTATCACCTTCATTGGACCACTAGAACGGAAGATACGGCCCATCGTCATGATCTTTTTGGTTGAGGTGTTAGTTGCTTGGTCGGTGAATGAGTGATGAGGTCATGTGCATCAAAAATGGTTTCGCAGTATCAAGATGCCCATCTTGAATCGTCTGCCGCCAAGCTATCGTAGCAGGCTAGCTATCCGGCTATCGATGGCTCACTCACTACTAAACCACCATGACATCCAAGCGCCGGTACCATCGCAACAGGGCTCACCTCCCCCTGCCTCGTCCGCCTCCTCGCCAAACTAATCGGCATCGCCATAATCAGCCTATCCTGCATCAACAAGGCTCCCGTCCTTCGCAACATTTACAATTCCAAATCGGCATCGGGTCTCTCACCCACTTCGATTTACGGAGAGGTCATCATGTATTCCAATGCGGCATTTTATAATTTGAGGAGGGGCAATCCCTTCACTGCCTATGGGGAGGTGTTCATGGTCATGCTGCAGACTATTCTGGTGGTCATTATGATTTGGATGTATGGGGATACGGATACGGATATAGATACGGATGGCCCGTCAACATCAACATCAAGAAACACTACACGAAGAACGAAGATCCTCCACAGTCACAGTGGGGATGCTTTGTGTTTGTGCGGTATATGTCGTGTATTTGATAGTGGTGTTTTATGTTCTGACAGACGATACACTGTACGTGTTGATGGTGTACAACCCGATAGTACTACTAACCTCACGTGGATCTCAAATCCTCGCCAACCACCAACAAAAACAAACTGGTGCTCAGTCTTTGGCCACAACGGGGATGAATTTGACTGGATCGTTGATTCGGACGGTCACGACGATTAAGGAGGTGGGTTGGGATTTGCATATATTGAGGAGTTATGGTGCTAGTATTGCGTTGAATACGATTTTGCTTGTACAGATTGTCTTGTATAGAGAGAATACGAAGCGGGTGTTGGAGGATGTCAAGCACAAGCACAAGAGCAAGAAGAAGGAGGCATGAGGAGAACATTCCCACGTCAAAGTCGCCCCAAAATTTCCAGATTTTCATCCAAATGACCAAAATATCCATTATTACCGATGGCAATAACAACATTAAATGTAAATCGACAGCTCACTCCACTCGCCTGACGGCTCACTCGATGCAACACTAACATAATTCCACTGTTAACTTTGTATTTATTTATAACATAATTCCACTGCCTCGCTTCGCTTCGCTTCGCTTCGCTCGGAGGAGCTCCTCATTATCATCATCGGCGGTTCAACAGTTGGCTTCATTGTCATTATCATTCCTACTCGGCTCCTTCGCCTTGCGGCTCACTCGCCATTGTCACCAGCCTCCACAAGCAACACTCTACATTCATCACTCCAACACACACCACAAGCAACAATCATAGTCGTTCTGCTTGTGGTTGGTGGAGAAGAAGGAGTTGGGAGTAGAAGATTCATCGTTGGCAATGATGCTGGTGGAAGAGAGCCGACCGACAATGGCGACAATGATCATTGCCAACGATGAGATGAATGAATGGACGGTACATGCCGATAGTCGTGAAGTGTATTGATGGATCATCGGCGTAACTAATTTCATAGACGGTACTGCATTAAGGTGGACTGTATTTGCGAGTGCGAGCGGTGAGCGAGGACGAGCACCGTTTAGTATTTGTTGATGGCTGTTGAATGGACCATACCTCGTGCCAACTGTCATTGATATTACCGATCCAAGGTGGTGGCTTTTTTTGGATCTCACATACACCAACCTAAAATAATGGATCTTCGCCTCCTTCAAATGAAGTGTGTTTCGCGAGGCCATTGGCCGAGCTGCGTCTATTCATTTGGAAATTTTGATAGTATAATGATGGTACCAATCGAATGAGGGTGAAGAGAGCTTTCTAACGGTGGTCATATTGTACTTATTTTGGTCTTAATTTGGACCTCTTTTTGGAAATTCGGGCTGTGCGTGTGTGGAGCCGAATTCGGCCGGGCTGGTCACTTTCTAGACCTGTTTTTTGACGTGGACGATCTGTGAAAAGTCGTCCAATCAGGCTCATTATACGCCTAATCGATAGAGCTCACTCTCAGCTTTCCAAAACGCCACTTATCACCTTCATTGGACCACTAGAACGGAAGATACGGCCCATCGTCATGATCTTTTTGGTTGAGTGTGTTAGTTGCTTGGTCGGTGAATGAGTGATGAGGTCATGTGCATCAAAAATGGTTTCGCAGTATCAAGATGCCCATCTTGAATCGTCTGCCGCCAAGCTATCGTTAGCAGGCTAGCTATCCGGCTATCGATGGCTCACTCACTACTAAACCACCATGACATCCAAGCGCCGGTACCATCGCAACAGGGCTCACCTCCCCCTGCCTCGTCCGCCTCCTCGCCAAACTAATCGGCATCGCCATAATCAGCCTATCCTGCATCAACAAGGCTCCCGTCCTTCGCAACATTTACAATTCCAAATCGGCATCGGGTCTCTCACCCACTTCGATTTACGGAGAGGTCATCATGTATTCCAATGCGGCATTTTATAATTTGAGGAGGGGCAATCCCTTCACTGCCTTATGGGGAGGTGTTCATGGTCATGCTGCAGACTATTCTGGTGGTCATTATGATTTGGATGTATGGGGATACGGATACGGATATAGATACGGATGGCCCGTCAACATCAACATCAAGAAACACTACACGAAGACGAAGATCCTCCACAGTCACAGTGGGGATGCTTTGTGTTTGTGCGGTATATGTCGTGTATTTGATAGTGGTGTTTTATGTTCTTGACAGACGATACACTGTACGTGTTGATGGTGTACAACCCGATAGTACTACTAACCTCACGTGGATCTCAAATCCTCGCCAACCACCAACAAAAACAAACTGGTGCTCAGTCTTTGGCCACAACGGGGATGAATTTGACTGGATCGTTGATTCGGACGGTCACGACGATTAAGGAGGTGGGTTGGGATTTGCATATATTGAGGAGTTATGGTGCTAGTATTGCGTTGAATACGATTTTGCTTGTACAGATTGTCTTGTATAGAGAGAATACGAAGCGGGTGTTGGAGGATGTCAAGCACAAGCACAAGAGCAAGAAGAAGGAGGCATGAGGAGAACATTCCCACGTCAAAGTCGCCCCAAAATTTCCAGATTTTCATCCAAATGACCAAAATATCCATTATTACCGATGGCAATAACAACATTAAATGTAAATCGACAGCTCACTCCACTCGCCTGACGGCTCACTCGATGCAACACTAACATAATTCCACTGTTAACTTTGTATTTATTTATAACATAATTCCACTGCCTCGCTTCGCTTCGCTTCGCTTCGCTCGGAGGAGCTCCTCATTATCATCATCGGCGGTTCAACAGTTGGCTTCATTGTCATTATCATTCCTACTCGGCTCCTTCGCCTTGCGGCTCACTCGCCATTGTCACCAGCCTCCACAAGCAACACTCTACATTCATCACTCCAACACACACCACAAGCAACAATCATAGTCGTTCTGCTTGTGGTTGGTGGAGAAGAAGGAGTTGGGAGTAGAAGATTCATCGTTGGCAATGATGCTGGTGGAAGAGAGCCGACCGACAATGGCGACAATGATCATTGCCAACGATGAGATGAATGAATGGACGGTACATGCCGATAGTCGTGAAGTGTATTGATGGATCATCGGCGTAACTAATTTCATAGACGGTACTGCATTAAGGTGGACTGTATTTGCGAGTGCGAGCGGTGAGCGAGGACGAGCACCGTTTAGTATTTGTTGATGGCTGTTGAATGGACCATACCTCGTGCCAACTGTCATTGATATTACCGATCAAGGTGGTGGCTTTTTTTGGATCTCACATACACCAACCTAAAATAATGGATCTTCGCCTCCTTCAAATGAAGTGTGTTTCGCGAGGCCATTGGCCGAGCTGCGTCTATTCATTTGGAAATTTTGATAGTATAATGATGGTACCAATCGAATGAGGGTGAAGAGAGCTTTCTAACGGTGGTCATATTGTACTTATTTTGGTCTAATTTGGACCTCTTTTTGGAAATTCGGGCTGTGCGTGTGTGGAGCCGAATTCGGCCGGGCTGGTCACTTTCTAGACCTGTTTTTGACGTGGACGATCTGTGAAAAGTCGTCCAATCAGGCTCATTATACGCCTAATCGATAGAGCTCACTCTCAGCTTTCCAAAACGCCACTTATCACCTTCATTGGACCACTAGAACGGAAGATACGGCCCATCGTCATGATCTTTTTGGTTGAGGTGTTAGTTGCTTGGTCGGTGAATGAGTGATGAGGTCATGTGCATCAAAAATGGTTTCGCAGTATCAAGATGCCCATCTTGAATCGTCTGCCGCCAAGCTATCGTAGCAGGCTAGCTATCCGGCTATCGATGGCTCACTCACTACTAAACCACCATGACATCCAAGCGCCGGTACCATCGCAACACAGGGCTCACCTCCCCCTGCCTCGTCCGCCTCCTCGCCAAACTAATCGGCATCGCCATAATCAGCCTATCCTGCATCAACAAGGCTCCCGTCCTTCGCAACATTTACAATTCCAAATCGGCATCGGGTCTCTCACCCACTTCGATTTACGGAGAGGTCATCATGTATTCCAATGCGGCATTTTATAATTTGAGGAGGGGCAATCCCTTCACTGCCTATGGGGAGGTGTTCATGGTCATGCTGCAGACTATTCTGGTGGTCATTATGATTTGGATGTATGGGGATACGGATACGGATATAGATACGGATGGCCCGTCAACATCAACATCAAGAAACACTACACGAAGACGAAGATCCTCCACAGTCACAGTGGGGATGCTTTGTGTTTGTGCGGTATATGTCGTGTATTTGATAGTGGTGTTTTATGTTCTGACAGACGATACACTGTACGTGTTGATGGTGTACAACCCGATAGTACTACTAACCTCACGTGGATCTCAAATCCTCGCCAACCACCAACAAAAACAAACTGGTGCTCAGTCTTTGGCCACAACGGGGATGAATTTGACTGGATCGTTGATTCGGACGGTCACGACGATTAAGGAGGTGGGTTGGGATTTGCATATATTGAGGAGTTATGGTGCTAGTATTGCGTTGAATACGATTTTGCTTGTACAGATTGTCTTGTATAGAGAGAATACGAAGCGGGTGTTGGAGGATGTCAAGCACAAGCACAAGAGCAAGAAGAAGGAGGCATGAGGAGAACATTCCCACGTCAAAGTCGCCCCAAAATTTCCAGATTTTCATCCAAATGACCAAAATATCCATTATTACCGATGGCAATAACAACATTAAATGTAAATCGACAGCTCACTCCACTCGCCTGACGGCTCACTCGATGCAAACACTAACATAATTCCACTGTTAACTTTGTATTTATTTATTGTTAACATAATTCCACTGCCTCGCTTCGCTTCGCTTCGCTTCGCTCGGAGGAGCTCCTCATTATCATCATCGGCGGTTCAACAGTTGGCTTCATTGTCATTATCATTCCTACTCGGCTCCTTCGCCTTGCGGCTCACTCGCCATTGTCACCAGCCTCCACAAGCAACACTCTACATTCATCACTCCAACACACACCACAAGCAACAATCATAGTCGTTCTGCTTGTGGTTGGTGGAGAAGAAGGAGTTGGGAGTAGAAGATTCATCGTTGGCAATGATGCTGGTGGAAGAGAGCCGACCGACAATGGCGACAATGATCATTGCCAACGATGAGATGAATGAATGGACGGTACATGCCGATAGTCGTGAAGTGTATTGATGGATCATCGGCGTAACTAATTTCATAGACGGTACTGCATTAAGGTGGACTGTATTTGCGAGTGCGAGCGGTGAGCGAGGACGAGCACCGTTTAGTATTTGTTGATGGCTGTTGAATGGACCATACCTCGTGCCAACTGTCATTGATATTACCGATCAAGGTGGTGGCTTTTTTTGGATCTCACATACACCAACCTAAAATAATGGATCTTCGCCTCCTTCAAATGAAGTGTGTTTCGCGAGGCCATTGGCCGAGCTGCGTCTATTCATTTGGAAATTTTGATAGTATAATGATGGTACCAATCGAATGAGGGTGAAGAGAGCTTTCTAACGGTGGTCATATTGTACTTATTTTGGTCTAATTTGGACCTCTTTTTGGAAATTCGGGCTGTGCGTGTGTGGAGCCGAATTCGGCCGGGCTGGTCACTTTCTAGACCTGTTTTTGACGTGGACGATCTGTGAAAAGTCGTCCAATCAGGCTCATTATACGCCTAATCGATAGAGCTCACTCTCAGCTTTCCAAAACGCCACTTATCACCTTCATTGGACCACTAGAACGGAAGATACGGCCCATCGTCATGATCTTTTGGTTGAGGTGTTAGTTGCTTGGTCGGTGAATGAGTGATGAGGTCATGTGCATCAAAAATGGTTTCGCAGTATCAAGATGCCCATCTTGAATCGTCTGCCGCCAAGCTATCGTAGCAGGCTAGCTATCCGGCTATCGATGGCTCACTCACTACTAAACCACCATGACATCCAAGCGCCGGTACCATCGCAACAGGGCTCACCTCCCCCTGCCTCGTCCGCCTCCTCGCCAAACTAATCGGCATCGCCATAATCAGCCTATCCTGCATCAACAAGGCTCCCGTCCTTCGCAACATTTACAATTCCAAATCGGCATCGGGTCTCTCACCCACTTCGATTTACGGAGAGGTCATCATGTATTCCAATGCGGCATTTTATAATTTGAGGAGGGGCAATCCCTTCACTGCCTATGGGGAGGTGTTCATGGTCATGCTGCAGACTATTCTGGTGGTCATTATGATTTGGATGTATGGGGATACGGATACGGATATAGATACGGATGGCCCGTCAACATCAACATCAAGAAAACACTACACGAAGACGAAGATCCTCCACAGTCACAGTGGGGATGCTTTGTGTTTGTGCGGTATATGTCGTGTATTTGATAGTGGTGTTTTATGTTCTGACAGACGATACACTGTACGTGTTGATGGTGTACAACCCGATAGTACTACTAACCTCACGTGGATCTCAAATCCTCGCCAACCACCAACAAAAACAAACTGGTGCTCAGTCTTTGGCCACAACGGGGATGAATTTGACTGGATCGTTGATTCGGACGGTCACGACGATTAAGGAGGTGGGTTGGGATTTGCATATATGAGGAGTTATGGTGCTAGTATTGCGTTGAATACGATTTTGCTTGTACAGATTGTCTTGTATAGAGAGAATACGAAGCGGGTGTTGGAGGATGTCAAGCACAAGCACAAGAGCAAGAAGAAGGAGGCATGAGGAGAACATTCCCACGTCAAAGTCGCCCCAAAATTTCCAGATTTTCATCCAAATGACCAAAATATCCATTATTACCGATGGCAATAACAACATTAAATGTAAATCGACAGCTCACTCCACTCGCCTGACGGCTCACTCGATGCAACACTAACATAATTCCACTGTTAACTTTGTATTTATTTATAACATAATTCCACTGCCTCGCTTCGCTTCGCTTCGCTTCGCTCGGAGGAGCTCCTCATTATCATCATCGGCGGTTCAACAGTTGGCTTCATTGTCATTATCATTCCTACTCGGCTCCTTCGCCTTGCGGCTCACTCGCCATTGTCACCAGCCTCCACAAGCAACACTCTACATTCATCACTCCAACACACACCACAAGCAACAATCATAGTCGTTCTGCTTGTGGTTGGTGGAGAAGAAGGAGTTGGGAGTAGAAGATTCATCGTTGGCAATGATGCTGGTGGAAGAGAGCCGACCGACAATGGCGACAATGATCATTGCCAACGATGAGATGAATGAATGGACGGTACATGCCGATAGTCGTGAAGTGTATTGATGGATCATCGGCGTAACTAATTTCATAGACGGTACTGCATTAAGGTGGACTGTATTTGCGAGTGCGAGCGGTGAGCGAGGACGAGCACCGTTTAGTATTTGTTGATGGCTGTTGAATGGACCATACCTCGTGCCAACTGTCATTGATATTACCGATCAAGGTGGTGGCTTTTTTGGATCTCACATACACCAACCTAAAATAATGGATCTTCGCCTCCTTCAAATGAAGTGTGTTTCGCGAGGCCATTGGCCGAGCTGCGTCTATTCATTTGGAAATTTTGATAGTATAATGATGGTACCAATCGAATGAGGGTGAAGAGAGCTTTCTAACGGTGGTCATATTGTACTTATTTTGGTCTAATTTGGACCTCTTTTTGGAAATTCGGGCTGTGCGTGTGTGGAGCCGAATTCGGCCGGGCTGGTCACTTTCTAGACCTGTTTTTGACGTGGACGATCTGTGAAAAGTCGTCCAATCAGGCTCATTATACGCCTAATCGATAGAGCTCACTCTCAGCTTTCCAAAACGCCACTTATCACCTTCATTGGACCACTAGAACGGAAGATACGGCCCATCGTCATGATCTTTTTGGTTGAGGTGTTAGTTGCTTGGTCGGTGAATGAGTGATGAGGTCATGTGCATCAAAAATGGTTTCGCAGTATCAAGATGCCCATCTTGAATCGTCTGCCGCCAAGCTATCGTAGCAGGCTAGCTATCCGGCTATCGATGGCTCACTCACTACTAAACCACCATGACATCCAAGCGCCGGTACCATCGCAACAGGGCTCACCTCCCCCTGCCTCGTCCGCCTCCTCGCCAAAACTAATCGGCATCGCCATAATCAGCCTATCCTGCATCAACAAGGCTCCCGTCCTTCGCAACATTTACAATTCCAAATCGGCATCGGGTCTCTCACCCACTTCGATTTACGGAGAGGTCATCATGTATTCCAATGCGGCATTTTATAATTTGAGGAGGGGCAATCCCTTCACTGCCTATGGGGAGGTGTTCATGGTCATGCTGCAGACTATTCTGGTGGTCATTATGATTTGGATGTATGGGGATACGGATACGGATATAGATACGGATGGCCCGTCAACATCAACATCAAGAAACACACTACACGAAGACGAAGATCCTCCACAGTCACAGTGGGGATGCTTTGTGTTTGTGCGGTATATGTCGTGTATTTGATAGTGGTGTTTTATGTTCTGACAGACGATACACTGTACGTGTTGATGGTGTACAACCCGATAGTACTACTAACCTCACGTGGATCTCAAATCCTCGCCAACCACCAACAAAAACAAACTGGTGCTCAGTCTTTGGCCACAACGGGGATGAATTTGACTGGATCGTTGATTCGGACGGTCACGACGATTAAGGAGGTGGGTTGGGATTTGCAT
This sequence comes from Skeletonema tropicum, assembly GCA_037178625.1. Lineage (NCBI taxonomy): Eukaryota > Bacillariophyta > Thalassiosirophyceae > Thalassiosirales > Thalassiosiraceae > Skeletonema > Skeletonema tropicum. The sequence continues at coordinate 1,960,973 of CM074144.1, read as the reverse complement.
ATATTGAGGAGTTATGGTGCTAGTATTGCGTTGAATACGATTTTGCTTGTACAGATTGTCTTGTATAGAGAGAATACGAAGCGGGTGTTGGAGGATGTCAAGCACAAGCACAAGAGCAAGAAGAAGGAGGCATGAGGAGAACATTCCCACGTCAAAGTCGCCCCAAAATTTCCAGATTTTCATCCAAATGACCAAAATATCCATTATTACCGATGGCAATAACAACATTAAATGTAAATCGACAGCTCACTCCACTCGCCTGACGGCTCACTCGATGCAACACTAACATAATTCCACTGTTAACTTTGTATTTATTTATAACATAATTCCACTGCCTCGCTTCGCTTCGCTTCGCTTCGCTCGGAGGAGCTCCTCATTATCATCATCGGCGGTTCAACAGTTGGCTTCATTGTCATTATCATTCCTACTCGGCTCCTTCGCCTTGCGGCTCACTCGCCATTGTCACCAGCCTCCACAAGCAACACTCTACATTCATCACTCCAACACACACCACAAGCAACAATCATAGTCGTTCTGCTTGTGGTTGGTGGAGAAGAAGGAGTTGGGAGTAGAAGATTCATCGTTGGCAATGATGCTGGTGGAAGAGAGCCGACCGACAATGGCGACAATGATCATTGCCAACGATGAGATGAATGAATGGACGGTACATGCCGATAGTCGTGAAGTGTATTGATGGATCATCGGCGTAACTAATTTCATAGACGGTACTGCATTAAGGTGGACTGTATTTGCGAGTGCGAGCGGTGAGCGAGGAGGACGAGCACCGTTTAGTATTTGTTGATGGCTGTTGAATGGACCATACCTCGTGCCAACTGTCATTGATATTACCGATCAAGGTGGTGGCTTTTTTTGGATCTCACATACACCAACCTAAAATAATGGATCTTCGCCTCCTTCAAATGAAGTGTGTTTCGCGAGGCCATTGGCCGAGCTGCGTCTATTCATTTGGAAATTTTGATAGTATAATGATGGTACCAATCGAATGAGGGTGAAGAGAGCTTTCTAACGGTGGTCATATTGTACTTATTTTGGTCTAATTTGGACCTCTTTTTGGAAATTCGGGCTGTGCGTGTGTGGAGCCGAATTCGGCCGGGCTGGTCACTTTCTAGACCTGTTTTTGACGTGGACGATCTGTGAAAAGTCGTCCAATCAGGCTCATTATACGCCTAATCGATAGAGCTCACTCTCAGCTTTCCAAAACGCCACTTATCACCTTCATTGGACCACTAGAACGGAAGATACGGCCCATCGTCATGATCTTTTGGTTGAGGTGTTAGTTGCTTGGTCGGTGAATGAGTGATGAGGTCATGTGCATCAAAAATGGTTTCGCAGTATCAAGATGCCCATCTTGAATCGTCTGCCGCCAAGCTATCGTAGCAGGCTAGCTATCCGGCTATCGATGGCTCACTCACTACTAAACCACCATGACATCCAAGCGCCGGTACCATCGCAACAGGGCTCACCTCCCCCTGCCTCGTCCGCCTCCTCGCCAAACTAATCGGCATCGCCATAATCAGCCTATCCTGCATCAACAAGGCTCCCGTCCTTCGCAACATTTACAATTCCAAATCGGCATCGGGTCTCTCACCCACTTCGATTTACGGAGAGGTCATCATGTATTCCAATGCGGCATTTTATAATTTGAGGAGGGGCAATCCCTTCACTGCCTATGGGGAGGTGTTCATGGTCATGCTGCAGACTATTCTGGTGGTCATTATGATTTGGATGTATGGGGATACGGATACGGATATAGATACGGATGGCCCGTCAACATCAACATCAAGAAACACTACACGAAGACGAAGATCCTCCACAGTCACAGTGGGGATGCTTTGTGTTTGTGCGGTATATGTCGTGTATTTGATAGTGGTGTTTTATGTTCTGACAGACGATACACTGTACGTGTTGATGGTGTACAACCCGATAGTACTACTAACCTCACGTGGATCTCAAATCCTCGCCAACCACCAACAAAAACAAACTGGTGCTCAGTCTTTGGCCACAACGGGGATGAATTTGACTGGATCGTTGATTCGGACGGTCACGACGATTAAGGAGGTGGGTTGGGATTTGCATATATTGAGGAGTTATGGTGCTAGTATTGCGTTGAATACGATTTTGCTTGTACAGATTGTCTTGTATAGAGAGAATACGAAGCGGGTGTTGGAGGATGTCAAGCACAAGCACAAGAGCAAGAAGAAGGAGGCATGAGGAGAACATTCCCACGTCAAAGTCGCCCCAAAATTTCCAGATTTTCATCCAAATGACCAAAATATCCATTATTACCGATGGCAATAACAACATTAAATGTAAATCGACAGCTCACTCCACTCGCCTGACGGCTCACTCGATGCAACACTAACATAATTCCACTGCCTCGCTTCGCTTCGCTTCGCTTCGCTCGGAGGAGCTCCTCATTATCATCATCGGCGGTTCAACAGTTGGCTTCATTGTCATTATCATTCCTACTCGGCTCCTTCGCCTTGCGGCTCACTCGCCATTGTCACCAGCCTCCACAAGCAACACTCTACATTCATCACTCCAACACACACCACAAGCAACAATCATAGTCGTTCTGCTTGTGGTTGGTGGAGAAGAAGGAGTTGGGAGTAGAAGATTCATCGTTGGCAATGATGCTGGTGGAAGAGAGCCGACCGACAATGGCGACAATGATCATTGCCAACGATGAGATGAATGAATGGACGGTACATGCCGATAGTCGTGAAGTGTATTGATGGATCATCGGCGTAACTAATTTCATAGACGGTACTGCATTAAGGTGGACTGTATTTGCGAGTGCGAGCGGTGAGCGAGGACGAGCACCGTTTAGTATTTGTTGATGGCTGTTGAATGGACCATACCTCGTGCCAACTGTCATTGATATTACCGATCAAGGTGGTGGCTTTTTTTGGATCTCACATACACCAACCTAAAATAATGGATCTTCGCCTCCTTCAAATGAAGTGTGTTTCGCGAGGCCATTGGCCGAGCTGCGTCTATTCATTTGGAAATTTTGATAGTATAATGATGGTACCAATCGAATGAGGGTGAAGAGAGCTTTCTAACGGTGGTCATATTGTACTTATTTTGGTCTAATTTGGACCTCTTTTTGGAAATTCGGGCTGTGCGTGTGTGGAGCCGAATTCGGCCGGGCTGGTCACTTTCTAGACCTGTTTTTGACGTGGACGATCTGTGAAAAGTCGTCCAATCAGGCTCATTATACGCCTAATCGATAGAGCTCACTCTCAGCTTTCCAAAACGCCACTTATCACCTTCATTGGACCACTAGAACGGAAGATACGGCCCATCGTCATGATCTTTTTGGTTGAGGTGTTAGTTGCTTGGTCGGTGAATGAGTGATGAGGTCATGTGCATCAAAAATGGTTTCGCAGTATCAAGATGCCCATCTTGAATCGTCTGCCGCCAAGCTATCGTAGCAGGCTAGCTATCCGGCTATCGATGGCTCACTCACTACTAAACCACCATGACATCCAAGCGCCGGTACCATCGCAACAGGGCTCACCTCCCCCTGCCTCGTCCGCCTCCTCGCCAAACTAATCGGCATCGCCATAATCAGCCTATCCTGCATCAACAAGGCTCCCGTCCTTCGCAACATTTACAATTCCAAATCGGCATCGGGTCTCTCACCCACTTCGATTTACGGAGAGGTCATCATGTATTCCAATGCGGCATTTTATAATTTGAGGAGGGGCAATCCCTTCACTGCCTATGGGGAGGTGTTCATGGTCATGCTGCAGACTATTCTGGTGGTCATTATGATTTGGATGTATGGGGATACGGATACGGATATAGATACGGATGGCCCGTCAACATCAACATCAAGAAACACTACACGAAGACGAAGATCCTCCACAGTCACAGTGGGGATGCTTTGTGTTTGTGCGGTATATGTCGTGTATTTGATAGTGGTGTTTTATGTTCTGACAGACGATACACTGTACGTGTTGATGGTGTACAACCCGATAGTACTACTAACCTCACGTGGATCTCAAATCCTCGCCAACCACCAACAAAAACAAACTGGTGCTCAGTCTTTGGCCACAACGGGGATGAATTTGACTGGATCGTTGATTCGGACGGTCACGACGATTAAGGAGGTGGGTTGGGATTTGCATATATTGAGGAGTTATGGTGCTAGTATTGCGTTGAATACGATTTTGCTTGTACAGATTGTCTTGTATAGAGAGAATACGAAGCGGGTGTTGGAGGATGTCAAGCACAAGCACAAGAGCAAGAAGAAGGAGGCATGAGGAGAACATTCCCACGTCAAAGTCGCCCCAAAATTTCCAGATTTTCATCCAAATGACCAAAATATCCATTATTACCGATGGCAATAACAACATTAAATGTAAATCGACAGCTCACTCCACTCGCCTGACGGCTCACTCGATGCAACACTAACATAATTCCACTGTTAACTTTGTATTTATTTATAACATAATTCCACTGCCTCGCTTCGCTTCGCTTCGCTTCGCTCGGAGGAGCTCCTCATTATCATCATCGGCGGTTCAACAGTTGGCTTCATTGTCATTATCATTCCTACTCGGCTCCTTCGCCTTGCGGCTCACTCGCCATTGTCACCAGCCTCCACAAGCAACACTCTACATTCATCACTCCAACACACACCACAAGCAACAATCATAGTCGTTCTGCTTGTGGTTGGTGGAGAAGAAGGAGTTGGGAGTAGAAGATTCATCGTTGGCAATGATGCTGGTGGAAGAGAGCCGACCGACAATGGCGACAATGATCATTGCCAACGATGAGATGAATGAATGGACGGTACATGCCGATAGTCGTGAAGTGTATTGATGGATCATCGGCGTAACTAATTTCATAGACGGTACTGCATTAAGGTGGACTGTATTTGCGAGTGCGAGCGGTGAGCGAGGACGAGCACCGTTTAGTATTTGTTGATGGCTGTTGAATGGACCATACCTCGTGCCAACTGTCATTGATATTACCGATCAAGGTGGTGGCTTTTTTTGGATCTCACATACACCAACCTAAAATAATGGATCTTCGCCTCCTTCAAATGAAGTGTGTTTCGCGAGGCCATTGGCCGAGCTGCGTCTATTCATTTGGAAATTTTGATAGTATAATGATGGTACCAATCGAATGAGGGTGAAGAGAGCTTTCTAACGGTGGTCATATTGTACTTATTTTGGTCTAATTTGGACCTCTTTTTGGAAATTCGGGCTGTGCGTGTGTGGAGCCGAATTCGGCCGGGCTGGTCACTTTCTAGACCTGTTTTTGACGTGGACGATCTGTGAAAAGTCGTCCAATCAGGCTCATTATACGCCTAATCGATAGAGCTCACTCTCAGCTTTCCAAAACGCCACTTATCACCTTCATTGGACCACTAGAACGGAAGATACGGCCCATCGTCATGATCTTTTTGGTTGAGGTGTTAGTTGCTTGGTCGGTGAATGAGTGATGAGGTCATGTGCATCAAAAATGGTTTCGCAGTATCAAGATGCCCATCTTGAATCGTCTGCCGCCAAGCTATCGTAGCAGGCTAGCTATCCGGCTATCGATGGCTCACTCACTACTAAACCACCATGACATCCAAGCGCCGGTACCATCGCAACAGGGCTCACCTCCCCCTGCCTCGTCCGCCTCCTCGCCAAACTAATCGGCATCGCCATAATCAGCCTATCCTGCATCAACAAGGCTCCCGTCCTTCGCAACATTTACAATTCCAAATCGGCATCGGGTCTCTCACCCACTTCGATTTACGGAGAGGTCATCATGTATTCCAATGCGGCATTTTATAATTTGAGGAGGGGCAATCCCTTCACTGCCTATGGGGAGGTGTTCATGGTCATGCTGCAGACTATTCTGGTGGTCATTATGATTTGGATGTATGGGGATACGGATACGGATATAGATACGGATGGCCCGTCAACATCAACATCAAGAAACACTACACGAAGACGAAGATCCTCCACAGTCACAGTGGGGATGCTTTGTGTTTGTGCGGTATATGTCGTGTATTTGATAGTGGTGTTTTATGTTCTGACAGACGATACACTGTACGTGTTGATGGTGTACAACCCGATAGTACTACTAACCTCACGTGGATCTCAAATCCTCGCCAACCACCAACAAAAACAAACTGGTGCTCAGTCTTTGGCCACAACGGGGATGAATTTGACTGGATCGTTGATTCGGACGGTCACGACGATTAAGGAGGTGGGTTGGGATTTGCATATATTGAGGAGTTATGGTGCTAGTATTGCGTTGAATACGATTTTGCTTGTACAGATTGTCTTGTATAGAGAGAATACGAAGCGGGTGTTGGAGGATGTCAAGCACAAGCACAAGAGCAAGAAGAAGGAGGCATGAGGAGAACATTCCCACGTCAAAGTCGCCCCAAAATTTCCAGATTTTCATCCAAATGACCAAAATATCCATTATTACCGATGGCAATAACAACATTAAATGTAAATCGACAGCTCACTCCACTCGCCTGACGGCTCACTCGATGCAACACTAACATAATTCCACTGTTAACTTTGTATTTATTTATAACATAATTCCACTGCCTCGCTTCGCTTCGCTTCGCTTCGCTCGGAGGAGCTCCTCATTATCATCATCGGCGGTTCAACAGTTGGCTTCATTGTCATTATCATTCCTACTCGGCTCCTTCGCCTTGCGGCTCACTCGCCATTGTCACCAGCCTCCACAAGCAACACTCTACATTCATCACTCCAACACACACCACAAGCAACAATCATAGTCGTTCTGCTTGTGGTTGGTGGAGAAGAAGGAGTTGGGAGTAGAAGATTCATCGTTGGCAATGATGCTGGTGGAAGAGAGCCGACCGACAATGGCGACAATGATCATTGCCAACGATGAGATGAATGAATGGACGGTACATGCCGATAGTCGTGAAGTGTATTGATGGATCATCGGCGTAACTAATTTCATAGACGGTACTGCATTAAGGTGGACTGTATTTGCGAGTGCGAGCGGTGAGCGAGGACGAGCACCGTTTAGTATTTGTTGATGGCTGTTGAATGGACCATACCTCGTGCCAACTGTCATTGATATTACCGATCAAGGTGGTGGCTTTTTTTGGATCTCACATACACCAACCTAAAATAATGGATCTTCGCCTCCTTCAAATGAAGTGTGTTTCGCGAGGCCATTGGCCGAGCTGCGTCTATTCATTTGGAAATTTTGATAGTATAATGATGGTACCAATCGAATGAGGGTGAAGAGAGCTTTCTAACGGTGGTCATATTGTACTTATTTTGGTCTAATTTGGACCTCTTTTTGGAAATTCGGGCTGTGCGTGTGTGGAGCCGAATTCGGCCGGGCTGGTCACTTTCTAGACCTGTTTTTGACGTGGACGATCTGTGAAAAGTCGTCCAATCAGGCTCATTATACGCCTAATCGATAGAGCTCACTCTCAGCTTTCCAAAACGCCACTTATCACCTTCATTGGACCACTAGAACGGAAGATACGGCCCATCGTCATGATCTTTTTGGTTGAGGTGTTAGTTGCTTGGTCGGTGAATGAGTGATGAGGTCATGTGCATCAAAAATGGTTTCGCAGTATCAAGATGCCCATCTTGAATCGTCTGCCGCCAAGCTATCGTAGCAGGCTAGCTATCCGGCTATCGATGGCTCACTCACTACTAAACCACCATGACATCCAAGCGCCGGTACCATCGCAACAGGGCTCACCTCCCCCTGCCTCGTCCGCCTCCTCGCCAAACTAATCGGCATCGCCATAATCAGCCTATCCTGCATCAACAAGGCTCCCGTCCTTCGCAACATTTACAATTCCAAATCGGCATCGGGTCTCTCACCCACTTCGATTTACGGAGAGGTCATCATGTATTCCAATGCGGCATTTTATAATTTGAGGAGGGGCAATCCCTTCACTGCCTATGGGGAGGTGTTCATGGTCATGCTGCAGACTATTCTGGTGGTCATTATGATTTGGATGTATGGGGATACGGATACGGATATAGATACGGATGGCCCGTCAACATCAACATCAAGAAACACTACACGAAGACGAAGATCCTCCACAGTCACAGTGGGGATGCTTTGTGTTTGTGCGGTATATGTCGTGTATTTGATAGTGGTGTTTTATGTTCTGACAGACGATACACTGTACGTGTTGATGGTGTACAACCCGATAGTACTACTAACCTCACGTGGATCTCAAATCCTCGCCAACCACCAACAAAAACAAACTGGTGCTCAGTCTTTGGCCACAACGGGGATGAATTTGACTGGATCGTTGATTCGGACGGTCACGACGATTAAGGAGGTGGGTTGGGATTTGCATATATTGAGGAGTTATGGTGCTAGTATTGCGTTGAATACGATTTTGCTTGTACAGATTGTCTTGTATAGAGAGAATACGAAGCGGGTGTTGGAGGATGTCAAGCACAAGCACAAGAGCAAGAAGAAGGAGGCATGAGGAGAACATTCCCACGTCAAAGTCGCCCCAAAATTTCCAGATTTTCATCCAAATGACCAAAATATCCATTATTACCGATGGCAATAACAACATTAAATGTAAATCGACAGCTCACTCCACTCGCCTGACGGCTCACTCGATGCAACACTAACATAATTCCACTGTTAACTTTGTATTTATTTATAACATAATTCCACTGCCTCGCTTCGCTTCGCTTCGCTTCGCTCGGAGGAGCTCCTCATTATCATCATCGGCGGTTCAACAGTTGGCTTCATTGTCATTATCATTCCTACTCGGCTCCTTCGCCTTGCGGCTCACTCGCCATTGTCACCAGCCTCCACAAGCAACACTCTACATTCATCACTCCAACACACACCACAAGCAACAATCATAGTCGTTCTGCTTGTGGTTGGTGGAGAAGAAGGAGTTGGGAGTAGAAGATTCATCGTTGGCAATGATGCTGGTGGAAGAGAGCCGACCGACAATGGCGACAATGATCATTGCCAACGATGAGATGAATGAATGGACGGTACATGCCGATAGTCGTGAAGTGTATTGATGGATCATCGGCGTAACTAATTTCATAGACGGTACTGCATTAAGGTGGACTGTATTTGCGAGTGCGAGCGGTGAGCGAGGACGAGCACCGTTTAGTATTTGTTGATGGCTGTTGAATGGACCATACCTCGTGCCAACTGTCATTGATATTACCGATCAAGGTGGTGGCTTTTTTTGGATCTCACATACACCAACCTAAAATAATGGATCTTCGCCTCCTTCAAATGAAGTGTGTTTCGCGAGGCCATTGGCCGAGCTGCGTCTATTCATTTGGAAATTTTGATAGTATAATGATGGTACCAATCGAATGAGGGTGAAGAGAGCTTTCTAACGGTGGTCATATTGTACTTATTTTGGTCTAATTTGGACCTCTTTTTGGAAATTCGGGCTGTGCGTGTGTGGAGCCGAATTCGGCCGGGCTGGTCACTTTCTAGACCTGTTTTTGACGTGGACGATCTGTGAAAAGTCGTCCAATCAGGCTCATTATACGCCTAATCGATAGAGCTCACTCTCAGCTTTCCAAAACGCCACTTATCACCTTCATTGGACCACTAGAACGGAAGATACGGCCCATCGTCATGATCTTTTTGGTTGAGGTGTTAGTTGCTTGGTCGGTGAATGAGTGATGAGGTCATGTGCATCAAAAATGGTTTCGCAGTATCAAGATGCCCATCTTGAATCGTCTGCCGCCAAGCTATCGTAGCAGGCTAGCTATCCGGCTATCGATGGCTCACTCACTACTAAACCACCATGACATCCAAGCGCCGGTACCATCGCAACAGGGCTCACCTCCCCCTGCCTCGTCCGCCTCCTCGCCAAACTAATCGGCATCGCCATAATCAGCCTATCCTGCATCAACAAGGCTCCCGTCCTTCGCAACATTTACAATTCCAAATCGGCATCGGGTCTCTCACCCACTTCGATTTACGGAGAGGTCATCATGTATTCCAATGCGGCATTTTATAATTTGAGGAGGGGCAATCCCTTCACTGCCTATGGGGAGGTGTTCATGGTCATGCTGCAGACTATTCTGGTGGTCATTATGATTTGGATGTATGGGGATACGGATATAGATACGGATGCGGATGGCCCGTCAACATCAACATCAAGAAACACTACACGAAGACGAAGATCCTCCACAGTCACAGTGGGGATGCTTTGTGTTTGTGCGGTATATGTCGTGTATTTGATAGTGGTGTTTTATGTTCTGACAGACGATACACTGTACGTGTTGATGGTGTACAACCCGATAGTACTACTAACCTCACGTGGATCTCAAATCCTCGCCAACCACCAACAAAAACAAACTGGTGCTCAGTCTTTGGCCACAACGGGGATGAATTTGACTGGATCGTTGATTCGGACGGTCACGACGATTAAGGAGGTGGGTTGGGATTTGCATATATTGAGGAGTTATGGTGCTAGTATTGCGTTGAATACGATTTTGCTTGTACAGATTGTCTTGTATAGAGAGAATACGAAGCGGGTGTTGGAGGATGTCAAGCACAAGCACAAGAGCAAGAAGAAGGAGGCATGAGGAGAACATTCCCACGTCAAAGTCGCCCCAAAATTTCCAGATTTTCATCCAAATGACCAAAATATCCATTATTACCGATGGCAATAACAACATTAAATGTAAATCGACAGCTCACTCCACTCGCCTGACGGCTCACTCGATGCAACACTAACACAATTCCACTGCCTCGCTTCGCTTCGCTCGGAGGAGCTCCTCATTATCATCATCGGCGGTTCAACAGTTGGCTTCATTGTCATTATCATTCCTACTCGGCTCCTTCGCCTTGCGGCTCACTCGCCATTGTCACCACACACCACCGAAGTGGATGCTCGCTTCATTCATCATCGGCACTATGATTGTTGCATTGTTGTTGCGTGTGGTACCATACATTATACTAATCCACCAAACCGCCGCTCAAGACAAGGGGCACCATGGTACACAATGCCGCCGCTGAAATAGACCAAGTTAATAGCGGTAATATGGGGTGATTGGTGGCTGATCGTTATTATGGATTATTATGTTGGTGTTGAAGCTCTCGCCGCTGCCAAATACCTCGAGGGAAGGCATCATGAGGGCAATATTAGACGGTCAAGTCCGGCGAGCGCCGCCCATTGAACAGTGCTTATTGAACGTTCCAAAGAGCGTTTCTGCTGGATCCAATCACGATAACATAAACATAATAATCCATAGTAACGATCAGCCATCAATCGTCCCATATTACGGCTAATAACTTGGTCTATTTCAGCAGCGGCAGTGTCGACCATGGTTGCCGTTGCATTGAGCGCTGAATGATCAGTTCGAGCTTTCAATGACGGGAAACGACGAGGCAAGCGAGACTCAATTATAGGGATTTTAAAGTCGTATCGGCACTACTACTTAGGTAAATTTGTGTGTGTTCGGTGAACAACGGTGAACAGTATTAGGTACAACGTAGGAATACGTAAAAATGGCCCTTGTGTCACAGTTTGGTTTTGACCACGAGACGGTAAGCGTCACACTCTATGTGACATACCCTATTTATTTACCCTTGGATCTAAGTACTTAACAACTGTTGCTCTAGAGTACAACATCTTGTCGCTTCATCTGCTCTTCTTCTGTTTCTACCTTTTCTTCAGCATTTAACAAAATATCATTGAATCGTCTGCCAATCCTTCTGGTACCATACCGACTACTAGCAGGATTGACTGAGGAAGGGACCATCAGCGAACGTGACATTCTCACACGCTTGTTACGTCTCACTCGCGACAGAACCTCATCTACCGTTTCTTGCACTTTGATACGATGTTGACACGACTCTTCTTGTTCATCGGATATACGATCTTTGCTGTAAGCACCATTGAAGTAATTCTTCATGACATTCACTCGGAGATGAATTGTCCCTGATCCATCTGTGATGAGACCTGCCCTGCTGAGTAGTCGGGTGGCCACGTCATCGTCTTCGATGGATGGTGTTGGGTCCGGTAGGCCTTCGTTTAGACAAGTTCCAAGATAGTAGGATTGCATCCTACATTTTCTCTCGCTCATACCAGAGCAAGCGATGGGCTTGAATGTTGGAACGCGAATGTCGTAGGTGCCTGGCTCAAAGGGTAGAGGAGTAACGGCACTTCCAGCCAAAGAGATCAACCCAAAGTTGTGGTGGAAGTAAACGTGCATTTCCAGCATTGCAGTTTGATGTGAGATGCTGGTATGATTTTCTTTGTCGGAGCTCTTCCTGAAGAGGAGAGAGAATTGATGATTGATGTGGTGCATTCTGACGCGACCGAATAGGATAAATTGGCACAGCAGACCGAGTGGAACGATTGATAGCAGGACTGCAGGAACAATGCCGCTCTCGATGCTCATTCCGAGCGAGTAAATGATTGTCTTTTACGGTTCAAGAAGAGCGTAGGTTAGTACAAAATGGCATATGAGCGTTATCAGAGAAAAGAGAGATGATTCATTTTGTGTGGGTACTCACCGAGCCGATACCGATGAACGCCACAAAGAACCCCACGTGGAATCGTATGCTCGTTGAGAAGACATCATAGCTCTGAACTTTATTCGTAGATCCTTTCAGCACAACATCTTGTTTTCTTCCGTATTCACTAGCAGGCTTCAGAATCTTGTACCGAATGACAAGAGCAGAGCCGAAGGGTATAGAGAGGAGGATGTTTGGCTGTGTAAATCCATTGGCAGACACGATTTCGACGTGTGCCTGATGATCAAACGCATGTTCGGCGTTGTCAACCTCTGTCCACGATAGCTGACGACGTTTTACTTCGCTTATCCTGCTACCGCTGACGAGATCTTCCTCGGGAGCGTGATCGAGCATCAGTTCAATAGTGTAGTAAAAATTGTCTTGGTCGGGCGAGATGAAGGAATACATGCAAGAATTGTCATCCATCAATGCTGGACATGCCGATATTATACAATGCTGGTACATCTTGAGAACACAGAGCTCCTCATCATGATTACCAACTCTTGCCATTATCACCATTGTAGAAGTAGGATCCTCTCCATCTCTGTGAATTCTCGCAGCCAAAGTACTCCTGCCTTGACGTTTGGCTTCATCTTCCAGCATTGTGACGCCTCCCTCTTCAGTGGTCAATGTATAGATTTGTTCATGAGCATCCTCATACGAAATCTGTTCTTGCCACCGAATTTCCTTCGATTGCATAGCTCCATTATTTCGCCCAATGTTAATTCTGAAGGACAAGTGTTGGACTTGCGATGGCGATAGATAGTAGTAGGAAGGAAGATTATATTTCATAATGGCGTTCATCAAAAAATGCAAAAGGAACAGAGAAATAATGATTTTAAATCTGTTCGTGTGAAAAATATTTGAAAGAATAAATTCAAATATGTTGTTAGCATGCACCCAAGCCAGTTGAAACTGCGCTATGGTACTCAAAGGGGCTTGGGGTATCTCTAGAGACGACGAATTATTTGAACTACACTAATGAATAAATAAAGTTCAAATCTAATGAATAAAGAACTACACTAATGAGTCGCTATGTCTACATGTTACTTTTCTCAAGCGGCTCTAGCCGACCTCTTGTCTTCGATGCATCAGTGGCAATCAAAATGTCTGCCATATCTACCAAGGACTTTTCATGTCCAATGTACTCAGTACCAACAAACACATTTTTGGCTACCAATAACGACGACCCCAGATTCATGAAGAGCTCTGACAGTAGCCAAGTCACCACGAGCGTTGTTGCATTGAACAGCTTTACAAAAGTGAACATTATTTGCACCTCAATTATCGCGGCAGATGGACACAATGGTAAAGATTGCAAAAGAATTGGGCACACGATTAACTGTTTAGACTCTACGATTGGAAAGCGATTTTGAGAGTTTGATTCACAGCTCCAGCTCCGTCCTTGCTAAAGGTGCAGCATTACGCCTCTAGATTTTCTTGACAAAGAAAGTCACCAGTTGAGGAACGCTACTTTCTTCTTGTCCTTTTCTTTACTGTAGCTCTCGAAGCCGAAGCATTGGGCATTGGGCAGGGACGGACGCCTTCATACGAGTCTATTCTCATTCCAAAAAGCAAGCAAGGCAAGGCCAACATAGGACAAAACTGAAAAGGATAAAACTCTACCCTTTCAGATTCATGACGCTCCAGGTTTGCATTCGCTTGCAACAACAAGTAAGAGCCGCTTTGGAGTACCAGCAAGAATAATTGTCCGTCAGCCGTCAGACCCATTTCGGTTGGGCTATATCGGACCAGCAAGCCGAGCTGGTCCGGTCTAGTTTGAATTAAAATGGCTTAAATTTCATCAATAATTTTCGTATATAGAGGAAAATGCTACGCACATCATTGGAAGTTGGAAAGCTTATTTCACCACTACTGCAAAACTGACGTGTGAAAGATTGGCCTCTCGGACACTTGTGTAGAATTTCAATGAAGGAATTAATACCCTAATGGCTATTTTTTGGGGGGACAGAGGGAGTAATTATTGAAGCGATCGAAACCACGACTATAAATAATGAAAATAGACATTTTGGCTTCGTTGATTTTCCGAAGAATGACTCACAACCTCTTTACCTGGAACCAGGAATCTTCACTTTTGCTCACCAACCACGCACTGTCGAAATCATCGTTGGACTTCGAGATCTCGAAATCCTTCCCTCAGATAGATGCAAAATAACGGGACCGTACCATTTTCAATAGTCATCCAAAATTAGTCGAATAACAATGCAGCCAACAGAGAGTCTATCCAGAGACACAGTGGCTGTGGCCGATACCCTCACTGCCATGATAAAGAGAGAGCAGCTGACCACCTCCTCATGGCATGTCGGCGGATACCTAGATCCCTCCGATCCGACGATGATCACTGCCGACGATCGCAAGAAGTTGGTGAACTGGTGCTACCAACTTGTCGACCACTGCCGTCTCTCACGAGAAACGGTGGCTTCAGCCATGGAAATGGTGGATCGATTCCTCTCAACAGCAAGCACAAGCACAAATATCAGCAACTCTGCTGATGCCGACGTTGTGAGAGCTGTATGCGAGAAGGCCCTAAGGGATCAAAGCGATCTTCAGCTGCTCGCCGTCGCGGCCTTGTATCTCTCCATCAAGATCAACGAAAGTATCGCCGTGTCAAGTGATCTGTTCTCAGAGATGTGCAGCGGGGCCTATTCTACGAAGGAGATTGAAGATATGGAACGTATATTGTTGAGCGGCCTGTCATGGCGATGCCACGCCCCGACAGCGCACCAAGTTGGACTTTCAATCCTCTCCTTGATACTGCCTTACGTCGATATCCCGGAGGACACATGGGGCTTCCTTATGGATGAGATGAAGTATTTGATTGAACTTTCTGTGCTCAACTACGACTTCTCTATACAACGTACGAGCACCGTCGCACTAGCGGCCGTATACAACGCCATAGGGGAAATTAGATGCAAGGGTCATCAAGAGCTGCTGAGGCATTATTTAAGCGTAATCATGGAATGCTTCTACTCTGATCACTCTGAGCAGATGATAAATGAGGTAAGAAGAAAGTTGCAATCTCTCCTACTCCCAGAAGAAGATGAAGATGAGGACGAGAGTAGTTTAGATGAAGAAAGTCTAGGATTAGAAGATTCATTGAAAGCTTTCAGGACATCAATATCACCAAGCAGCTCTTTCCAGGATGTAATGACCTTAAACCATTGTTCATAAAGAGATGTCAATGCGACATATAAGTGTGTAGATATCATTTTGTAACTTCATCACTATGCATTCAAACGAGCTGCAGAATAGTATTTTGGGTCAATCAACTCCCAAGCAATTGGGGCTACTGTATTATTTACAAGACAAACAATAGAATAGAGTAGCAACTAAATATTCTTTCCATGAACAAACAGCAAAATAATTAAAGGTTGTTTACCAACGCAGAAAATCAAGAAGTCTTAAGTAATTGAGTCAGTGTCGCAACAAAAGTTTTTGATTTGATGAAAATCTTTTTGTACTTTGCTTCCCTTCCTTCTTCCTGACTGGGCTGGGCTGGTTGGGCCTTGGGCCTCTTCCGCCTGCTCTAGCTTCGCTTCTCCATCTCCATGGGCTAAATGTCCAGAACGTTGTACGTGGTAAATGCCGATCATGGTTTTAGGCTTTTTGCGTTGTTTCGGTATGGCTGAAGACAGAGTGGTTATCTTTGTCTGTGCGAAGGAGATCTAACAACTCTTGCTTGCTAGAGTACAACATTGAACTTGGCAATTCTTAAACGACAGTTATCAATGTGGCTCCTATCATTATTTGATCCTCCTCTTCTCCTTGTCAAACAAACTCTCATGCAGTATACTCAATGCCTTCCTAATTCACCTCTTCATTGATATCTCCCGCTGTATTGGTCGTAGGAAGGCATGGCATTGAGTAGTGATTTAGAATCCTTTCATTGCGCTTTATCGATTGGTTGTAGTATCAAGGCCAAATATCGACCCTTTGTCAATGTACTCAACTAAATCGACCCCTAGAAAGTCATTCCCACGTCAAAGTCGCCCCAAAATTTGCAGATTTTCATCCAAATGACCAAAATATCCATTATTACCGATGGCAATAACAACATTAAATGTAAATCGACAGCTCACTCCACTCGCCTGACGGCTCACTCGATGCAACACTAACACAATTCCACTGCCTCGCTTCGCTTCGCTCGGAGGAGCTCCTCATTATCATCATCGGCGGTTCAACAGTTGGCTTCATTGTCATTATCATTCCTACTCGGCTCCTTCGCCTTGCGGCTCACTCGCCATTGTCACCACACACCACCGAAGTGGATGCTCGCTTCATTCATCATCGGCACTATGATTGTTGCATTGTTGTTGCGTGTGGTACCATACATTATACTAATCCACCAAACCGCCGCTCAAGACAAGGGGCACCATGGTACACAATGCCGCCGCTGAAATAGACCAAGTTAATAGCGGTAATATGGGGTGATTGGTGGCTGATCGTTATTATGGATTATTATGTTGGTGTTGAAGCTCTCGCCGCTGCCAAATACCTCGAGGGAAGGCATCATGAGGGCAATATTAGACGGTCAAGTCCGGCGAGCGCCGCCCATTGAACAGTGCTTATTGAACGTTCCAAAGAGCGTTTCTGCTGGATCCAATCACGATAACATAAACATAATAATCCATAGTAACGATCAGCCATCAATCGTCCCATATTACGGCTAATAACTTGGTCTATTTCAGCAGCGGCAGTGTCGACCATGGTTGCCGTTGCATTGAGCGCTGAATGATCAGTTCGAGCTTTCAATGACGGGAAACGACGAGGCAAGCGAGACTCAATTATAGGGATTTTAAAGTCGTATCGGCACTACTACTTAGGTAAATTTGTGTGTGTTCGGTGAACAACGGTGAACAGTATTAGGTACAACGTAGGAATACGTAAAAATGGCCCTTGTGTCACAGTTTGGTTTTGACCACGAGACGGTAAGCGTCACACTCTATGTGACATACCCTATTTATTTACCCTTGGATCTAAGTACTTAACAACTGTTGCTCTAGAGTACAACATCTTGTCGCTTCATCTGCTCTTCTTCTGTTTCTACCTTTTCTTCAGCATTTAACAAAATATCATTGAATCGTCTGCCAATCCTTCTGGTACCATACCGACTACTAGCAGGATTGACTGAGGAAGGGACCATCAGCGAACGTGACATTCTCACACGCTTGTTACGTCTCACTCGCGACAGAACCTCATCTACCGTTTCTTGCACTTTGATACGATGTTGACACGACTCTTCTTGTTCATCGGATATACGATCTTTGCTGTAAGCACCATTGAAGTAATTCTTCATGACATTCACTCGGAGATGAATTGTCCCTGATCCATCTGTGATGAGACCTGCCCTGCTGAGTAGTCGGGTGGCCACGTCATCGTCTTCGATGGATGGTGTTGGGTCCGGTAGGCCTTCGTTTAGACAAGTTCCAAGATAGTAGGATTGCATCCTACATTTTCTCTCGCTCATACCAGAGCAAGCGATGGGCTTGAATGTTGGAACGCGAATGTCGTAGGTGCCTGGCTCAAAGGGTAGAGGAGTAACGGCACTTCCAGCCAAAGAGATCAACCCAAAGTTGTGGTGGAAGTAAACGTGCATTTCCAGCATTGCAGTTTGATGTGAGATGCTGGTATGATTTTCTTTGTCGGAGCTCTTCCTGAAGAGGAGAGAGAATTGATGATTGATGTGGTGCATTCTGACGCGACCGAATAGGATAAATTGGCACAGCAGACCGAGTGGAACGATTGATAGCAGGACTGCAGGAACAATGCCGCTCTCGATGCTCATTCCGAGCGAGTAAATGATTGTCTTTTACGGTTCAAGAAGAGCGTAGGTTAGTACAAAATGGCATATGAGCGTTATCAGAGAAAAGAGAGATGATTCATTTTGTGTGGGTACTCACCGAGCCGATACCGATGAACGCCACAAAGAACCCCACGTGGAATCGTATGCTCGTTGAGAAGACATCATAGCTCTGAACTTTATTCGTAGATCCTTTCAGCACAACATCTTGTTTTCTTCCGTATTCACTAGCAGGCTTCAGAATCTTGTACCGAATGACAAGAGCAGAGCCGAAGGGTATAGAGAGGAGGATGTTTGGCTGTGTAAATCCATTGGCAGACACGATTTCGACGTGTGCCTGATGATCAAACGCATGTTCGGCGTTGTCAACCTCTGTCCACGATAGCTGACGACGTTTTACTTCGCTTATCCTGCTACCGCTGACGAGATCTTCCTCGGGAGCGTGATCGAGCATCAGTTCAATAGTGTAGTAAAAATTGTCTTGGTCGGGCGAGATGAAGGAATACATGCAAGAATTGTCATCCATCAATGCTGGACATGCCGATATTATACAATGCTGGTACATCTTGAGAACACAGAGCTCCTCATCATGATTACCAACTCTTGCCATTATCACCATTGTAGAAGTAGGATCCTCTCCATCTCTGTGAATTCTCGCAGCCAAAGTACTCCTGCCTTGACGTTTGGCTTCATCTTCCAGCATTGTGACGCCTCCCTCTTCAGTGGTCAATGTATAGATTTGTTCATGAGCATCCTCATACGAAATCTGTTCTTGCCACCGAATTTCCTTCGATTGCATAGCTCCATTATTTCGCCCAATGTTAATTCTGAAGGACAAGTGTTGGACTTGCGATGGCGATAGATAGTAGTAGGAAGGAAGATTATATTTCATAATGGCGTTCATCAAAAAATGCAAAAGGAACAGAGAAATAATGATTTTAAATCTGTTCGTGTGAAAAATATTTGAAAGAATAAATTCAAATATGTTGTTAGCATGCACCCAAGCCAGTTGAAACTGCGCTATGGTACTCAAAGGGGCTTGGGGTATCTCTAGAGACGACGAATTATTTGAACTACACTAATGAATAAATAAAGTTCAAATCTAATGAATAAAGAACTACACTAATGAGTCGCTATGTCTACATGTTACTTTTCTCAAGCGGCTCTAGCCGACCTCTTGTCTTCGATGCATCAGTGGCAATCAAAATGTCTGCCATATCTACCAAGGACTTTTCATGTCCAATGTACTCAGTACCAACAAACACATTTTTGGCTACCAATAACGACGACCCCAGATTCATGAAGAGCTCTGACAGTAGCCAAGTCACCACGAGCGTTGTTGCATTGAACAGCTTTACAAAAGTGAACATTATTTGCACCTCAATTATCGCGGCAGATGGACACAATGGTAAAGATTGCAAAAGAATTGGGCACACGATTAACTGTTTAGACTCTACGATTGGAAAGCGATTTTGAGAGTTTGATTCACAGCTCCAGCTCCGTCCTTGCTAAAGGTGCAGCATTACGCCTCTAGATTTTCTTGACAAAGAAAGTCACCAGTTGAGGAACGCTACTTTCTTCTTGTCCTTTTCTTTACTGTAGCTGTAGCTCTCGAAGCCGAAGCATTGGGCATTGGGCAGGGACGGACGCCTTCATACGAGTCTATTCTCATTCCAAAAAGCAAGCAAGGCAAGGCCAACATAGGACAAAACTGAAAAGGATAAAACTCTACCCTTTCAGATTCATGACGCTCCAGGTTTGCATTCGCTTGCAACAACAAGTAAGAGCCGCTTTGGAGTACCAGCAAGAATAATTGTCCGTCAGCCGTCAGACCCATTTCGGTTGGGCTATATCGGACCAGCAAGCCGAGCTGGTCCGGTCTAGTTTGAATTAAAATGGCTTAAATTTCATCAATAATTTTCGTATATAGAGGAAAATGCTACGCACATCATTGGAAGTTGGAAAGCTTATTTCACCACTACTGCAAAACTGACGTGTGAAAGATTGGCCTCTCGGACACTTGTGTAGAATTTCAATGAAGGAATTAATACCCTAATGGCTATTTTTTGGGGGGATAGAGGGAGTAATTATTGAAGCGATCGAAACCACGACTATAAATAATGAAAATAGACATTTTGGCTTCGTTGATTTTCCGAAGAATGACTCACAACCTCTTTACCTGGAACCAGGAATCTTCACTTTTGCTCACCAACCACGCACTGTCGAAATCATCGTTGGACTTCGAGATCTCGAAATCCTTCCCTCAGATAGATGCAAAATAACGGGACCGTACCATTTTCAATAGTCATCCAAAATTAGTCGAATAACAATGCAGCCAACAGAGAGTCTATCCAGAGACACAGTGGCTGTGGCCGATACCCTCACTGCCATGATAAAGAGAGAGCAGCTGACCACCTCCTCATGGCATGTCGGCGGATACCTAGATCCCTCCGATCCGACGATGATCACTGCCGACGATCGCAAGAAGTTGGTGAACTGGTGCTACCAACTTGTCGACCACTGCCGTCTCTCACGAGAAACGGTGGCTTCAGCCATGGAAATGGTGGATCGATTCCTCTCAACAGCAAGCACAAGCACAAATATCAGCAACTCTGCTGATGCCGACGTTGTGAGAGCTGTATGCGAGAAGGCCCTAAGGGATCAAAGCGATCTTCAGCTGCTCGCCGTCGCGGCCTTGTATCTCTCCATCAAGATCAACGAAAGTATCGCCGTGTCAAGTGATCTGTTCTCAGAGATGTGCAGCGGGGCCTATTCTACGAAGGAGATTGAAGATATGGAACGTATATTGTTGAGCGGCCTGTCATGGCGATGCCACGCCCCGACAGCGCACCAAGTTGGACTTTCAATCCTCTCCTTGATACTGCCTTACGTCGATATCCCGGAGGACACATGGGGCTTCCTTATGGATGAGATGAAGTATTTGATTGAACTTTCTGTGCTCAACTACGACTTCTCTATACAACGTACGAGCACCGTCGCACTAGCGGCCGTATACAACGCCATAGGGGAAATTAGATGCAAGGGTCATCAAGAGCTGCTGAGGCATTATTTAAGCGTAATCATGGAATGCTTCTACTCTGATCACTCTGAGCAGATGATAAATGAGGTAAGAAGAAAGTTGCAATCTCTCCTACTCCCAGAAGAAGATGAAGATGAGGACGAGAGTAGTTTAGATGAAGAAAGTCTAGGATTAGAAGATTCATTGAAAGCTTTCAGGACATCAATATCACCAAGCAGCTCTTTCCAGGATGTAATGACCTTAAACCATTGTTCATAAAGAGATGTCAATGCGACATATAAGTGTGTAGATATCATTTTGTAACTTCATCACTATGCATTCAAACGAGCTGCAGAATAGTATTTTGGGTCAATCAACTCCCAAGCAATTGGGGCTACTGTATTATTTACAAGACAAACAATAGAATAGAGTAGCAACTAAATATTCTTTCCATGAACAAACAGCAAAATAATTAAAGGTTGTTTACCAACGCAGAAAATCAAGAAGTCTTAAGTAATTGAGTCAGTGTCGCAACAAAAGTTTTTGATTTGATGAAAATCTTTTTGTACTTTGCTTCCCTTCCTTCTTCCTGACTGGGCTGGGCTGGTTGGGCCTTGGGCCTCTTCCGCCTGCTCTAGCTTCGCTTCTCCATCTCCATGGGCTAAATGTCCAGAACGTTGTACGTGGTAAATGCCGATCATGGTTTTAGGCTTTTTGCGTTGTTTCGGAGGAATGACGGAGGAACATCATGACATCGAGAGGAGATAACAAAGGACTAAGGTTTACCAATAGACTTCTTCGTCTGTCGTTTTTTACCACACAAGATAAAAAAGTATTAAAACATCAGCCAGATGCCCTTACGAATAAATGAAGAAACCTAACTACTAAAATATAAACGGAGAACGACTTTGATTCTTGAACGTGTCTCCTTTTCGTCCTTTTCTTGTGTCAACCGTTACGTGATTCGGGGCGGAAGAATACAAGAAAGAAAGTAAACGAAAACCCTCAGTGTATGTTGTCTGACTTCATTTTATATCAACTACTAACAATTTTTATAAACACGACGATCAGACGAAAACTTCCTTGACGCGGAACCACCGATTATAACAGACATAATTTTGACTTCGCCTCCAACACCGGTACTTCTTACTCACCACTCACCACACCACTGTCCTCGCTCCTCGAGAGTAGAAATCGTTGACTTGAAGGTCACTTTCCACTTGAGAGAGAGAATAAGGCCAGCGTTTAAAATAACGGGACCGTACCATTTTCAATAGTCATCCAAAATTGAAATTAGTCGAATAACAATGCAGCCAACAGAGAGTCTATCCAGAGACACAGTGGCTGTGGCCGATACCCTCACCGTCATGATCAAGAGAGAGCAGCTGACCACCTCCTCATGGCATGTCGGCGGATACCTGGATCCCTCCGATCCAACGATGATCACTGCTGACGATCGCAAGAAGTTGGTCGACTGGTGCTACCAACTTGTCGACCACTGCCGTCTCTCACGAGAAACGGTGGCTTCAGCCATGGAAATGGTGGATCGATTCCTCTCAACAGCAAGCACAAGCACAAATATCAGCAACTCTGCTGATGCCGACGTTGTGAGAGCTGTATGCGAGAAGGCCCTAAGGGATCAAAGCGATCTTCAGCTGCTCGCCGTCGCGGCCTTGTATCTCTCCATCAAGATCAACGAAAGTATCGCCGTGTCAAGTGATCTGTTCTCAGAGATGTGCAGCGGGGCCTATTCTACGAAGGAGATTGAAGATATGGAACGTATATTGTTGAGCGGCCTGTCATGGCGATGCCACGCCCCGACAGCGCACCAAGTTGGACTTTCAATCCTCTCCTTGATACTGCCTTACGTCGATATCCCGGAGGACACATGGGGCTTCCTTATGGATGAGATGAAGTATTTGATTGAACTTTCTGTGCTCAACTACGACTTCTCTATACAACGTACGAGCACCGTCGCACTAGCGGCCGTATACAACGCCATAGGGGAAATTAGATGCAAGGGTCATCAAGAGCTGCTGAGGCATTATTTAAGCGTAATCATGGAATGCTTCTACTCTGATCACTCTGAGCAGATGATAAATGAGGTAAGAAGAAAGTTGCAATCTCTCCTACTCCCAGAAGAAGATGAAGAGGAGGACGAGAGTAGTTTAGATGAAGAAAGTCTAGGATTAGAAGATTCATTGAAAGCTTTCAGGACATCAATATCACCAAGCAGCTCTTCTCAGGATGTAATGACCTTTAACTAATGTTTATAAAGTGTTTATAAAGAGATGATATTTGAATGCGACATATAAGTGTGTAGATATCATTTTGTAACTTCATCACTATGCATTCAAACGAGCTGCAGAATAGGTACCAGAAGTACGATATTTTGGGTCAATCAACTCTCAAGCAAGAGGGGCTACTGTATTATTTACATGACTAACAAAAGATTATCTTTCTACATATCTTTCTACTTAGTGCAAACAAACAGTAAAATAAGTAAAGGTTGTTTACCAACGAAGATCATCATAGAAGTAATTGAGTCAGTGTCGCAACAAAAGTTTTTATTTGATGAAAATCTATTCGTACTTTGCATTCCTTCATTCCTTTTTTTTGGCCTTTGGCCTCTTCCGCCTGCTTCGCTTCTCCGTCTTCAACTTCATGGAGAAGCTGTGTCCGGAAAGACACACTTACGGGAGTCGCTTCTGAAACTCAGTATTTAATAGGGTTAACCCTCATTTATGGGAAAGGGTTAACCCCTTTTTTGGAAAAGATCTTTTCTTATTTTTGGCACCAAAACCTGTCCATTTCGTGTCATAACAAAATTATCATTTTTTGATCCTTGACATCTCAACTGCCGAAAATGCAAAAAAAAATGGTGATGCCCGCCGGCCGATTCTGATGCCAAGTACGATATCTTACGATATGCACTTGTGTTCCTAAATAACATAACATCATCTTGCCTGTGCCGCCCATCTACACCTGCGAACAGTCCTTATTATCGGTCTCTTCTTGAGAGCACTCATAAGCAGCAGTAATCATGGATAAATCGCAACAAGAAAGAATATTAACAGCATCATCTTCACAATCGTTGTCGAACGAGAACACCGCACAACCAAGCGCCACCAGCCCATCTCAACATCATGTACTCCCGACCGAACTCCGAGAATCCATTCTGGTAGCTTACCGCTCAATCGGCATCGGCACATTCGGTGTAGTAATGCGCTTCGTCGGCATGCCCCTCGAAAAGATCGCCCTCTTTATGAACTCCTCACAAGTCACGGGAAAACATCAATTTGCACAGAGCATCAAACTGACATTTCAAAAGGGAGTGTTGTCACCGTATAAAGTTGTCGGTCCAGCGAGTTTGGTAGCGTGGTTCATGCAGTATAGTGTTATGGGGCTGGCGTTTCAGTTCTTTGATCATGCCTTGAGCAAGGCGTTGGGTGTGGCGCCTGTGTATTATGGAGATGAGCTCATGGAGCCTCCTCCTCCTCCACCGTCGTCATCTTCATCATCGTCAAATCAAGATCACGACGCAACATATCAAATCAAATCCATCACCAAAACCATCCTCGCACCAATCCTAGCAGGCTCACTCGAATCCACCGTAGCCAACCGCGCCGAAGTCCAACGGTACTACGGCCCAACCAAACTCGCCACAATCGAATCGCACCTCAAATGGAACCCCGCCGCACGCTTCTGCGGACCGGGGTTCTTATCCAATGCCATGAGGAATGTAATCATGTGCAATACGTCGTTCATTCTGACTCCGATCACGTACAAGTTGTATTATCCGCAGGAGAAGAAGAGTCAGGGGAGTTTGTTTTGGTTTGGAATGGGCATGAATTTTGCGGGGAATGCTGTGGCGATTACGCAGCAGGCGCTTTGGGGGCGGGGGCTGGATTATGCCGTGTATGCCGATGGAGGTGCAAGCGCAAGTTCAAGTGCAAGTGCATCTACAACAACAACAACAACAAGTCAAGTGGCAAGGAACATTTCGTACTCACAAGTCATCAAGTCTTCGCTTCAAAAGGATGGACTAGCCGCATTCTTTACCGTGCCGAAATGGGCGTCACGAATTTTGATGAATGCTCCTGTTCAGGGAAGTCTGCCGTGGTTTTACAATAATGTGTTGCCATTGGGGGAGGATTCGGTGTTGGGTGTGGTGAGGACTTTGTATTCTGGGGGGAAGAAGGATGATTCTTCTGGGAAGAATGAGAATGGTTGTGCCATTTCGTAGCAATGTAATGTTGTATGATAGAAGGTAGGTGTAGTGTTTGTGGTGTTGTCGTGGAGGTGAAAAGAACGAGACAGAAGATTCTGTGAGAGTCGACGGCACGACGTGTTGCAAGTGCAAAAAGAAGTTGGAAGAAGTTGACACTCTGGAAGATGTCAACGCATCAACAACAAATCAACACTCAATGATCAATCGATGTAGTGTAGTGGAATGTAATAGTAATACTGAAGCAGCAGCAATGCATCACTAACTCACCTACTATGCAACTGCAAACTGCAATCATAATGTGATGGCGTTATCGTAGCCCACAACCCCCACACCCACTCAGAGAAGGAGTGAGTAAAGGATCAAACTCGCCACTGAGATATATAAATCGACCCTCCCACGTGGTGATTGTCGTTTTGGTTGTTGAATCAATAACAACCGAGTTCCCTCCAGCTGCTAATTCATCGTCTATAGCATGGGATAATTGGTGTTAGAGACTAGAGACACAAAAATTGCAGCAGAGCAGCAGCAGCACATCATGATCTATCCGCATCTTCCCTTGTAGTTGTAGAGGTCGTATGAAGATGAAAAGTGGCGTTTTGGAGTCCTCTCACCGAGGTCTGTCGATTGGTAGTGTATTCAAGACCAATTATCGATCTTTTGTCGATTGTCTCAACTCGAGAGGGGTCTAGAAATTGACCGACAGAGAGTCAGATTCGACGGGAGTTTGGAGATTTTAAAGGAAGGTGAGTGAAACATACACAATACATTTGACAACGTTACCGGCAACAAAATTAACAACATAATCTTTATCCATACTACACTCACAGCTCGTCCTCTCGCACTCTCATAAAATAATAGACTTTTGTTAAAAAGCACAGCGTTGGTCGTCTCAAAAAGCGTCCACTTGAGAGGAGGCGGGAATCTTTGATCGTAGCCGTAGAGTCAAAATTGACAAACACTGCCCTCGGTTAATTGGAAAATGCCTTCGCGAAAGTCAATTGAATTGATGAAGTGTGTGTTCCGTAAGGTTAACAAGAGAAAGAAGCTGAAGGCACTTATACTCGAAGGAGGCTATAAGATCCAAGCCAATGCTGCGCACTACACTGAGCCTATACCCTGGATAGGTTGGCATGATGTAAGATCCAAACGCTTCGCGCTACAGACATTTTACATACGAATAGTGGAGACAATGATAGATTGGTTGTGGAGAGGAGGTGATTTGTTGGCACGGTGTAGTGGATAGTTGGTGTGGGTGGAAGGTGTGAAGAATGAATTTTGGCATTTGGCATGCATGCAGGTTAGATTTGGGATCTGATGATCGATGATTGACCACTCTCACACACAACACACGATATGAATATTCTGATGGCAACATACCACCTTCCCCCAGTCACAGAGCGAGCCGAGTGGGCCTGAATGTTGAATGTTGGTACAATATCTCAGAGAGAGAGGGCGGGCGGCGGGAGAGTTTTCTTGCTTGGAACTTGGAATTGGAATTAAGAAGAACGGAACTTCAGTGATGAGCTTGACAATGACCAATGACTGCAAAATGTGACAGCTTTATCACTGTCCCTGACGGTAATTACATTTGTCCTCAGCCAGCTTCCCCGCACTCCGCATCGCGATCGAAGCACTTAAGTAAAGGCTGAACACCCTCGACCCTCGAACCGAAATAAGTAATGCAACAAGATCTTATTGCAAACAAACCTTCCGTACTCTATCATTTAGAACATTAGGTAAGTTGCGTTATGCTACCTCTCTAGATATATCGTTGAATCGAACCAAAAAATTGGAGTCGTGAACCACGGGAAAATTTCGTCTCTCCTACCACAGCGTCGAATCTTCGAAAGCCCTTTCCGTCCTTTACGTAGAACACTAGAGATCTAGACCATGACCCAACACCAGATGCCAAAAGGACATCACGTCTTGAGAGGATCTGTTTGATGATGATATTGAATCTTCTACATCTAAACTTGCTTCATCTAAACTACTCTCGTCCTCATCTTCATCTTCTTCTGGGAGTAAGAGAGATTGCAATTTTCTTCTTAACTCATTTATCATCTGCTCAGAGTGCTCAGAGTAGAAGCATTCCGTAATGATGCTTAGATGGACTCTTAGCATATCTTGATACTTCTTGGATACAATGTCAATGTTGCCAACAGCGTTGTACACGGCCGCTAGGGCGATGGTGCTCGTACGTTGTATAGACAAGTCGTAGTTGAGCACAGAAAGTTCAATCCAATACTTCATCTCATCGATAAGGAAGCCCCATGTGTCCTCCGGGATATCGACGTAAGGCAGTATCAAGGAGAGGATTGAAAGTCCAACTTGGTGCGCTGTCGGGGCGTGGCATCGCCATGACAGGCCGCTCAACAATATACGTTCCATATCCTCAATCTCCTCATAGAATAGGCCCCGATGCACATGTCTGAGAACAGATCACTTGACACGGCGATACTTTCGCTCACCTTGATGGAGAGATACAAGGCCGCGACGGCGAGCAGCTGAAGCTCGCATTGGTCTCTTAGGACCTTATCGCATACAGCTCTCACAACGTCGGCATCAGCAGAGTTGATGATATTTGTGCTTGTGCTTGCTGTTGAGAGGAATCGATCCACCATTTCCATGGCTGAAGCCACCGTCTCTCGTGAGAGGCGGCAGTGGTCGACGAAGTTGTAGCACCAGTTGACTAACTTCTTGCGATCGTCGGCAGTGATCATCGTCGGATCGGAGGGATCTAGGTATCCGCCTACATGCCATGAGGAGGTGGTGAGCTGCTCTCTCTTGATCATGGCGGTGAGGGTATCGGCCACAGCCACTGTGTCTCTGGATAGACTCTCTGTTGGCTGCATTGTTATTCGACTAATTGTTTTGGATTTGGAAGATTATGATAATGATATGTAAGTACGGTCCCATTCTTGAATACATAAGGATTGTACGAGAGTATGAAGACAAAGTCCGGATTCCGGATTCCGGATGGCTAAGTTCTAGTATTGTAGCGCGTAAGTATTGATCGTTATTGTTCCTCATTAAGCCTTCTTCCTAAAGAGTAAGCAGTACTGTAAACCGACAGATGCAGTTTCGTTTTCATTTGTGCAGCATCGGAACAATAATGATCGCCACCTATATAGAGCCATTACCTCCCGTTATTCTGATTTGTCCGCGAGAATCATAGAATCAAAGGAGTCTGTCTGTTTGTCTCTTTTTTATTATTATTCCTTCAAATGATAATAAAAACAAACGACGATAAAATCCAATAAATTACCTCGTGTGTACTCTCCAGGTCTCAAGTTCTCGTTTCCTCCATGTCGTCGCTCTGTGGAAACACGTACGGTACCATGCGACGTCAACCAAAACGGACATGTGCCGAACATCGGCTAAGCCGTTTTCAATCTAGCGCCTATGTGATAAGTGAGCATGATTCAATACAATAGAACATCGGCGAACGCCAATCGGACATCTGCAGAACATTTATTTTTTTGCAGAACATTGGCTGAGCCGTTTTCAAAGCGCCTGTGAGCATGATTCAATTCAATACAAGAAGTAGAATATCGGCTTACAAAGCCGATGTTCTGCACATGATTTCTTCAGTTGCCCTGTATTCAAGACTCAAGGCTGGCATGACAAGGTTCGCATGATGATGACAATGACGCCCTACGCCCTGCCTAAGTACTTGAGTACTTTTTGCTGCACTTGAATGTTGTGACCCTTCAACTGAGCAATTCTGGAAATGGTTGAGTTTTTTCATCTCTAGACCTACCATAGCTGCCCGGGATTTCTTCTGACTCTGACTCCACTTCATTGTCATGGAGCAATCAGCAGCAGCTACGGCTACGGGTACGAGGTGACCAATTCCTTGCTCACGTCTACTCTGAAGCCTGAAATATGCAAAACATATTCATGTACGTTGTACCTATAGCCGGTCCTGATTAGTGTCGTGATATCTAATCTATGTATTTAATTTTATACACTTGGAAAGACTCAATTGCACTTGAACTTTGAATGCGAAAGCGTATGCTTCTGCGAACTGTTTGAATGCGATGAAAAGATGAGCTGCAGCTAGCTACCCCAAGCACAATGTCCATGTCACGATATCATATTATGTGCCCTTTAGTCAGAGTCTGCGGCTGCAATAGAAGATGCAAACGATAGCATAGTCAACACAGAAAGCTTGCAAAAGCAATACATATCATCTGATCTGACATCTGAATCATAAACATATACATCTTCACATCCATACGGAAATGCTTGCCTCCCATACAACTTTAAATAAAAACAGCTCTTTCTTGAAGAAGATTGGCTCCTTAGTATTTACAGCATCATCACCATGGCACCTCGCGTTTGGAATGGGTGCCGACATGACGACATGGCGCAGGTAGGGGTGGACACGGGCGGTGCGTTGCAGGATTCAGGATAGACGAGACGGGCCGATAGATGGCGTCCAGATCGCGGCATAACATGAGTTGAATTTTGCAAGAGTCGTATCCAGGACCGGTACTGCTACTGAATGAATTCCACCGTGGACCGTAATTCAAATCGGCAGCATTACTTAGTTGCTCTTGTTGAGCGCGATTGGCGCTCGAAGAGAACCTTGTTCCTGTACTTCAGAAGTCTCTCTCAGCATTGCTCATCATCAGGCTCAGAAGCTGTGCCATAAGCCTGACCCGCCAAAACACGTGGGCGAACAAAACCATTTTTTCACACACCTCCACCATGGTAAATTGGCCGTAGGGAGGTCGATAGGCTGACAAATGTACTCTACTTTATGCCCAAAACGATGATAGAACCGTTTTAGTCTATATCTCAGGAGATGAATCCTAGTCAGGCTAGTTTGGGTTGCATCAGCCCCCCAAGAAACAGTGGTTCCATTCTAAGCTAGAGTTTGTTAGCCAAATTTGTCTAGCAAATACTATGGGTAAACAAAAATGCATATCTCAGCGAGAAAATGATATATTAGTACGATTCCTTTGTATACAATATTCGCATTAATACACTCTAAAGGACTGTATCATTGGTTATGTCTATATCTTGTCTATATCTGAAATAAAATTCGGGGCTAGTTAGTAGGCCGCCATGGTGGAGGTGTCAAAAAAATGGTTGCGTGCGTCCAGGGCGCGCGTAAGGCGTAAGACAGGCTTATAAGCGAATTAGATCCGGACAGACGTGAAATTTGGTGTTTCGAGCACATTTTTTGACCATGGCGGCCGCAGAGCCTACTAGCTTTGGCCAAAATCTCAAATCTGCCACAAGTGCTTTTATGGCGGAACAAGTGATAGAGTCGTATTCTTCTATATCTCAGGAGATGAGCAATGCACGTTTGGGTTCCATATCTCAGATGTGTCCAACAAAATTGGCATCTACATTTGCTAGTAAAATCGTCTAACTACTTGACAAAATTGTTAGATAGAATTACTAGCAAAATCTAAATGGGCGTATCTCTGCGAAAAAAGTAAATATTTGCGTGGTTCCTTCATTGGACTCACTCGTATGATCATCACCAAAAAGGTTGTACCATTGGTTTGGTACGAATATCGCTGTTTGTGATTTTGGCCTCCGTAGTAAAAGTCATTTTTATCATGGTTGTTTCGTGAGTGAAACACCAAAATTCCTACTTGGGGGCCTACGTAGGAATGATACCA
This sequence comes from Skeletonema tropicum, assembly GCA_037178625.1. Classification (NCBI taxonomy): domain Eukaryota; phylum Bacillariophyta; class Thalassiosirophyceae; order Thalassiosirales; family Thalassiosiraceae; genus Skeletonema; species Skeletonema tropicum. The sequence continues at coordinate 1,929,750 of CM074144.1, read as the reverse complement.
GGAAAAAATCATCTAAATCGCTTATTACTTCGAGATTTTCAAATGTCGTGCACTTTTACGTCGTGCAGGTTTCGTGCATTTTTTTACAGTTACACGACGCAGCAGAAATCCAAGCGCCAACTTGTGTATATATATCTATATATCACTTAGGAAATTAGGTAAATGTTGCATTATCGCTACCTAGACATCATTGAACCAACAATTGGAGTCTTCATACGCCGAGGGCAGAACCAAACAGCGTCGCAGTCGGAACCACGGGAGAGGGTTATCTCTCCTACCACAGCTCGTTATAGAGCCCGGGATATATTGACGTGTATGTCAATAAGCCTGTATACAGGCGAGATATACAAATACAAGTATTTGCACGAGAGTATAAGCATATACCCATCTCTATCCGTGGTTGTTTTGAACGCGTCGAAGTGCTGCCTGAGCCCGCTGGCGACGTATCAAGAAGGCTTCACGTGCCGCTTTTATTGAAAGCATCCAATAAGCCTGATGTTCACCAGAAGTTGTTTCGAGATCATCGAGATTGATTTCCATCAAATATTTATCCTCCTCTCCAAGCCCTTCTAAGCCCATCTCTTGCTGCTCCTCTATAGCTATTTGTAGCTCCTCCTTCCTCTCTAACGCAAGCATACCCGAAATTTTATCATGAATCAAGAAATTCCTCACCAGCCACTGTCCATGGGTCATCTCCATCAGCTTGATTGAGAAGCTCTGTGCCCATTTTGCGCCCGAAAGATAGCTGCCCTCCAGACGACGATGTGTCTCTTGAATCGTACAGAACTCCTTGGATATCATTCCTTCCATAAACCGCCGCCATCCAATCTTATCTTGTGAACGTGCCAACTTCCGCAGTATCGGGTCATGATCGTTAGCAATGCAGTCCATAAAGCTTTTGCCATTCCGAGCCCTCACGAAACTCATGATATACTTTTCCAGCACTTCACATGTCCCCACCGATTGTAGCCAGGACTGTAAATTATCCGCTGACATCTGAAAACATTTTACCCTATCTTCTTCTTCACACATTAAGACGTGAGCGCATGACTCCTGTGCATCCAGACAAGAAGGACACAAAGGAGAGTGATTAGGATCACATCTGTGTAACCGCAAGTTGGTGCCGGCTATGTCGTGAACTTGCTTGCATGCCCATAGTTGGAAAAGCCGCGGGACCTCGTGTAAAGCCTTGTTCACGTTGACCCAATCTACTTGGACGAACGCGGATGGAAGCAGGATCTGTCTCTTAGCGAAGATCTCCCTGGCCAACGCTAGGTGGCCATGAAAGCGGACTCTTTCACCAGTATCTGAAGTCATCTTCTCCTTACCCTTATCCACATAGACGCAGATTGGCTCCAGTGGCAAAGGTTGCGCCGCCATTCCTGCGTTCGGATCAACGTCGTAAATCGCTAGTTTTGCGCCAGAGTCACACTGTTCATTCAACTGTTCAGGCCTAGACAGCTCCTCCCACAACAAATGATCGAGTTTATGGGCCGACACATGAGAAAATACTGTGCTGAAGGTTAGAGACCTGCAATGGATCATGATATTTTTGAGTATATCTGAATGCCGGCAACTCGACGGGATACGATGCGGAGGCAGGTTTTCCACATTATTGAGAGCCCCCAAGCAGTCAGAATAGATCTGGGCAGAACCAGACAGCGATGGTTTCAGTTTGTTCACAGCTAATAGGATGAGATGAATAGCGAGTAATCCCAAAAGCTCCCCACGATATGCACAAGCGGCGAGTGTCTTCTCAGAGAATTTACCAACGAGTCGGCCTCTCCTCTTGGAACACTCCATAATGAATGCAGCTGCGCTTGTGTAATGGCAATGGCATAATAATTGGAGAAGCAACACCGCAGGATCTTCCGCTGCTCCGCTCACTTGGAGTAAGTCCCATGGACACGCATCAAAAAAGAGACTCCTACGATATTATTATTTTCAACAGCTCTACAACCTTCTACAACAGAAATACCACAAAGTGACATCATTGAAAATGCAGACTCGCAGTAGCAAACGTATTACTAAAGAGGAGACGCGCATTCACTCTGATGAGAAGAAGCAGGACAAGTGAAGGATGATGACAAGAAACAAACGCACTAAACGCAGCAGCGGTGGCTGCACTACTTACTGCCACGCATCGCAGACGGAGCCGGTGGTGTCAACACAAAATAATGATGCAGCTACGCGTCAAGAAGAAGAAATCTACAATCTGCAAATACAATGTATCAGGGGAAGCGTGTATTATTATCTGCAAAGTTCGTACATAAATGGAAAGGTGTCGAAAGACGAAATCTCTCGCTACTGCCACATCGAGTATGTTTAATAGAGAATGGGGATACGTTTGAGAATTATCCAGAGGAGAATGAGGTGGATAATGTAATCGAAGATTATCGAATGACGCTGTTCGAGGAAGATCAGTATCGCCCGTGTCAATGCAAAGAAGAACGATGCGCTTGAGGTGGAAAAAGAAGATCGAAGAGAATAAGAAGAAGTCATCACTAGACGACATCACCGATACCGATATAGAGGAAAAGATCGTAAATGAAAAGATGAAACCGTGTGAAGTCTTGGAGTCAGAGTTCAACCATCTAGGGCACTGCTTAGACGCACTATTCAGAAGGGAGTTAATGCAGGGAAGGAAATTATCGATCAGGAATGGGGTGAGTAGTGTATATGACGTATTATATTAGTGGGTGTGGATCTGTGTATATTCTCACATACTCTGCTTTGTTTTATCAATTGCACATTATTACAGTGCACACACTATCTCAATATACGTGTGTTAGGGATGGAAAGATAGGCAAGGATGAGTTGAAGTACTACAGTCGAAGGCAGCCAATTATAATATTGTGAAGAAACGTTTGTTGCGGCATGTCCGTCTGAAATGTTTTGTGGAATGGAACAATACAAAATCGGCAACTATTGCAGAGGTAAATGGCGAGGAAAAATGACAAGGAAGCAGATACGGCATTGGGAATAAAAGGAGTTATCGCTTTAGTCTCGAGCCAGAGCCCCTTTTCAATCTTTGAAGTTCGTCACGTGAAGGACTGGATTCACAGTCTCAACCCCAGCCATCGTATTGCAAACAGGATCATGCGTATCCACATCCTATAATTTGTACAAGATTGGAATTTGTGTGTACTGTAAAAGATCGCCGGAAAAGGATTTGACTGAGGCATTTGCGTGTGGACAGACGGACATGTGGAAAGATTCCCATCGTATATAAGGAGAATTTTGGTGCACTCGTGCTCACTATTGTTGCCCATCTTCATACTTTGAAAGATGGGCGTGAATACTTTATGAGTAAAGAAACAGCAGAACGATTGAAAATGGAGGGTAAACTTGTTTCGGTACGTACTGTTATTGCTGAATGTTCCTTTTCATTGCAAATACTAACTGCATATCATCTCACCACTCTATCTTGTTGTCCTTCCATTGTATACTATACTTTACAGTGTGGACCACATGTCGCGGTGCTTGAACTTGTCGGCATTTTTGAGCGTTTCGAGCAGGCGAAGACTGTGAATCATGTCGCAAGGGCGGACCCGACGAGAAGCTACCTACTTAGGATAGATGGATTGCTACCCGACTATCAAAATTTACCCAAGCCAACAATAATGCGTGGGCTTATGTTTTGTTTATGATTCAGTACGCTCTCCAACAGAGTCGTGTAGGATGCTTCCTTAAGTATGCACGAAGGTGAATTTGTTTTCGTACCATAATATGTTTCTTTTTTGCAATCAAGTCTCATACTTATCCTAATTGCAAATATGCTGTCTTTACAGACGTCTCACACGAACCATCTCAGCTTCACCCTGATTTACGGCAACGAGGAGATCATACCATCCTTGTCTATGTCTATTCATCATGGCAAGAGATGGATCCTTCCATCATCGCCTACCTAGAGGAGTATGCCAATGATTTGGAGACGCTCATCCCATGGCGCAAAGAGGGCTTCTCACAGGAGATGGAGTTCAGAGATAGCAACCGATCTGACAGGTCCGATTTCGATTCATCGGTGACTTACGTATCCATTCCTGTTTGTGACATGAAAGGGTTATCCGGCCCTTCCAAAAGACTTTTCGCTACGTTCAGATTTAGAGGAACAAGCATTATCAAAACCTACGAAGAGTTGAATTGCGAGAAGAACCCTCCATCTTGTCAATTTTGACAATCCACGGAAGTCGTGCTTGGGACCTTTGTCGCTGCGGCCTTCCGTGTAGTGAAGATTCGGTTTCTCATTATGAGCAGGAACTCAGTCTACGTTGTCTGCTTTAAGTTGTATTTACATTGCTCAAACTGGTACTGACCTAAAGCAAATGGAGTGATCAACGGAGTGAAGAGTGACAGTGCGAGTGCATTCTCTCGTAGCCAGTTTGAATCTCTAGGGTTGGTAGCAGTATAAGCAGCAGTGATTCAAGCTCTGCTGAACGTCAATGGCGCAGCGGTAATAGTTTTGATGGCAGCTTTGCAGAGGCGATAGCGATTGATGGGCTTCTTCATGATCGACACTAAAATAAATGGAGGACAAGGCAGAGTCGTCGCAGATATTTTCTGAAATTGAGTCAATAGTGATGCTTGGGAAGTATCTTGGTCTTTGGAAATACCTGAGGAGGAAGATGGTCACGAGACATCGGAACTCTTCAAGCTACTTCTTCATCAGGTTTCATATTCTTCAGAGGATTCCTTGGCTAGGTTCGATACTATGAATTCTGGAAACACTCTCCTTGAACACACCGTAGCTTGATGTAGAGATGTAATTCTTTGTTATTATTTAGTAACTATTGATGTGTACTATTTCCTTTGCAACTTTTGTGCCGTAAAGTAAGACCTTCCCATCGAAATAAAATGTATGAGAGAGCTCGACCAAATTCTCTGAGCTGACTCCAAAAACTAAGCTAAGACCATACTAATTCCTATGTTAAATTCCGGCTGTAGCCGAATGCTGGAGATCAATTTTAGAGAAAACAATCATGATGGCCGCTGTTTCCCCTACGTTTCCGCTAGTATTTCGATGTCAATAATACCACCTCCACATCGATACCATGGCGCAAAACTCTCACAAAAAGAAATCCGACGCAGTATGGCTAAAACAATCAAAGAATTCGCACTATTTAGGGTGAGGAGGAGCTCCTCGCAAAGGAGACACAACATGGTACACAATAGGTACACAATCTACAAAAAGATTCTTGAATGCCCAATCAGAGTAGAGAAACAGCTCAGCGCTGGTGGATCTACACTCGGATTTGTCAAACTACTGCCATGTACTTGTGGCTATAATCACACTCTGCACGAACATCTGCCGCATTCAAGAGTCGCTACAGCTACAGCTCTAAAATGAATTGGCAGGCCGTGCTGGAATTGATACGAGTTCAAGAAGGTATATCTATGAGAGACTGCTTCAAGAAGCAGCTGGTAAAGAGTACGAAGCTTGGCGTCTGGGGTTGATCCAGGATCCAGGATGCATATATTGCCGGAACGACTGTGACTCCATCACTTCACCGTGTGGGTTTTGCAAGTGCAAAAGCATTGGCAAATAACATCATGAAAGCTGTAGGGAACGCGCCTTTGAGATGTGGAACCATCGATGAAATGAGCCAACAATTTGCTACCCAAGTGCAATCTCTGTTAGATAGCACTACCCATAAAGAAAGAATGTCTTGAATTTCAACGCGGTGGAATGGGGGCCGCCATCGGTGCTACCTCTCTCTCTCTCTCTCTGTATGTTCCTGCTGCTGCGATGGGTAGACAAGTGGTTGAAGCTCCGACATTGGGACAAGTAACAAACGAAGTAAGAGACGAATTGGCAACAGAGCCGTCACCCATGTACCAAAAGTTATTGATCCGGTATTGGAAAGTAGAAGAGAGGCTGCTGCACCTAACAATGCGACAGAAGGGAACTACACATGAACAAATCATTGAAAATAGGATACGATGCCAAGTCTGCTTCAGGCTGCTGGAGTTTCAGTATCAAAACGTGGGAAGTGTATGAAAGGCTCAACTTTGAATGGTTATCGACCACGAATTATACCACAATTACGTAAAAAAGGAGATGAAAGTAAAAGTGATTATATAAAGCGAAAGGTACGAAGAGTCAAAGGCAGGCAAACAGTGCATAATGAGCGAAGAAGGAGCAATTGCATCATCATCTTCTCTTTTCGTAAGAGTAGATGGAGGGAGGGACTTCTCATGCATCTATTGGCCTGCGCGTCTTTTTTTTTGAAAAAAAACACATCTCACAAGTCCCCTGCTCGGCCCATCACCTCAACATCCATGAAGCAGAATGTCCATACCATACTTAATTATGGATATAATTCATCGGCAATATATTTTCTAGACAATATTTTGATGCTGAATTCAGCAGTCTAGTCGGAAATTTGGTAAACATCACACCCATAGACGTATCGGCGGCCATATCTATTACATCGATTTTTGGTCAATTTTCGTGGATGTGGCAACTATCATCGACGAAGTCACGCAATAATCGAACAATAATGCCCCCACATCAATTTCTGTATCATGTTGATATCGATTATCGATATCGGTACCCGAAAACGCCAAGGCAGTTGCCTCGGAATCACTTTTTTAGTCCTTGTCTTTAGGGTATAATAATTCTATCTTCATGAACAGATTCATGTGCGGGCATGAAACCTCAATTGGGTGGTACTAACCAACACAACCATACATAATATTGCAGTCTCGTGACAAAACAATTAATACGACTTCCAGCGCCAGTGTGCTATCGCGAGATTAAAGCCGCCTTGCTCTTTATTGTCCCCTGCATCCTGTGACCAATAACATCACTATGTACATTCTCTCTAGAAGACTAGAGAGGTGCTTGTGAATGGGTTGGGACTACTATGATAATACAAATATTATCGTAAGGATTTACAAAAAATAATGATTTATTTCTTCAATATGTACTATGTGGATTGTTGCATCGCTGTAAAGGTCGACAAGATGTCAATACACATGGCTACGTCGAATGGATCAACTGTAGCTGACAAACCTCCTTAGAGATGTTTCCACTTGCCACACCCTTCAATCCAGCACTTTTAACACTTATTCTTCTCCTATTCCCAGATTGATGTATTCTACCAGCGGTTGCGCATATTGTGTCCAATCTAGCTAACAATTGAGCTTATTATTGATCAATAGATGTAACGAATAGAATTATTATGACTTAAAATATAAAGGAAACGATCAACGTTTTTGCATTCGGTTCAACTTGTGCTTTCATTGGCGATGGCCGCGAGAAAGCATTCCGAAACATATTGAGAAACGAGAAACCAGATAACATAAATATGAATTTGATTGATGTCCGACACTACGTAGGTGTGACATATTGTTTGTTTGTCACCCTGGTCATCTGTCATCTCTCATTTCTAGCAGCAAATTAGTTCCAGGCGTAGGGTAGATGCTTCATCTCTAGAACAGGATGCCGCCGCTTCGCCTCGATGATGAATTGGAAATTACCGCCTCATCGTCGAAGTCAAGACGCAGGTATCAACTCTAATGCTGACGTTGCCGAAGCTGAATAGTAAGTCATCAGATATCTCAGATTGGTTGTAGGCTTGAATGATTGTGTCCACTGAAGCAATCGAATTGTTCATGAAAGGAGTCAGCAGAAGACATCATCAATGATTGCGCATCAAAAGTTAAATCCACGATGAGAGTCTCGTCCACCATTGCATATGCCTCTGGATCATACCAACTTCAAGTTATATAATGCCCACTATAAGTGTTGTTTAAGTAACAATGACTGACACAAGACACAACCCCACTGGCTGGCCAGATTATCACCTCAACCGCACCACACCGAAACAAATCATCACACCACTGTATATTGTATTGTTATTGCAATCGACGCCTCACCTATTTGTTGTCGTATATCCCCAAACTTCTACTCTTGTAAGTGCTGTAGTATTTGTGCATATGCCACGCTGCGTCCGTAGGACAATCAAGGGGTCTCATATCGGCGGTTTCTGACGGATTAGAACGGAACCGGCTCGTCAATTATTGTTATATCATCACCTCTATCGAATAGGATAGTAATGGAAGAGTGTTTACAGCCCAAAGGTCCTCTGTTCATGAGGGGGGCGGTGCGGTTGTTGCGTTCGTTTCAAAATAACGGTCACTTTTGTAGGCGACACCCAAAATAAAGGCCCTGAGCGCTCTAGCTGATAATCCTTCACATCATGGGGTCATATCGGTCCACTGAGGGCATCGCCGCCGGCTTTTACTGATTTAGTCCGACGTTCCGCTTCATACCATAGCAGCCGCCTCCGCCATGGTTATTGTGTGCGAAGAGATCAACATTTGAGTTTTGTGTGAAATGGCTAGAAAAATGATGGATGGGGCTCCCCGATTCCCCGCTAGAGTGACCCCTGGAAAAGGCGCGCAGGCCAAGAATTCGAGAAGTCCCTCCTCGCTCGCCTTTCTTTCCCTCTGTTCCCCCGCTCTTTTCCTCTCTTTTCCCACGACCCGGGCGAAGGTGAGTTCCACCTGGAAGGAGGACTGGGGGCAATGCCCGCAGCCCGCAGGATAGAAAACGCACAAACTTGCATGAAAGTAGGAAAAAGTGCACGACACCTGAAAACCTCCAAAAAATGTGGAGTTTATCACTGTCCCTGATCGCTGACGGTAATTACATTTGTCCAGCTTCCCCGCACTCCGCATCGAAATACATACTTATGCTTAACGCTATGTAAGTAGGTACCCCAGACCAAAATTTACCAAAATTTTGAATTTTGTCAAGTACCCAGCAGAACTTCGCTTGTAGTAGCCCGATTTTAATGATTCCAAGAGCAGTATTATTCTCAGTAGGGTAGTAGTGAATAGTCTGCCTAATATTATGCCGTAATTCCATTGTCAACTGCCGCTAGAAAGGGTATTGCTGTCTCACGGTGTGTCGGCTTTTACATGAAAATTGCTAGTAAAAAACCATGGGCTATGTATGGTTGGTAGTAGGAAACTTGTAAAAGCACCTTTTAGTACATATGCGTGAAGATACTCGGAAACTGCATTAAATATGTAGTTCAATGGTGTTTTGACCTCGGATTATAGCCCATTGCGTCATGGAACACTATCACACCAAAGTTTGCTACTTTTATTTCCCTAGTAAATATGCAAATATGGCCGATTTTGGTGAGGTAGGAAACTGATTAGGCTGAGGTCAATATTGTGAGTATAGTCTATAAATTGATTACTTTCCGACAAAAGAAGACATGCTGAATCGATTTCAAGATTGAGCGGTCGCTCAACTTCATCACATAACATGCTAAACGCGCTGCCAATATAGTGATCGGGTCGGGGGTCGGACGCCATGTTTATATTAGCACTTTTGTTAGTAATTTTTTTTTTGCCTCCCGCCACTCTGGGGTACATAGCGTTAAAGCTACTTCAGAGGCTGAAGACCCTCGAACCGAAATAAGTAATACAACAAGATCTTATTGCAAACAAACCTACCGTACTCATATCATTTAGAAAATTAGGTAAGTTGCGTTATGCTACCTCTCTAGATATTCATATATCGTTGAACCGAACCAACAAATTGGAGTCTTGATCTTGAACCACGGCCAAGGGCTTTCGTCTCTCCTACCACAGCTTCAAATCTTCGAAAGCCCTTTCCGTCCCGTAGAACACGAGAGATCTAAACCATGACCCAACACCAGATGTCATAAGGACATCACGTCTGGAGAGGATCTGTTTGATGATGATATTGAATCTTCTACATCTAAACTTGCTTCATCTAAACTACTCTCGTCCTCATCTTCATCTTCTTCTGGGAGTAAGAGAGATTGCAATTTTCTTCTTAACTCATTTATCATCTGCTCAGAGTGCTCAGAGTAGAAGCATTCCGTAATTATGCTTAGATGGACTCGTAGCATATCTTGATACTTCTTGGATACAATGTCAATGTTTCCAACAGCGTTGTACACGGCCGCTAGGGCGATGGTGCTCGTACGTTGTATAGACAAGTCGTAGTTGAGCACAGAAAGTTCAATCGAATACTTCATCTCATCGATAAGGAAGCCCCATGTGTCCTCCGGGATATCGACGTAAGGCAGTATCAAGGAGAGGATTGAAAGTCCAACTTGGTGCGCTGTCGGGGCGTGGCATCGCCATGACAGGCCGCTCAACAATATACGTTCCATATCCTCAATCTCCTTTGTAGAATAGGCTCCGCTGCACATCTCTGAGAACAGATCACTTGGCACGGCGATGCTTTCGCTGATCTTGATGGAGAGATACAAGGCCGCGACGGCGAGCAGCTGAAGCTCGCATTGATCTCTTAGGGCCTTATCGCATACAGCTCTCACAGCGTCGGCATCAGCAGAGTTGCTGATATTTGTGCTTGTGCTTGCTGTTGAGAGGAATCGATCCACCATTTCCATGGCTGAAGCCACCGTCTCTCGTGAGAGACGGCAGTGGTCGACGAAGTTGTAGCACCAGTTCACCAACTTCTTGCGATCGTCGGCAGTGATCATTGTCGGATCGGAGGGATCTAGGTATCCGCCGACATGCCATGAGGAGGTGGTCAGCTGCTCTCTCTTGATCATGACGGTGAGGGTATCGGCAACAGCCACTGTGTCTCTGGATAGACTCTCTGTTGGCTGCATTGTTATTCGACTATATAATTGTTTTGGATTTGGAAGATTATGATAATGATAAGTACGGTCCCGTTCTTGAAGACAAAGTCCGGATGGCTAAGTTCAAGTAGCGTGTAAGTATTGATGTTTTATTGTTTCTTATGAAGCCTTCTTTCTAAAGAGGAAGCAGTACAGGAAATAAACCCAACAGATGCAGTTTCGTTTTCATTTGTGCAGCGCATTGGAACAATAAGTAAGTAAGTAATGATCGCCACCTACGATACAGCCATTACCTCCCGTTATTCTGAATTGTCTGCGAGAATCAAAGGAGTCTGTCTGTTTGTGTCTTTTTTATATTAAAATCCTTCTAATGATAATAAAAACAAACGACGATAAAATCCAATAAATTACTTCGTGTGTACTCTCCAGGTCTCAAATTCTCGATTCCTCCATGTCGTCGCTCTGTGGAAACACGTACGGTACACCATGCAAGGTCATCTGTTGGAGAACCAAATCGGACATGTGCCGAACATCGGCTCAGCCGTTTTCAATCTCTTGCGCCTAATAAGTGAGCGTGATTCAATACAATACATAGAACATCGGCGAAGTTGCCCTGTATTCAAGACTCAAGGCTGCATGAACAGGTTCCCATGATGATGACAATGACGCCCTACGCCCTGCCTACTTGAGTACTTTTTGCTGCACTTGAATGTGACCCTTCACCTGAGCAATTCTGGAAATGGTTGAGTTTTTTCATCTCTAGACGTATCATAGCTGCCTGGGATTTCTTCTGACTCCACTTCATGGTCATGGAGCAATCAGCAGCAGCTACGGCTACGGGTACGAGGTGATCAATTCCTTGCTGACGTCTACTCTGAAGCCTGAAATATGCAAAACATATTCACGTACGTTGTACATAGCCGGTCCTGATTAGTGTCGTGATATCTAATCTATGTATTTAATTTTATACTTGGAAAGACTCAATTGCACTTTGAATGCGATAGCGTATGCTTCTGCGAACTGTTTGAATGCGATGAAAAGATGAGCTACAGCTAGCTACCCCAAGCACAATGTCCATGTCACGATATCATGTGTGCCCCTTTAGTCAGAGTCTGCGGCTGCAATAGAAGATGCAAACGATAGCATAGTTAACACAGAAAGCTTGCAAAAGCAATACATATCATCTGATCTGACATATGAATCATAAACATAATATACATCTTCACATCCATACCGAAATGCTTGCCTTCCATACAACTTGCTCTTTCTTGAAGAAGATTGGCTCCTTAGTACTTATAGTTACAGCATCATCACCATGACACTGCGGTTGGAATGGGTGCCGACATGACACGGCGAAGGGGCGGACACGGGCGGTAAGTGGTGGCAGGATTCAGGATAGACGGGCCGATCGATGGCGTCCAGATCGCGTCAATAAGTACATGAGTTTAATTTTGAAACAGTCGTATACAGGATCGCTATTACTAATGAATGAATTCCACCGTGGACCGTAATTCAAATCGGCAGAAATACTTAGGAGTAGTTGCTCTTTTTGAGCGCGATTGGCGCTGTTGAGCGCGATTGGCGCTCAAAGAGAACCTTCTTTCAATAATAGATAAGCATTGTATTTTTATGGAAGTGGTAGAGGCGAACAAAAAGAAGTATTGTACTTCTGTATTGTAGCTCGAGCTCGTATTGTAGCTCGAGCTCGCAGCATCAGGCTCGGCAACATTGAATTATCTCACTCTCAGAAGCTGTGCCATTACTTCTATCTCTAGAGCATTCTGAGACACAAGATAAATATGATCAATCGTTCTTCTCCTTACGAATGTCAGAAGTGACTCCCGTATGTGTGTTCCCGGGACACAGCTTCTTAATGAAGTAGAAGATGGAGAAGCGAAGCAGACGGAAGAGGCCCAGGGGCACGGCACCCTACATCCTACATAGGATCTTCAGACACCTGTCTGAGTCACTTGGAGGACTCAGCACAAGTGCTGAGACCCTACACTCTACACTATTTTACAGATTTAGTTGAGGGGCATCTAACAAATTACTAGTTGTTTGAGGAGCTACCGGCTGTGTCGAGGTTTTGCAATTTTGCTCATCCATTTTGTTAGTGATCTTACCATGGTGAAACCCATCCTACAGCATCTTTCAACATAGCATCCCCAGATCGGCAAGCCGTGTTCGAACATTTTGCGTTATTGTTCTAAAGGGCATATGTCAGCGTTTGCGCCCCGCATTGGCGGGGGAATGGCTAAGAATACGCTTAATAACACCATTACCATGGTCTCGACGGAGGGTGCCGAGATCGTCGACGACGGCATATTCGACTCTACGCTCAATAAACCATCATACCCCCCAACAACCGGCGGTGCAATCATTAACTAGTACCCATGGCGAGGTCTTGGTGGCAGGGTAACATCAACAAAGCGCCATTAATGGAAATATTAACACAACACTGATTTTTGGGGCATTTTTGGCATCTCTAACGTAGTTGTGTCCACTCTACACTCCATGTGCAATGATATCGACCAAGAATTGAAGGTGCATCCATTATATAACACCCATGGCGAGGTCTCAGTGGCAGGGTAACGTCAACAAAGTGCCACTGATGGAATAATAACACAACACCTGTCACCTGTTTTTTGGCTCTTTTTGACCCTCCATCTTAGTGGTGTTCATGTGGAGAGACAAACAATAATAACAACCCCCCAGCGCCTCTCCTCAACCAACCATGATATGAACTAATAATTCTACTACTTGGACGGAATAATAAATCCCCCCCATGCTCCCAAAACACCAACACCATGTCATGTACATAATTTTCAAGTTATGTACATGAAAAAAATAGTGACCACAACAATCAACCAATAAACAATGGATCTTAACGCTCTAAACAATAAAATAGCTTTATACTATCATAAGTAACAGTTTGCACCTATATTTATCAAAGGGAATCATGAAGGGGGAGTGAAATGGATGTCATCACATTATCATGTTAATTTACTAGCAAAATAATAAATATTTTTTTATGGAGCGAGCTCAACAGCTGCAGCAGAAAGCCGTAGCACTTTTATTCAGATGGGTATTGTGTACAATTTAAGCTATTGGTCGCCGTTATTGGTGCTGTGTGGGCGATGACATTGACATGGCGCAAATCGGCCGTAGGAGAGGTTTTGACGGCATGTTGCAAACCCTTGGCGCAGTTTTTTGCTAAAATAATGTAGGGTCTCTGCATATCTAGTGGCGGGATTGGTTGTGGCTGGGCCACAACCCACACATTTTCAGCCAAAACAGTGTCAAAATCAACCAAACCATGACGGTTTCGGCCGTAGTAGACATCATTAACAATAGTAATGACGAGCCATCATTACCTCCCTCCCTTCTATAACACCTCCTGATCCATTTGGGGTGCGGTCGGCGTCTCGTTTCATTCGATTCACCCGCAATTGGCAGCAAACGGCTTCGGCACGGCCGAATATCGTGCTATCGCTTCAATTTTCGATGGTCATTCGTCTTCTACTCCTCTTCCTCGACTCGATAATCATCGACACGTTACTATCAACTGATTCTTGATGCGGGCGGTGCAAATTATTGCCGAATATACTCACACAGGACAATACAACGGTTGAACTTGGCCGGGCGAGTGGGTGTGATGTTAATTATTTGGGAATGATATCCATCTCAAACGAGAAGAGGACTCCGCAATGTATTGGTGCAGAGATTAGAGAACATTGACGAATCTTTGTTAATGAACACCATGGCTGACTATCCCAATTCGGGAGTTGATGTGATGGTTGCGACTGAGCTTCAGTCAATGAATTGCAGCGAGTTCGAAGTTGTGTGGAAAGACTCCACTATTATTCTGTGCTCTGTGCGAAGATGACTGGACTGAATTGCTTTGAATGGAACGATTCATTGTGAGGTGAAAGAACAAGTCAAACATACAACAAACTAAAATTCACTACTTCCTCTTTAGATCGCATACGGCCTTTGCGCAATTCAGTGTATTATTCGTACTGAGTAAGATCGAAGATAGACGGCTATCGAGGCGGGCACATTGTAGGTACACGAGGATAACAAACCATCACAGTCAATCCATCTTTGAATGAAAACGATGCAGTCGATAGTAATGAGACTATCCAGAGACGCGCAGTGGCTGTGGCTGAAATCCTCGTCGTCATGAGAGAGAGAGAGAGAGAGAGAGAGAGAGAGAGAGAGCAGCTCACCACCTTCTCATGGCATGAGGGCGGGAATCTAAACCCTTCCGATCCCACATTGATCACTCCGGCGATCGCAAGAAGTTCGTCGACTGGTGTTACCACTTTTTAATCGCCCATCAGTGATTGAGATTGAGATGGTCAATCGATTCCTCTTGTATCTGCAACTCCGCCAATGCCAACATGAGAGTTGACAGCTGTATTCGACGAGGCTCTCATAACAAAATAAGCTTCAGTTGCTCACAGTCTCTCAGCACGGCATTGTATGTTGTCATCGAGATCAATGAATGACGTCTTGTCAAGTGATCTCTTCACAGAGATGTGCAGTCGAGCCTACGCTGTAGACGTGCAGCCAGGCATACTCCACGGCGAAGATGTTGAGGAGATGGAGCGCTTTTATTGAATGCCTATCATGGTGATACCACGTTCAGACTGCCTCCTAAAGTTTGATTTGATCTCATTGATCCTGCCTCATATTGCGCTTCCTCTGTGACTTCTTCGTAGATGAGATAAAGTACTTGATCGCACTTACTGTGCTCGACTACGCTTCTCGTCACAACGAACGAGCACAATGCTACAAAAGCAGTAGTATACAGCTTTAAAGGTAAAACTAGATTTAAGGGGCACAAGGAGTTGCTGAGAGCTTTCTAGTATGGTAATTATGGAATGGTTCGACTTTGATCACTCCGGAGAAGGATACCAAATAAGACAAAAGAATGGATGATGAAAGAAGTTATAGTCATGATTCTTCTTCATGGCCCAGTCTACCTCGCCTGTCATTGGTTGTCAATATTGGCATGTACAGTTAAGAAGATTGAGAGTACGTACAGTTAAGAAGATTGAGAGCATCTCTTCTCTTCGTTATAGCGCCTAAATTTGATACGCAAGTGTCGATGAATAATTCTACTCCTTCTACTACCAATGTTACTATCAATGTACATCAAATACTACCGATGAGTTGGCCGAATTATTCTCTTCCGTCACTGTTTCTCAGACAGAGAAAGCCCAACAAACTCACAAGTAGATCTACGCCACATTGACATTGAGCATCGTCGAGTGAACCGTGGAAACATTCAATTCTTTGCACACTCAGTACTCAGTCTATTTGCTGTAGAGCTCTTCTACTACTAACTCCCCAGCCCCACATTGATCGAAGCGGCTGCAATATACTCCTTCTGCTGCTACTTTCGTCGTTATAGTCGCAGCATCGATCGATAATATCACGCCGACGTCAGTCGCGAAGGGGTGGACGCCGCTCGCCGAATTCCATTGGAACTTTGTCGTCTTCGCGGCAAACGGGGTACCAGCATGAACGCAGCAATAACAGGAGTACACTAAAGTGTAAATTGATTGCTATGGGCGAATATTTCCATGGCATAGGAGGACACGGAAGCAGCGACTTGGCATGGAGTGGTTTGACGATTGATGGTGGTTTGGCTCGGAGCCAAACCACAACCGTTCCCCCGCCATAATCATTCCCGCCACTGGATATCTGCAGAGTCCCTCTGAAGAGGACTCCCAGATATGACAGAAGACCTTATGTAGGGTGGCCCAGGGGTGGATTTTCCTCAAATCAAAATATTTTGTTGCGTCACTGTCTCAGTTGCTTCTATGACGATCTTCGTTTTAAACAACCTTTACTTATTTTACTGAAGATAGAAAGATTATTTTAGTTACTAGTAAGTTTTCACTTCTACTCTTTTGTTTGTTAGGAGTAGATAGATAGATAGATAAAAGAGTCGTGTAAATAGTAAATAATATGTAACAGTAGCCCCTCTTGCTTGGGAGTTGATTGACCCAAAATACCTGTTCTGCAGCTCCTTTGAATGCATAGTGATGAAGTTACATAATGATATCTACGCACTTACATGTCGCATTCAAATACTTATCATCTCTTTATAAGCCTTAGTTTAAGGTCATTACATCCTGGGAAGAGCTGCTTGGTGATACCGATGTCCTGAAGGCTTTCAATGAATCTTCTAATCCTAGACTTTCTTCATCTAAACTACTCTCGTCCTCATCATCTTCCTCTGGGATTGAAAGATATTGCAACTTTCTTCTTACCTCATTTATCATCTGCTCAGAGTGATCAGAGTAGAAGCATTCCATGATTACGCTTAAAAAATGTCTCAGCAGCTCTTGATGCCCCTTGCATCTAATTTCCCCTATAGCGTTGTACACGGCCGCTAGGGCGATGGTGCTCGTACGTTGTATAGACAAGTCGTAGTTGAGCACAGAAAGTTCAATCGAATACTTCATCTCATCGATAAGGAAGCCCCATGTGTCCTCCGGGATATCGACGTAAGGCAGTATCAAGGAGAGGATTGAAAGTCCAACTTGGTGCGCTGTCGGGGCGTGGCATCGCCATGACAGGCCGCTCAACAATATACGTTCCATATCCTCAATCTCCTTTGTAGAATAGGCTCCGCTGCACATCTCTGAGAACAGATCACTTGACACGGCGATACTTTCGCTCACCTTGATGGAGAGATACAAGGCCGCGACGGCGAGCAGCTGAAGCTCGCATTGATCTCTTAGGGCCTTATCGCATACAGCTCTCACAGCGTCGACATCAGCAGAGTTGCTGATATTTGTGCTTGTGCTTGCTGTTGAGAGGAATCGATCCACCATTTCCATGGCTGAAGCCACCGTCTCTCGTGAGAGACGGCAGTGGTCGACGAAGTTGTAGCACCAGTTCACCAACTTCTTGCGATCGTCGGCAGTGATCATCGTCGGATCGGAGGGATCTAGGTATCCGCCGACATGCCATGAGGAGGTGGTCAGCTGCTCTCTCTTGATCATGACGGTGAGGGTATCGGCCACAGCCACTGTGTCTCTGGATAGACTCTCTGTTGGCTGCATTGTTATTCGACTATATAATTGTTTTGGATTTGGAAGATTATGATAATGATAAGTACGGTCCCGTTCTTGACTATAGCGATATGAAGACAAAGTCCGGATGGCTAAGTTCAAGTAGCGTGTAAGTATTGATGTTTTATTGTTTCTTATGAAGCCTTCTTCCTAAAGAGGAAGCAGTACAGGAAATAAACCCAACAGATGCAGTTTCGTTTTCATTTGTGCAGCATTGGAACAATAATGATCGCCACCTGTAGCCATTACCTCCCGTCTCCCGTCATTCTGAATTGTCTGCAAGAATCAAAGGAGTCCGTCTGTTTGTGTCTTTTTTATATTAAAATCCTTCTAATGATAATAAAAATAAACGACGATAAAATCCAATAAATTACCTCGTGTGTACTCTCCAGGTCTCAAGTTCTCGTCGTCGCTCTGTGCACGGGAACCGTGGAAACACGTACCAGTCTAAAACTAGTCTGTTCCTTAAGTTTCGAGTCTGTTCCTTAAGATACCCTGAATTTTCTTTTTGCTTGTTTCGGACACCCTAGTGACCGATTTGAGTGAATCCAAGCCAGGGGGAGTCGACGAGGACACTGTAGAGGAGGTTGCTATGCTTGGTGTCGGCCTCCGAGGCGGTATAGGAGCAGATCGAACGCTGTAATGTCAACAATGCTGAATTGCTGTGTTTTGAGGTGCGATTTCCGTTTCAGGGAATCTTTTTGCTCGTACATACCTTGAGATATGTGGTACGGTATAATAAATGACGCCGGCGCAATCGCACACACTGCATTATCATTGATGATGAAATTAATGTCAATCGCATCCATAAAGGCAGCGCCTAAATAATTAATGATAACATCTCTAGATAACTCAGCGGCTCTTCCTTTGCGGCGAATTATTTGACGATGCCGACAGGAGTTCCACGCCGTCGCGGTGCTCTCCCGCACGCCGAAGGGGAACGGCCGTTAGATGCTGGTGGACGCAAGCGCCGTCATAAAGATGATAGCAATAGTAATAATGACAGTCGGCAGCCAAAATCTAGGCGGCAGAAGAAGAATCAACATGAATCTGCTGCACCTCCGCCTCCGTCCCAAAAATTGACACCGGAGATGAAGGCACTACAAGATTCAATCGTCGACTCATACGCCGAGAAAGTGAATGCACTCTCAGGACAAAATCGTGCCGCTGTTTATGGAGAGAGGAAGAAACTATACAACGAGGCGGAACAATTATACGGGGGGTGGTTGACTGCAAAAAGGATCGAGAATAGGGCGACTTATTTAAAGGGTAGGAGAAAATCTCGGAATCCTTCCCCCACAGAGGCAACTAGCAATGCATCACAGAGGAGCACTACATCCCTTGACATAAGTGATATTCGTTCCGTCGAAGCGCCCCAACCCGACGCAACAGCGTGCCACCCAACCAAAGAGTCTCATACCGTAGACGTGTCCCCTGATTGTAGTACAACCGCATCTGAATCATCCTCGACATCCACCACCGGTTTCCTCCCATCTCTCTCTCTCCCAGTGACAGTCACGGCACATTCCTGTTCTTTCAACTGCAATCGCATAAAGCTTCCCCAAGAATGCTCAGTGAGAGGATGCAAATACACTGTTCACAAAATGTGCCAACACGCCTACCTAGAAGACAGGGGTATCGACCCTTCAAATTCCAGACCTTTGAGATGTTATCGTCATGAGAGGATGTTATTAGAGAAGGCACGAGAGAAATCGAATGACACCCATCCACAACTGAAGAGTCCGCCTGTTCTGCAGCCTCCCGTACTACAGCCTCCTGTTCTGCAGCCTCCCGTACCGCAGCCTCCTGTTCTGCATCCTCCTGCGTCCACTGATCATGCAGGCGAAACATCGACTTCGACACGCACGATCGGATGTGACTGGCGTGACGTAGTTGGCGGCGGATGTTGTTGCCCAGCTCTTCCAATAAGTCACCCCTGCGGTAGTTGTAAGAGAAAGACCCATCATGTATGCCATGTCAATTTCGAAACAAAATCTGGATTTGGTGATGAGGGGCTCAAAGTGAGATGCAGCCATTGCGTATCCGGTGTCATCCGCTGTACTCATTCACGACCCAAGAATCCTCCAACGTGCCACTTCCACATCGACTTCAACTACTTCTGCAGGTGCATCATACGTCGACATCGATGCTCTAGGTCTCAACGTATCGGAGGGAACTGCTGGTATGATTGCCATGGACTATGCCCAACAGCTCGAGAGGAACACACGTCTCCAGGAGGCACGGGTGCAGCAACAGCAAAATGTTGAATCGTTGAGTTCGAAACTGGAACATATTGGAAACCAAAGAATCACTGGCGGTTTGTTGTACAGATGCGGACACGCTGCACTTGACCAAGAAGTCCTAGATTTGATGGAGGTGAAGAGGCGACGAAAGGCGGATGAGAAATACCAAAGTCTCAAGAAGAAGGCTGCTACATTGCAGAAGATTCTAGATGCTCACCAACTATTATTGACTGCTGGCAAACACGATAATCCCACCACGAACGCTGAGCTGAAGACATGGATTGGTGTGAGATGGAAGAAAGGAGACGCCTCCATCCCGACGAAGAAGCAGCCTCTAAAGGATATGAAGGATATCATGGCCGACCGGGAACCGATGTTTGAGTTGAAAGAGATGATGGTGGCACGGAAGCACTTCTCTTCTTTGGAGGAAGCAGAAGAGTTTGTGACGCAATATGAAGACGAGTTGGAAGCTGGATCAGAAGCCGGATCATCTGACGAAGAAGAAGACGAAGAGATCGACATTGTAGGAGTTTGAATTGTCTAATTAGTTGGCCATCACATAGGCACATTACTAATTATAGACACAACCTATCACAATCTGTCGTCTTCACTTGATCAACCACCTATAACACTCCTCATAGTCGACTCCACCACCATTCCCACTTATCTCCCGTCCCACTTGTGTATAATAAGATATATACAAGCATGATAAATAATAAACTACCACGGTATCGTCGTTGTTTTTTTGCCTCGAAACATTTTATAGTCATGATGGATCTTTTCACTAACGTGAAGCAATAGAGTCTACAGACTGCAGACACAAGTAAGATTTTCTCCAATCCATGACTCTCCCCCCAAGAAATCTCCAAACATTTGTCTCCCTCTAGAGAGTTATCACACGTTGGATGAAACTCTCAAATCGTTTGAAGAATCTTTTATTGATCGGTGCAGTGGCGTTACCTCATTCTTGGATGATAACTGCTGCTGCTTCAATATTAGTTTTGATCCGCCCCTCCCGGGTTAAGTCATTATTTACGTCACATCAAATTATCTTCCAAATAACGGTTGGCGAAACATCCCAACCGCACCCATTCTTTTCTATGACCATAATAACGCTTTCTAAGACGGGATTGGAGCCTTGAGACAAGTACCAGTGCCCGATATGCACTATATTGTCATGAAGACGAAGTATGTATTTTTGACCCACGGTCATTTCAGAGTGTACTGAGAGTCATTGGCGACTCCGCCAAGCCCAAAATTCATCTCAGAGCATGGCAAGGGAGTGGATAGGACGGGGCGCAGTGATTTATTGGCATGGACCCATGCGTATTACTGTGAGGGAGGTCAAAGAGGCGACGAATGAACATGTGTTGCGGTTGTGAAATGGAAATGAAAAGATACCCTGAATTTTTGGATTGAATTAGATCTCAGATATCGCTAACATCTGCATTTTATCACGTAAAAAGATGAATATTAGCGATAAAGGAACAGACTGATTCGGGGTCTAAAAGCGTCCAAATCAATCAATATTACATTCTTTGAGTGCTTCGATCTCAGTCAATACCCGACCAATCATAGTGATAATTGGACGTACACGAATGAGCATTACCTCAGCCGCAGTCAGCTTCAATGGGCGGCTTAATCGGCTGGAAAATGACCGAGATCGAAGAGTGCAAAGATACCCTGAAACTTAAGGAACAAACTAGTTTTAGACTGGTACGGTTACGGTACCATGCGAGGTCATCTATCGGAGAACCAAATCGGACATGTGCCGAACATCGGCTCAGCCGTTTTCAATCCATGTATCGCCCATAAAATAAGTGAGCATCAAGGCTGCTCTGTGCCGCTGCGTGCATGAGGCATGAGTCTTTAGTTGCCATGTACATATTCAAGACTCAAGGCTGCATGGCAAGGTTCCCACATGACAATGACGCCTACGCCTTAAGCATATACTTACTTTCTGCTGCACTTGAATGTGGCCCTTCACCTGAGCAATTCTCGAAATAGTTGAGTTTTTTCATCTCTAGACCTAAATAATAACTGCCTGGGATTTCTTCTGACTCCACTTCATGGTCATGGAGCAATCAGCAGCAGCTACGGCTACTGGTACGAGGTGATCAATTCCTTGCTCACGTCTACTCTGAAGCCTGAAATATG
The DNA here is from genome assembly GCA_037178625.1 of Skeletonema tropicum. Lineage (NCBI taxonomy): Eukaryota > Bacillariophyta > Thalassiosirophyceae > Thalassiosirales > Thalassiosiraceae > Skeletonema > Skeletonema tropicum. Next base: position 1,907,661 of record CM074144.1, on the reverse strand, counting down.
CAAAACATATTCATGTACGTTGTACCTATATATAGCCGGTCCTGATTAGTGTCGTGATATCTAATCTATGTATTTAATTTTATACTTGGAAAGACTCAATTGCACTTTGAATGCGATAGCGTATGCTTCTGCGAACTGTTTGAATGCGATGAAAAGATGAGCTACAGCTAGCTACCCCAAGCACAATGTCCATGTCACGATATCATATGTGCCCTTTAGTCAGAGTCTGCGGCTGCAATAGAAGATGCAAACGATAGCATAGTTAACACAGAAAGCTTGCAAAAGCAATACATATCATCTGATCTGACATCTGAATGGAAATGCTTGCCTTCCATACAACTAAAATAAAAACAGCTCTTTCTTGAAGAAGATTGGCTCCTTAGTATTTACAGCATCATCACCATGGCACCTCGCGTTTGGAATGGGTGCCGACATGGCGCAGTGCAGGCAGGGGCGGACATGGGCGGTAGGACGGGCCGATCGATGGCGTCTGGCGTCCAGATCGCGTCGGTCATTAGTGGGTTCCTATTGAAAACATTACTCCCGCCTTTAACGGCCTCCCAACGGCGGATAACGACCACAACATTATTATGTGCGATTTTAACAATTTCTACGTAGGCTTGAAAAAAATACCATAATTACTATACTGTTCGCCTACTTACTGTTTGCAATACTAATAACTAAAACTCACACCTCCGTCCTCAACTCAAAAAGGACACTTATTTGATAAAAACCATGGCATCCTCATAGGCCCCTGATATCCGTGCAAATGAATATTACTTGTACGATGGACGGCGCCGCCATTTGATAAGCCATATGAGAAAATATTTGTGGCAGGGAGTCATTATCTAAACCGAATTTGTTGAAATAATGAGGTGCCAATACAAGTCATTAAGATCTGCCATATCAGACATCACCGTCTTTCTGCACAGAGAAGGGAGTTATTTCGTGAATTAAACCACTCCGCCGAAGCACATGGACGATAATGGTTTTATTTAATATTGCACCGCTTGGAACAGTTGGAAGGCCTCTCCCATAACGCATCGGACAAATAATGTGCATAAAGTATTGCCAAAATTACAACATCACACAACACGGCAATAATCACATGTACGACGGTTTAAGGTGCTTCAAACGATACCGCTCCTCTGTAAACATATTTGCGACGAAGAGAGGTCGTTAAACTAGAATAATATGTCTATGGATTGAAGGTAAATAAAATTATTTTGAGACATGATCTGATTTAAGTAGTCTATCATAACATTTAATATTCGTCATTATTAAATGATATTTGTAAATCCCCCGATGTCCGCTTGTTTCAGATATTTTCTTGCCTTCAGTTTCATGCTGCGTAATTATTAATTTTCACTGTTTTGATGAAGTAATAGCTGTTGGCTATTGCAGTTGCGGCTATCATGGTCAGGATTATTTTATTTATTTTTTTTTCATATTGCGGCAACAAAAGTTTTCGTGAGGGGCTAAACGGGATGTTTCAGACTGCCCCAGCGGGATGTTCCCAGTGGGTCGCTGGAGCCGTTAACTGCTACTGTCGCATCGGACATCCCGCGTTTGAGAAGCGGGAGGCCGTTAAAGGCGGGAGAAACTTTTTCAATAGGAACCGCCTTACTCATTCATTACATCAGTTGAATTTTGCAACAGTCGTATTCAGGATCGGTACTGCCAGTGAATGAATTCCACCGTGGACCGGAATTCAAATCGGCAGAAAGACTTGCTCTTGTTGAGCGCGATTGGCGCTGTTGAGCGCGATTGCGCTCAAAGCTCTCAAAGAAAACCTCTTTCAGTTAGTATGTATATATTGTACTTATGGAAGCAGTAGGAGTAGAGGCGAACAAAGAGAAGTATTGTACTTCTGTATTGTAGCTCGAGCTCGTATTGTAGCTCGAGCTCGCAGCATCAGGCTCGGCAACATTGAATTATCTCACTCTCAGAAGCTGTGCCATTACTTCTATCTCTAGAGAGCATTCTGAGACACAAGATATGAACAATCGTTCTTCTCCCGTCTCCACGGAGGCCTTCACATCGATTAACTCCAAAAGCAAATACAGCAGCTTCATCAATTACTCCTTTGACGACGGCGGCGAAGGTATCCTTCATCCACCGCCAGCTATACAAAAACTAAATAGTCAGAGCCGTATTCAGCAGCAGCAGCAGCAGCAGCATGCAGTGGTAACTCCAAAAGCATCCAATACAGCAGAATGGAACGACACTGATCAGCATTTCGATAACGCTCAAATTACCACCGCATTGCCACCAGCATTACTCAAATTAGATCAACAACATGCCATACCGACACTGCGGCATTGCAATGATATATTGATTGAAATTGAAGCTTGTACGGTTGAGCCGAGACGGTGTATGATTCGATCGGGGGTGCGTGGTGGTGGTGATGTTGGTAGTAGCCGAAAGAAGCGACAAGGTAACGAACGTCGTAATCGACAACAACAGCAGTTACTCGAGGTGGTGACAACTTCGGTAGATTGCATTGGTCGAGTCGTTCAAGTTGCTGAAGAAACAGATTCTCATTTCACTCGTAATCAACAGCAAAAGATACATCACGACATTCAAATAAATGATCGAATCGCTGCAATCCACCCATTTGAATACAAACTTGATAAAAAGAATCAATTGCTACTATCACGGCAGTACACTCACAACAACAACAGCAACAATAATCACAGCAGCAGTAGCAGCAGCAATCATAAGAGGTATACATTGGTCGATGCAGGACACGTAGTCAAACTTCCTCAACATACCAATGCCGTAGCATCCGCATGCATGACACGAGTGTACACTACAGCATTTCAATCATTGCAACTGGGTGTAATATCACCCAAATCAGTGATGAGTTCCTACTTGACTAATCATCGATATAAATGGAATCAACTTAGTGGAAAGTCAATATTGATTCAACATGGTTTGTCAGAATTGGGACGAGCTTGGATTCAATTATCCAAGGCATTGGGTGCAGCACTCATTTATGCTACTGGTTCTACATTAGAGGAACTAGCTGTGCTACGTGATGAATTGCATGTGATACCGTTGGGGACGGAATCGTTTGGTTTTGAATTGTGTCGACAAGAAAAGTTGCATTTGATATTGATACAGGATTTTCCATCGTGTTATGAGTTTGATATGTATTTCAGTGTGATGGATGATACAAGGGGAGTGTTGGTGTATTGTCCTCGCGATGACGGTGGTGGAGAGAATGCGGAAGGTAGTGGTAATGGTAACGAGGAGGAAATGTTTGGTCATTTGGGATGTAGTGGTACTGGTACCATGCCTTCACTTCAAGACTTGGCAAATAAGGCCAAAGATGTGGCAGCAATGGCCAAGTTTAGTTTGAGGTTGACTTGTTCTCCACAGTTTGTTACCTATCGGGGTATATGGGCGAGTTGTAAAGAAGATCAAGGACTGTATAGGAAAGATTTATCGTTCTTGTTCAAGTTGTTGGAAGAAGGCAAGCTGAAGCCTCATGTGGAAGAGTGTGTGTCGCCAGAGGATATTCCAAGTGTTCAGAATAGGATTGAGTTGGAGGGGAAGCGGGGAACTGTAGTTTGTCTTCCAGCACCGTTGTACGAGAAGAAGGCTGTGAATGTGGTATCTCCGTTCAATTCTCCCGAAGCAGAAGATGCCAGACATTTTAGTGCAAGCAAATGGAATGAAGATGTGGATGACGGAATTGTAATGGATGCTGAAAGGTATGCTGCAGATTCGGGCTACATTGTCAGCCATTACAAGCAACCATCCATAGAGGTAGCTGCGGCAGATGACAATTGCAGTGATTTGAGTGATTTTCGCAGTATGAACATCAGAGGAGGTCGTCAGCCATCGCCATTTCGACCACCATTACTATCGAGGAGCTCTGATAGTTTGAAAATCGAGCCAGCTCAATCCTTTTCTGCTTCTACTTTTGAATCTGTTTCAAGTGTGTCAGTGAAAGCACATGAATTCCTGAGAGATTATAAGTTCCTTGGAACAAAATGATTATTGTCTGTAAGTACAAGTACGTGTTTGCCACAAGAGAGGAGGAGTAGAGTGTCATATCCACTTCTTATTAGTGTGTAGGTATGTATGCACCATCGTGAGGGAGTAATAACTAAAATGATCCAAGTATCTATCTATCTATCTACTTATCTGGTCCTCATCCAAACCAGCTGACCAGAAATTTTATGGTCAAGTGCGAGCACTGGACCTAGGTTCTTGCTCGTCATCGCCTCCACTTCCCTGCAACTCAAGGGATACAGTGAGGTGGTTCGATGCAACCTTCCAGACAACAACAGAGAGACTGTAGGTGTGGTGCCAAACATGTTTGGGTTTAAATCTACGATGCGAACCCACACCCCTAGATGCAAGACGGGAACATGAAAATGTTTTCGATACCCCGTTTGGACGCTTAAAACTATCTAGACAACCGATGCCGAAAAACCCACACACTACAAATGAGTGCATTGGTTGGATGAACAACCAAAAGAGAATGACGGGGCGCGGGGCGGGGCGGTAGCAAGTCGAACCATCACAGCACCTGAGAAGTGAAGACATCCGTCTCGCCTGTCCATCACCACAACCATTCCTCTACACGGCACCCACCCCCAAAATCTTCCTCCAACAGTTCGGTGCTATGTCGACCAATTCGTGCCCAGCAGGCCCCACAGGCGTCTTCGGAACCAGCCCGAGCCCCTCTGGTTTAAGTTCTCCTTTCGCTACTGGCACTATACTTCGGTCTCTAGAGGGAGTATTGTACAATAGCAACTAAAATAATAATCTATCATGAGACAGAACGTCAAACGTCACATCGACTTATCAAAACTCTGGACGTAAATAAGGAAGCATCCAGATAGAAGCGTTTCTCGTTTTCCGGTCTATCGGTACTCAATCTGCTGAAACCTTGTGGTAATGGTGTGTACTTATGTACATAATGTATGTACTTTAGCTAATAGTTGGGACAATAAAGAGTAGAGTACCAAACAAAACAAACGTAAGAGTCGTTTCGTTATGCTAATTCTTTGCTTGGAGACATTTCAGACATAGAACGAACAAGATGAAGCCGAAGACTGCTCAGACAACGAACAAGATGAAGACATGCCAACTGCCAACAGCTCTGCGTTCTGCGTCTGCGCAGCATTCGAGGCAAAATAATACTGCCGACGTAAAAATGTATATATGACGCTGAAGCTGAAGAAGAAACTTTAGACATGGAACACGACAATTACAATCGTCCTGTCTCGTTTATTAATAGCCGGGTAAGGGAGTCATGCTCTGATGCTGATGCCAGCTTATCCACGTCAGCAAAGCGTAGAGTTGCAGCAGTCAGAAAGGCAACGAGGACAAAGAAAACATCAACAAAAATGATGAAACTGAAGGATAGCGAACACAAAGTTCATGCGAAGAGATTCAGTAAAAGAATTTCATTGGCAGAGAAACACCAGATTGAAAGGGAACATCATGAATCATCGTCTTTCAAATGGTGGCATGCTGTATTCTTCTTCAGCGTTGTTAGTACCATCGCATGTCTGTGCCAACTCTTTCTACCATATCCCTACGGCCTCATGATGACATCGGCGCAGATTGCAGAGATCGGTATCCCCTCAGGCTGTGAGGGCGGGTTGGAGAGATGCATCTGTCCTAGAGCGACAGTCTGTGCTACCAACACACTCTCCATCATCCTTCTTGCCCTTGCTAGATGCTCAGCATTCTTCGATTATCCTCTGTACATGATGATGTTCCTATCCAAGTGCCATAACATCAACAACATATGTCGACGCACAGTGTTGAGAGAATGGGTTGACTTCAGTGATTTGCACAAAGTTCACCAGATCTTTGGCATAATTGTGGGCATTGAGACGATGTTTCATTCCTTCTTTCACATGCTGCGATGGGGATTGAATTCTGATATTCATCTCTTGTGGAGAACAGCTACAGGCATCTCTGGACTGGTTGCCATCATTATCACTCCGCTCATTTGCTGGCCTATGGCGGTTCCTGCCATCAAAGAACGACTTGCGTTTGAAGTGCGCAAGGGCTTCACTACCTGTCCATTGTATGGGCCATCGCTCTCCTCTTTCATTCGACAACTATGATTCATTATCTCATCGGCATTCCAGCTCTAATGTATCTGGTGGACTACCTCTTTGGATACTTCGTGAGGAATAGCTTGATTGAGAATGCCTTCTTCGAACGGTATGGAGAGAACGGAGTTGCATTGCAATTCCAGAATCCAGACAACTGGGATAAGCAGCCGAAGACATCGTATGTGTACGTCATGTGTCCATGGATCTCGAAGTACCAATGGCATGCCTTCACGATCTTTCCAGAGCCCACGAAGGGGAATCACACAATGCTTTGCTTGGAAAGTAGCGGCGATTGGACAAAGGAGTTGCATAGAAAGATCAAAGCGCCCTGCCTCCGTCCTCTGTATGTGCTCGGCCCGTACAAATCTCCCTTCTCCGATGCAGCTGTGACTACGTCGAATGCGATAGCAGTTGCCTCAGGTATTGGCATCACCCCGACACTCTCCCTTGTTCTCAACTACGCAGGCAAGAAGAGGATCAATGTTGTGTGGGCATGCCGCGATCCAGGCCTTGTGGAGTATATCCTTCACAAGTTTGACCTTGGTGCAATCACGAAGAAGTCATATGCATTCATATTCTATACGGGCACACGAGGGCTGGCTTTGCCAAAAGATATGCCAATGAACATCTTCATCTTCACGGGTAGGCCTCATTTGGAGTATACCATCACGGGTATCGTAACTGCGATTCACTCTGGCGATGGGTTGCCGGAGGAGATGTATGCGACAAAAAGCAAGATTGCGAACGCTCCTTTCCACCAGAAGATGAGAATAGCATTATGTCGTGTGGTGGAGATCTATGGAAAGGACGAGATGTTTGAGTATGCCGTTGAAGAGACCGAGAAGGCAGTCGAAGCAGCAGCATCCTCGGGTCATATGTTATCACAGTCGGGTGGAACTGCAGATACTGCTTTAACTGACCCTGAAGCGGCTCTATTGATGTCCTCTTTGCAGTCGGATTTGACCGGAGATACTGCTCCACTTGATGAGAGTGACCCCGAAGCGGCTCTTATGGCGACTTCCCCTGATGAAGTTCCTGAGGGTGAAGTTAGCCTGAAAGGTCTAGACTCAATGATGTATGAGTTTCTTGGAGGCATAGGAGAGTATTCACGAATTGACATTGAGACTTTCTTTCGTGAGATTGACAGCGATGGATCAGGATTCATTGACAGAGATGAATTTGATGACTTTATCGATATGCTCACATCAGAAATGTTTTTCACAACAGAAAGTAGGACGCTTTCAAGAAGCATGTCTCAGCTAGATCTTTTCAATACCATGCGAAGAAGTCTCATTATGCCAAGAAGAACAAGCTTAGGTTCTACAGGTTCTTGTCATAGCTCAGTGCATCGCACCACTGGTCATATTTTGGGAGGCTCCTATACAATTGATTACGTGTGTAACTTGCTCAAGAACAGTGACAGCGACAATCCATTGGAAGATTGGAGTGTCTTTTACTGTGGTGGATCAAGTAAAATGAAGGCTGACCTCACAAAAATCTCCAACAAGTATAATATCGGTCTCTCAGTTGAGAAGTTTAATTGGTGATGTTTGAATGTTTGTAGGAGTTTGTATGTTGTTTTATATAGGATTAAACTAGAGAGATAAATTAGCTTCATAAACAAACCACTTAACCTTCACTCTTTACTTTTGACTTCATTCACATTGCGATTCGGCCACAGACGAATACAAGATTTCAACTCTTTAGATCCAGTTTACTAAATGAGATCTTCATCCATGACACAAAACGTAAATAGAATTGCAGACCACATACATTATCTTGGCCTTAAACAAGGTCAATAAAATAGAAGCAAGAGCGTTAGATAAGTAAGCCTGTTTTTTCTAAAAGGGGTGGTACAGGATTTTGGCCCTCTGGGAACTTTCTAATGCCATATCTCTGCGGGAATCGGGATTTACGGGCCCACCAGCGGTGATTTAGAAAGCTGAAGTCCAGCTCTTTCAAACTGGCATATTTATAAGATGCATGTCTTCAATCTTTACATATCTATATTAGCTTAAGTGAGACACCTCTTTTGCCTGATGTCTTGGATGATGGCCCTGCCAGGGGCCATGCCGTTGAGCGGTCAGGACAGCTGGAAATGCTCCAAAATCATAGCCCTCTTTGGCCAACCTAATAGACACCTTACTGAGGTACCAGCAACCAACCCAGCAAGCAAGGGATAGTATATAATACCTACTACTAGTATGTAAAGGTGATTTGGCACGAAGTGCCAATGGCTACACTACACGCTGGCTGACCAGCGTGTTTATACCCTTTTCAAAATACCTAGCAGATTTTGAAAAAGTTTTTAGCGATCTACTATTCCTATGTAAGAGGTCTACGGGTATTTTTCAAAATCTATCGCCAAAATGGGACCTTACAGCCAAGTTTCATGCTTTGAAGTGCGCCAAAAATCCCTCTACAGCCCGAGTTTCGGCACTTCGTAGGTAAGCTGTGAATTCTCCTCTTTTGCTACCCCCCCTTTTAGAAAAAACAGGCTTAAGTAGTTAGTGTAGTAGTAGAAACATCAGAAACACAATAAGTGACACGGGGCAAAAAAGCTTGCTCCCCTCGGTTTCGATCCGAGGACCTTTGGGTTATGAGCCCAACACGCTTCCTCTGCGCCACGGAGCAGTTGTGAGTTTTAGTTTTGTGTAAAGTTTATGAACTAATGTTTCCATTCTACATTCTACCACCCTTCTACCACCTTCATTCAATCAGTGGCAGTGGCAAGGGGCAAGCATTTATTCGTTCACCTCAAGATGTAAACAACAGACTCCAAGTAGTAATCGATAATGGCAGCTATCATCAACCTATTTCTTCTTCATCATCATCTGAAGTTCCATCCTTCTTTTTGCAAGCTATTGGTCGCTCTTTTCTTGCACTACTTGTCAGTTCAAGCTGCAGCATCATCATCATCATCATCATCATCATCATCACCGTCCACCAGTTTCACAGAAATAGTCATGAGGAGTAGTAGAAGACTACCCATCACTAATCCAAGCAGCAGCAGCAATATCGTGAATCGGATACATTTGATCAGAAAAGGTCAAGCACTTCATAGCGATGGTTTGTTGTCAATAAAGCAGCAGCGTGAAACGATGACACATCATCATCTTAAAAGATCATCTTCTTGTAGCGCAATGGCATTTTGCAATGTGCACACTACTACACGACGACGAATTCCATCAACAGTTCGTCAATATTATTTCGCCCCTAATAATCATCCCGCTGTATCATCAACTGCAGTATGGAGTAGCAGCTCTACATCATCTGACAATTATTACACAGCTGCAACATCAATATCAAAATTATCCACCACGACGACACAACAACCACCGAAGAATGAATCCTTTCCAAGCTGGTGGCCAGTAAACCAATCCATGTCAAAGTATGTCACCTTCTCGGAACATATTGCTCATGTCATAATACCTGATACTTCAGCTGCAGCTGATGATGATGATACGTTGCAAAGTGATGAGGAAATACGGGAAGGTAGGACTGTTGGAGAAATTATCGAGTGGGTATTACGAGCTGCACGGAATAGGAATGAAACTGAAACTGAAATGGGTATTGCAGCAGAAGAAGAAGCAGCAGCAACAACAACAACAACAATATCTGCACACGACAACTCAAAGGAAAGAATCCTCCCTCGAAACAGTCATGACAATCATGACAGCTACACAACAACAACAACCCAACGCTACAAAACCATCAGAGACGAATACCAACAAGGCCAATCCGTCTCCACATCCACCACAATACTCGATCCAGCCTATCGTCATGATCCCAATTCATTTCCCCAACGAACACATTACGCCAACAATTTATGCTCTGCCGAACTATTGGCAATGGGTTCTATTTGGTCACTACCCCAGAGTGCATCCAATACAAAAAAGTCGACGACCACCACCGTGATGATGGATCGATTTGATCCAAGTAATGGAATCAAACCTACCAGATTAACCATGGGGAATTACAATGATACAGTGCATAGTGGAGATTATTTTAGAGTGCATTTTAATCCGAGGAGGTTTGTTGATGCCAACAAGTATGATTGGAGTGAAAGACACGATAGTGTTATTATTCGCAACGATGGTGATGATGGTGATGATGGTACTACTAATAAGAAGCCTGGTGTAATTGTCAAGAGAGATGACGAGACTGGTTATTTGATTATTAATAAACCACCGAATATTCCGGTGCATGCAAGGGTTGATAATTTGTTGGAGAATGTAGCATCGAGTGTTGGAAGGATGCTTTGGTTGGAACGAAGGGATGAGATACTACTACTATCCAATAGTACTGGCGATTATTATTTGACGAGTGGTAGTAGTAGTAGTAGCGATGATGGCGGCAACAACAACAGTGAGGAAGATGATGATGTTGTCGAGTTTTGGCCAAGCGGAATGAGAAAGAAGAAGAAGAAGAAGAAGAAGAGCAATAATCAAAAGCAAAAGAGTGAGAAATTGGTGTATGTTGCCACACCGCAGCGATTGGATCAGAATACAAGTGGGTTGCTTGTAGTGGCAACGAAGAAGTCATTTGCATCGTACTTTGCCAAGCTCTTACGAACAAAGACAAGTGGTCAACTACGAAGTGGTGGAACGAGTCAATCATCTTGTGGTGTTCACAAGTCGTATCGTTGCTTGGTATGTGTGACTCCATCGGCATCATCATCATCGTCATCGTCATCAATGGCTAGTGAGGTAGACCGTCTTCAAAAGTTCAAAGCTGATGGCACAATCATCAAACATTTCCTTGAACCATCGATACGTGCACCCAAACGTTTCGTTGAGAGTGTCCCCGATGAGGCCGATAATCCAGAATCTTGGGCAGAGTGTCTACTCAAAATTACCAACATTACCAACATTTGCACGGTAGTTGGGAATGATCCATCGGATGCCCTTGCGACTGATCTTTGGGGCGAGTTTGGTAAACCAAATGACTGTGTGGGAATACTTGAATTGGAGATTGAACTCCTTACCGGCCGAACGCATCAAATACGAGGACAGATGGCTGCACTTGGCTTTCCTCTCGTTGGTGATGTTCAGTATGGTGGGGCTGTGCCCAATACATCTAGCGAATACATGAAAAATTGCCGAGGAAGGGCAGAGGGGTTTTTAGATTCAGAGACACTAGCGCTTCAGTGTTCAACGTTGGAATTTATCGATCCTGATGCATCAGATGATTCTGACACAGTGCAAAGATCAGATCGGTGGCTCTCATTTCATTTAGACGGTGCGTTCTGGACGACCTTTATCGATCGGTATCATGCTGAAAGTGAGAGTTTGTTGGGTGCGGCGATGACATTCGAAGGAGTAGGAATTAGACCGAAGGAAGATCCACCAAGTGAAAAGCAGACAACTCCATCAACTGACGATCAACAACTTCTTCCTCCATTGGTAAATCTCTCCCCAGGAAGTCACAAATACGTTGTAATTAGAGCAACCAAAGTAACTAATGCTGACGATGAGCTTTGGTTTGTCCGAAGTGCCTCACCAGCAGAATGTGGAGGGCCGTATCACGCAAACGTTGCACAAGACGTGCTCGATAGATTAAAACCACTTGGATACAGCACAACAGTCATGGGAGGTGGTCGGATCGACTTCCTTGACAATGATGAAGTCTCACATGCACATGTGTTTGGTTTTAGCTACGGCTTTGGGAAGGGTGACCATGAGAAAGTCGCAAATATTATTGAAGAGAGTTCTGATATCATTGCAACATTTGATATGTCAGATGGACTCTACTAAGCCTTGACGAAATAATATGTAAGAAAACATGCTTAGAATAACATTAAGCTATACACCTATGATAGGAGACCCTAACCTGAAATCACATTATATAATATTCCTCCTCCAATCTTCACCAGTCAAACTTTTCAAGGGCGAAATCAATACTATACTTGCCTGCAACGTCTCTTAGAATATTGGCGACTGCATTTGATCCACCGCAGTAGAAGACACTCCAATCTTCCAAAGGATTATCACCGTCGCTGTTTTTGATCAAGTTCCGCATGTAATGAATTGTAGTTTCGTCCCCAAGAACATGGTGGTTTTCTTGGGAGTTTTGAGCAGTGCCAACAACAAAACTTGCTCTGGGCCTGGAGAGACTCTTTTCTAAGGCAAGATCTAGAGCGTGCGACGAAATTGACAATTTTTCTGATGTGATCATAACAATGAAGTCATCAAATTCATCTCTGTCAATAAACCCTGATCCATCGCTGTCAATCTCACGAAAGAAAGCCTCAATGTCACTGCGTGAGTACTCTCCTATGCCTCCAAGAAACTCGGATATCATTGAGTCTAGACCTTTCAGGCTAACTTCACCCTCAGGAACTTCGTCGGGGGAAGTGACCAAAAGAGCCGCTTCGGGGTCACTGTCATCAAGTGGAGCTGTATCTCCGGTTAAATCCGACTGCGAAAACGGATCATCCGAGGATGCTCCTACTTCGGCTGCCTTCTCGGTCTCTTCAACAGCATACTCAAACATCTCGTCCTTTCCATAGATCTCTACCACACGACGCAGCGCTGTTCTCATCCTCTTGTGGAAAGGAGCGTTCGCAATCTTGTCTCGTGCCTCGTACATCTCCTCCGGCAACCCATCGCCAGAGTGAATAGTTTTCACGATACCCGTGATGGTATACTCCAAATGAGGCCTACCCGTGAAGATGAAGATGTTCATTGGCATATCTTTTGGCAAAGCCAGCTCTCGTGTGCCCGTATAGAAGATGAATGCATAAGACTTCTTCGTGATTGCACCAAGGTCAAACTTGTGAAGGATATACTCCACAAGTCCTGGATCGCGGCATACCCATACAACATTGATCCTCTTCTTGCCTGCGTAGTTGAGAACAAGGGAGAGTGTCGGGGTGATGCCAATACCTGAGGCAACTGCTATCGCATTCGACGTAGTCACAGCTGCATCGGAGAAGGGAGATTTGTACGGGCCGAGCACATACAGAGGACGGAGGCAGGGCGCTTTGATCTTTCTATGCAACTCCTTTGTCCAATCGCCGCTACTTTCCAAGCAAAGCATTGTGTGATTCCCCTTCGTGGGCTCTGGAAAGATCGTGAAGGCATGCCATTGGTACTTCGAAATCCATGGACACATGACATACACATACGATGTCCTCGGCTGCTTATCCCAGTTGTCTGGATTCTGGAAGTGCAATGCAACTCCGTTCTCTCCATACCGTTCGAAGAAGGCATTCTCAATCAAGCTATTCCTCACGAAGTATCCAAAGAGGTAGTCCACCAGATACATTAGAGCTGGAATGCCGATGAGATAATATATCCTAGCTGTCGAATGAAAGAGGAGAGCGATGGCCCATACAATGGACAGGTAGTGAAGCCCCTTGCGCACTTCAAACGCAAGTCGTTCTTTGATGGCAGGAACCGCCATAGGCCAGCAAATGAGCGGAGTGATAATGATGGCAACCAGTCCAGAGATGCCTGTAGCTGTTCTCCACAAGAAACGAATATCAGAATTCAATCCCCATCGCAGCATGTGAAAGAAGGAATGAAACATCGTCTCAATGCCCACAATTATGCCAAAGATCTGATGAACTTTGTGGAAGTCACCGAAGTCAACCCATTCTCTCAACACTGTGCGTCGACATATGTTGTTGATGTTATGGCACTTGGATAGGAACATCATCATGTACAGAGGATAATCGAAGAATGCTGAGCATCTAGCAAGAGAAAGGAGGAGGATGGAGAGTGTGTTGGTAGCACAGACTGTCGCTCTAGGGCAGATGCATCTCTCCAACCCGCCCTCACAGCCTGAGGGGATACCGATCTCTGCAATCTGCGCCGATGTCATCATGAGGCCGTAGGGATATGGTAGGAAGAGTTGACACAGACAGGCAATGATACTAACAACGCTGAAGAAGAATACAGCATGCCACCATTTGAAAGAAGATGATTCATGATGTTCCCGTTCAATCTGGTGTTTCTCTGCCAATGAAATTCTTTTACTCAATGTTACTCCCCTTCTTCTTCCTTCGCCCCCTCCCTGACGACCCATTTTTTCATGGTTGTCTAACACTCCATTCTTCCCACCTCCCATTCCTGCTAATCTGAAACTGCCCCTTCCGAATCTGAAACTGCTGCTGATGCTTCCACTGCTGATGCTGGAATTTCTTTTTCGTTTCTTCCTGTTTCTGATTGCATCAACACCACGCTGAGCGAATGATGGTTGCTTGGGGATTTGACTCTGTTGTGCAAACGTGAACAGGGGTAGATCGGGGCTTTCTGGACTGTTGGATGATTTTGCGGCCGAGCCTTCGTGATGAAAGGAGGCACTATGGCTTGTCAAGGTCTCTTCTCCCTCATCTTTACTCTTCGTTGGGCCTACTGATAGATTTTTAAGAGAGACGGTCATTGTATCAGCTCGGAATTGATAGGAATAGGAATGAAGATGAAGCAAGCTATGCACAACTGCAACACATCAAAACTTACCATCACCATCAGCGATTACGCTGGCAGGCGAGCTTGAAACAGAGGTCATGTTATTCAACTCTCACTGCTATGTTTTTGGCACGGTCTCTTCTCTCTCTGCGTTTAGACTTCAAACTGATGTAAATAATAACTATGACTACTCGCTCAGCTTGTTGAAATGCATGAGAATGCAGAGACAGCGATCGTGTCAAGATTGAATCCTACTTAAATAGCTTCAACTACAGAGGACGACGCAAGTTGAATGCGTGAGAAGTGAAAACGCAGCGTGGACTTCCTCGAGGTGTCAATCAAGATTCATAGAGGCCTTATTCGGGTCTTTTAGGAGGTCATTAGAGCTACCCTGTCTTTAAGTAACAAGAGCAGGTACACATTTTGCTATGCAGGTTCTTCCATTGTAAAAGTCTTAAACGGCTCAGAGAGCAACGAAGAACACACCCATCGGCATCGGTATCACAGGTTAAGGTTAACGTTTGCTTTCAAATCCTACATAAAAGTTTGAAAACCACTTTTTGTAGCTTCCAGAAGGAATTTTTAAAAAATTCTTTTCGACATTACCTCTGTCGGAACTCTAGAGTAGAATGCACTGTCGAAGCCCAAAATTAATAATTTTGCACTCCTCTACTTCAAAAGTGGTTTTCAAAGCCTAAGTATTTTACCATGCTCGAGAAAGATCAGTTTATTTTGTCTTTGAGACAATAACTGGCACTCATATACTAATTCCTACGTTACTATGGTAAAACTAAGTCTTTTGACCTGACTCACATCCGATTATGGCATCTAAAACGACACAACCATGGTGAAAATGGGCTCCCTACGACTAGCCATAACTCAGTTACTACTATGATGTTGACCCTATTTCAAAGCGTCAATGTTATTTATATTGTCCGTAGAAGCTCATTGATACCTCACTTGTCCACTAACTCCCGTTATTGAAGTCAAAGGTAGGATTTGAGGGCAAACGTACATTACTTACTACCACCAGGTAGCGCGTGTGTTGTGGTGAATTTTGGAGTTTCAGAAGTAGATACTCAAGACCCTGCCTCCTCCGACTGCAAGATGCCTGTTACAACGAAGTTGAAGAGAAGAGGTGCGAGTGTGAGAACTCCTCCTTATCATACTCGAACTCGAATTGGATTTGTGGTCATGAATTCTACATGTACGTTAACCTACAAATATCTACTTATGCAACAATCACACGGTTAAATGATACAAATGTTGTTCTGTTCAACAAACTCTCCTTTTCCTTTCCCCATTCAACTGGCCATTATTGATATTCAGCATACTTGCGCTCCAGCCTTGCATCTGTGTAGCTGCTCAGGATTGCATTTCACCTCAAGCCAAGGATGATTCAGAGCCTGGTGGGCTGTATACCTTTTCTCCTCGTCATAAGTGAGAAGACACGATACAAACGCCATGGCATCCTCTGATACATCATGGAAAAGTTCGTGAGGGAATGAGTACTCTCCACGAATGATAGACGATTTGATAGCTTCGTCGTTCTTCCCGTAGAACGGGGGTGCTCCACTCAAAAGCATGTACACAATCACACCCAAACTCCATAGGTCACAAGCTTCTGTGTAGCTCTTCTTGAGGACTTCTGGAGCAATGTAATAGGAAGATCCGACGACACGACTGAGTTTATGACCCGGAGTGAAGTGGGTCGACAAGCCAAAGTCAATCAACTTCAGAGGGGACCAAAGGTTGCCTGATTTAAGGACCCAGTTCTCAATCTTTAAATCGCGATGACAAATGTGTATTGAATGAAGGATTGTCACAGCAGAGAGCATATCTGACACGGTCTTGGCTATTTCATGTACGTAGGTGATGCAATGACAATGAGTGAGAAAAATCATTGTCTAAGACACAACTCATTCAGAGGAGCGAGTAGACGATACTTAATGATGTGGATCTTACCTGCGTATTCCTCCGACACACCATGCTTGGGATGTGTAGCTAGCAAATGGAATAAATCTCCGCCAGTTCCCAATTCTGTTATAACAAGCAACTCATTCTCAAGGACAAAAACATCATACAACCGAATCACATTTGCATGCCCCCTCAATACTCGGAGAACGTTGACTTCCTCTTGCAACTTGCAAATATGCTTCGGATTGGCTGGTAAAGAAATGCACTTGCAGGCAAACTTTTTTCGTGTCCCCGTTTTGGAGGAGAAGTGCCCTTCGGCTTGCCCACGAGAGGCAATGCAGACGTGACCGTAGGAACCCTTGCCAATGATCATGTCACGATGGAGTGAGTAGGCGGGTGTACGTTGAATTTGGTCCAGTTGAGAATAGGTCGTGTCAACAGCTGTGTTTGGAACAAAATTTTGTGTATTGTTGCCCTCATCCTTCATTGCCTCTCCATCTTCTTCAACCGAAAGAGTGGTCTCCACGCCTACATCATCCAATTGTTGTGCAACCATGTCGTAAGCTTGATCGAGACTATCTGCGGCATGATCATCAATGTCTTTCACATCATTCGACTTATCTTTTACCGGTACCTCCTGCACACACTCTTTGGGAGGGAGGTTCAAGTCGTATGAATTCAGTGATGAGTCGCTGCTAGTTTCTAAAACATGTCCCTCGGTTACTTCTTCTTCTTCTTCTTCTTCCTGCTTACTTGCGTGTCCTCCCTTATTGATCTTACTCGCCCTCCTTGCCTTCTTCTTCTCTGCCTTTTTCCGGGCAAAGTGTTCCCCAGCTGAACTCAGATGCTGAACTCGATCCGCCTCATCGTCTTCTTCGTCCCAATCCTCAGTGGCTGTGGAATTATTCCGAACAGAAAAACTGGATGACATTCTTCTTAATAATGAGGGCAGTGATTCTCCATTGGACTTTCTTCTAGCAAAGTGCTCTCCAGCTGCACTCAAGTGTTTGTAAGGGTCTGTCTCGTTCTTATCACTTTCTGTGCCGTTCTCAAGAGAAGATTTACTTTCAGCCGACTCTTCCCCACCTACGACCTCCTTCTTCTTGGGCGATTTGAGTGACCTTTCCTCAGCCCTTTTCTTGGCGAAGTGCTCCCCTGCTGCACTAAAATGTTTATATTGCTCCTCCACCGGTGCCTCCTCGTCATCCGCCACCTGCTTTCCCTCTTGCAGCTCATCCCTCCCCTCTGGATGACCTACTCTTGCCGCGAGTCGACGAAACAATGTAGTGTGTTCCCCCTCATTCTTTTTTCGTGCAAAATGTTCTCCAGCGGCACTGAGATGTTTGTAATTTTGATCATCATTTGATTTATTGGAGCAAGGTGAACCTTGGTAGGTACTTTCGGCAATGGGTGCCGTGCTAATTTTATGGTGTTTGAGAAGATTTTTGGTAGTTGTTGTTATTGATGTGGATTCTTTCTCGTGGCTTTGTGCCAACGATGATGCTGAGGATTTTACTGTCATTTTATGTGAAATACTTGTGTAAGTACTTTATGCTTGTGTGTCGATCTGTTACATCGAATCCTTAGATTTCCGAATCCTAGCTAGGATTCGGATAAAACTTGACGTCCGAATCCTAGGATTCGGAAATAGCTGACGTCCGAATCCTTGGATTCGGACGCTCTCCCCCCCCTCTTCAACACGCGCACATATTATTTCACTACAGCCACACAAAAATGCCAAGCTACATCATGGTTGCGCTGCCGCAACCACCTAACCACCAGCCTGCTGATGGAGAAAAACTCGAAGAATGGACCTAATAAAGCATGAGTCGCTTCCGCCACAACGAATTCAACGTTCGTCCCCTTTGGGACACATAGAATCCCCCGGTGATACAAGTGATGTTGATGTGCAACAAAAGAACGAACCTGAAGTACTTGATGATGTTTTTCCCTGGTCCATTATTGAGAGGAAGATGAGTCATCAGTAGTGGGTGTTAAAGTTTTGGCGTTTCAACCGATGCGTCGAATAAAACCAACTGCACGTGACTCTTCGTACCGACCTGCAATGGACACTCTTGATGTTATTCTGTACCGCTGCACGCCAAGAATTTGGGCGTAAATAGGTAAGATTCATTATTGAAAAATTACTACACATTATTTCTCCACAGATCATAAGTCTATGATGTTCTCACACGACGATTGGTATATTAATCAGCATCTACGTCATCATCGATCACATCAATAATTCGTGCAAAATCTTTAGACAAATGTCATTTTGATTTAGTCGATGGGTAATTGAGATACGTGAGAGAAGATTTGAATTGAAATGAAAATAGCATCTCATTGTGATGTCTGGTACCCATGTTCCGATCGGGAGATGGGAAGCCAAATGAATATGATCGAAGCTATGTTTCAATTCTTTCTACTCGAGCGCCAGATTGCCCCCAACTATACCACATCAATAACTTGACGCTCCAATGATATTTCGACAAATCTTTCGACAAAAGTCGTTGCT
Source organism: Skeletonema tropicum (assembly GCA_037178625.1). Classification (NCBI taxonomy): domain Eukaryota; phylum Bacillariophyta; class Thalassiosirophyceae; order Thalassiosirales; family Thalassiosiraceae; genus Skeletonema; species Skeletonema tropicum. The sequence continues at coordinate 1,888,726 of CM074144.1, read as the reverse complement.
AGATACAGCTTGAAATGAATGTACATCTATTGCGTGCCGAAGAATCGGTGGCAAGTCTTTTTCTTAGGGGCATCGCCGATGCCTTCGTCGTGGCTGGCGACTTGGCATTAGCATTAGGAATGGATTTACCACCAAGGAATAATTCAATGAGACATCAAATACTCTAAGCTAATTCAGATAGAAGGTGAGAGTAAATGTTTCATATACACTTTAGTGGCATTGATATTTAAATACACACAAACATAATCAACCGCAATTATTTGAACACTTCCCACGACATTTGCAGGCTGCTCTTTTTGTGGGACTTCGTCCAGTGAACATCTTCATCGCCGTCTGCAAAGTTACCCTATCCTTCGTTGACGGATCGAAAGTTTTGGCAAGCACTTCATCACGAATTGATGCAAGACCGTCTGTTAGTGCTGCAGACGCATTCGGCGATGTGGTGACACCGTATCGGTCAGATGGAATCCAAAAGTCAGCATTATTGTGAACTATGATGCCATACTCGCAACAAGCCAGGATCCCTCCAGTATTCTTTACGACATCGTATACCACTGCTCGGACCCCACTGGCGTTAGTGAAGTCTCTTCTGTCGAGAGAGATGGTAACAATGGCACCTATTCCTACTCCAGTGTCCTGCTTCTTCCGTAATTTCACCATCTTCGCTGCTTGATGTTCCTGGCTCTTCCGCTTGGACTTGGAACACTTTTTCCTCATGCTATCCGCCATCCTCAACGGAGTGATGTCTTCATCAGATGCTGTGGATTTTGTAACAGGTTTCGACAATGGAGATGATTCGTTTCTAGGAATATCCTTCACAGTGGTAGTATTAAAATGTGAGTCACTTTTTGCTGCAGTAGTTGAATCAAATATCCCCCCCACAGGTATTTTACAACCTTGGAACTCAATCTCTTTTACTTCCTTCCGACAGAGTGCACAAGTACCACTAACATCCAACCATTTGTGAGCACAGTTCGCATGTTGACGTTTCTTACAACATGGTAACTTGATGATGAGCTCGGAGGGACCTACATCTTCGTGGCAGAAGCAGTCAAGGACGATATTTTTGGATGTAGTTGTACTAGTTGTGCTTTGGGTCCTTCTCTTTGTTGATACAGATACGAACAACTCATCGTCATAAATTTCTACCATTCTTGTGAATCTGTCTGTCACAAAACCTCGATAACTATCAATTCCGCTGAAGGTTGCGTCATCGAGGAAAATCTCATGCATCTTCATGCAAGCAAGTGGACCACAACTGTGCCCGTCTTTCTGCTTCACGAAACTAGAATCATGACGAATAGTCCACTTCTCCGACGTGAAGACATGGTCGAACTCAAGGGTATTGCTTGCTACGTCAAAGGAATATGTACTCCCAAGATCCATCCGTTTGCATCGTTGCAAAACATTGATAATATGTTTCTTCCAAGTGTATAACGGCTTACGAAGACCATCTGAAATGGTACACATGTTAGACGACACATCCATTTCTGCAACAACGAAGTGATTGTCTGCGTGAAATACGCTGACGACTCTCTTTGTGGTAGGAGAGAGTTCACGGCATTGGCTCCCGATTACAGCTTCGTTGGGATAGTTGCATGTAATGAACTGGATGGAGATGGTGTTGGTGCCCAGGCAATGATGACGATGAGCTGCAAGTGCTCCGAAGCTTGCTATGAAATCACTCTCGTACCACCTAATAGTCTGTTCACAATCTTCCATGTACTTTTCGTCACCAACTGAAATCAAACTTGTCCCCAAAAAGCAGCAGTCGCACTCAAAAACATAAACATCTTTCATTTCGCTGCCCCTCATATCAATAAGGTCGACCTGAAATCGGTCACGAAAGTTTTCGGACAAGATTGGCTTCTTTGCTCCCTTCTGCTTTTTTGCAACTGGATTAGCATGGTTACATGTTTCACACGTGGCTACAAACTCATTAACTTGCTTTTCCGTGACGTTGTAATACTTTTCTTGTACCTTGCCACAAGTTTGATTCATCTTCAAGTGAGAAACAAGATGATGATGTTCATAGATCACATCGAACACTTGTAGCTGGGGAATACATAGAAGCCACCTCTCTTCACTGAAGCCACTACGTTTGTGGAGCCTCATTAGCCGCTTTCTTGGTTGATCCGAACCTGGCAATGTGTATTCTTCAACCTTGTACTTATCAACCAATCTAGCCCACTTCTTTGCTTTCTGTTGGCCCAAGCTCTTGCGGAAATCCTTCTCTTCTTTGGTTGCATCAGATTCTTTAGCAGGTCCAAACTTCTCCACAATGCGGATTGCCTCCTCCCACTCTCCTTGACTCATTTCCAGTGAATTTTGATTAGAATTTGGATGATCCTTCAACTCCTTCATTATGTCATTGTTTTGACCATGAAACAAGTCAGGGAACATGCGCAAATTAAATGCATGACGATGTCGTTCTTTAATGCCAGCCTCAGCGACTTTCATGGGTGTGTCGTTGGCAGATGCCAAGTACTCACTGCCACCACCACCACCACCACCACCAGATGCAGCAACACCGTCAACACCAAGTGGTGAGCAATAACATAAACTAGCAAGAGCAAATTGATTGAATATCATGATGAAAATGAGTATTGTAGTGTGATTTGAGATTATCTATTTAGTAAGAGGTAAGAGCACAGATTCCAGCATAGAAGCCAGAAGTACCTACATATCAATCCAAGGATTCGGAGTGAATGAAGCCATCCGAATCCTAGGATTCGGAGTGAATGAAGCCATCCGAATCCTAGGATTCGGAAATCCAAGGATTCGATGTGCACCCCCCTTGCGAATCCTAGGATTCGGAAATCTAAGGATTCCCCGGCATCGAATCCTAGGATTTTCAGAATCCTAGGATTCGATGTAACAGATCGACTGCAATTAATTGGAGGTTCTTTGTTGCTATGCGGTATCAATTATTGACAAACTCAGCTAAACAGCTATTACATCATGGAAAAACCGTTACGAACTCGGCATTTTGGTGGAAAGTACACCAGCGGGTGAAGTGTTGACATGCCGAGAAATCAGCAATCTTGTGTGCATGAAATCAGATGTTTAGTGCCGGTTTGAACACATGGCTTCTCACTTCTCACATCTGACAAACATCTGCCTCAATCAAAACCTGCCTTTGCCACAAAATTCATGGTGAAACTTATGAACACAGCATCTTCGCATTATTATTGATTCAACAAGTGAACTCAGCCCAGCTCTTCGTCTCTCTAGAGCGCTTCCACTATCTTTGTCTCGTGAGCGTGAGAGTGAGATTGATTCACAAGAGAGATTATGGTAAAAACGACGTAGGTCAAGGACATAGTAGCATTTTCAGAACGCATTGCCGATCACGTCATTTTTAGCAGTAGCTTTTAACTCTTCCTTTTCAGCGGCAGCAAGATTGATTGCTGCCTCCAGTAAAGCTTCTTCGTTATCATTGCTGCTGATCTGCAGTCGTTGCATCTGAGAGTCGGCGCTATTCACTGCATCCTCCTCCTCCCTCGCCTTCCTACTTTTGGCCACCCGCCGCGCTTTGCCTCTCGTCTTTTTCTTCGACGTCGACGGCATGTTGCGCTTTAGCTGTAAAATAGACAAGATGGAGAGAAGAACAAAAGATCGTCAAAGTGCATTTCTATAGCAAGCTAGAGCGGTCGGTCGGGCTGGCTCCAAGGGTAAATAAGCGTGGCTCTTCCTTTGCGATTGCATTGGTTCGTGTTATTTTGCACTCGCTCTCAAAAGCTGTCGCATCCAAAAAATGACGAGGGGGCTAGGGAATCGCCCCGCTAATAGTGCAAAGAATTATTGGTGGAATTGGTGATTTATAGTTCATAAATGGATATTTGAACCCATACTATCTGCTCAATGAAAATCATACGGGGGCAAAAGGGGGCGGGCAGCGCTTTAGTTTAAGCACTCACCGGCATGCAGCGCTGCTCCTGCCTCTGTTTTCATCCCACTGTCATCATCTTCTTTTCATGGTGATGAACTCGACAAGCAGCAACGACAGCAGATCCTCCAAGCGGCAGAGGATTGTCCCTCCTCCTTTGCTGGTGCCTCTCACCACAGCAGTCAATGATTTATCGGCCGATCTTTGGTGCGGCATTTCCGATTTTCTGCCCAAGACATCTCGTGCACTCTTGGCCGTCGCATTGACTGCACCTCCGGCGTCATTTCGAGCGAGTGGGTGGAAAGGACAGCCAAATACTTTGAGCAGGGCAATCATTTCATCGTCGAAAGATGATGATGGGGAAATATCTGATTCTTTGCTGGATGAGTTGTATGAGGACGAGCGGACGGAATTTTTGAGTAAGGGTAAATTTCGTGGTTCCAAATATCAGGGTCTACTTGTGGAACGTGAAATCAATTATGATTTCAAGGAAAATTTAGCAAAGCAGATCAAAAAGTACTACGGCAGTCAATGGGAGGTTATGGATTTTGCTGATATCTCCATATCACTCGCATCGCGTCTAACTGATGATGACGTGGGGGCTGTCTTGGTCTGTATTGACGCAAAAAATAAACTCAAGCGGTTGAAGCTTACCCATTGTTTTAATGTTGTTGGGACTGGCCTGTACCCACTAAGACGATCTACGGTTGTGGAGTATTTTGATCTGGAGCTTGTCCGAGAGTTTGAAGAACCATGGCTTCAGATTGAAGGTAGGAAACCAGAGTTTTATGAAATGAAGCTATGTGAAGGACCTGTTTTTGATGTCCTCGGTGACATTCGTCATGAAGAGGGAAATTCATTGAAGCGTTTGTTGTATCCCTACATTTGGTACGAAAATGTAGTAGAGCCAGGCACAACCAATGGTCTGCTTGAGGGGAACCAGATAATCAATCACTTTGCGATCCATCACAGTGCAGTAGTGAATAAGTTTGCGTGTTGTTTGTACTTTGGCAATGATGTAGGGTCGCTTTGCACGTCACTCAATATAAATCGTCCCCACGACGATGCAAATATGTGTTTGAGTTGTGGAGAAAGATCCTACTCAATTTGCAGTCTTTGCAATGAAATCCTTTGTGATACCTGTTTAGAGTCAGATACAAATGAGTGCAGTGTTTGCGGCGTCAGGTGCTGCCCAAAATGCTGCAGAGATGTTGAAATTAAAAGCAAGGTGACATTTTGTGGTGAAGAGTTCTGCGTATTATATTGTCCCGCATGTCGGCTGGATAGTTGCAAAAATGGCAGCAAAAACTGCGGGGAGTGCAAGAAGCTGACATTTGATACGCTGCTGGAAGAATATAGCGCAAAGGAGGCACAGGTAGTTGCACTTCAGACCGAAATAGATAAATTGCGTCGATGCTTGCGCATAACGGAGTGAGGGCTCCCCTATTTTTTGACCAAAGGAACGAGAGCTCATCGCTGCAATTAGGTGCAGCCACACGAAAACAAAAAATATCCTAACTTAAATCGATTACATATTGTACCTACAAATCAGCAGCGTGGCTCTGCGCGTGAGCCAATTCATCAACCTGATGTGCGGCTCTCTGAGCCATAATCACACTCATCGCACTGATTGCAATCACAATCGATGTAACCACCGCAACCTCCAAAAGAACTTTCCACCCAAGAAAATGACGTTCATGATACTTGTGCCTATGTTCAGTATTGAAGTGGAGAGGCACCACACCAACACGTCGATACCCATTAGTGTTTTGCCTATGCTCATGCTCCAACCGGAAGAAGCTCCAAATAGTCCTACGAAACAGTTCCAGCGTCATCGATATTGCGGATAAATAAGCTGGAAGTTCAAACTTGGCTCCAGACTGTGGCGGAATCAATGTCAATACCCACATGAATCGAAGTATCAAATCAGCCGCCATGACACTGTAGTACTGCGCTTTCTTAGGGAACATTAACCTTGGTCCGAGAAATCCATACGCACGCCTGCCGAGTCCCCAATCCATGTACACATCCCAAATGTAGCTGTAAAGGGAAGATAAAATGAATAGACCCATCCAAAACATTTGAAAGAGGTTGACACCACGTCTTGAAAAAAGAACGGCACCCTCCTCCTCATCGTCACTCAATGACACATCATAATTTACGTTTCTCTCATGCATCAAGTATAGCGGGTGGAACGCTCCAAATAACGTTACTGTTTGCGACATAGCATACTTGAACGCATTGGCAAGGTTAGGAAAACGCTTCCCGGTGCCCATGTACCTTCGGAGGCACTGGTTGAACCGCAACCAAAGTGGGAACAAGCAAATGAGAGGTATGGCAATATTCTTATACCATAGCTTCTCACTCCAGGAGTGAAGATGATGCATTGTTGCATGCTGTTTCTCGGTAATAAGCCAGTCTCCCGAGGCAACGAAGCAAAGTGACCACAACATATCTTGGAACACCTTGACCATGCTTTATAAGAAGAGAAGGGACAGAGTTAGAGAAAGCACGAAGAGGACAAGAATTGTCAAAGCAATATAGTCGAAATTAAATCTACATTCCACTCACCTCGTAAAGACATCACCCACATAAGTTAAAAAGAATGTAGGCGACACAAACGATGCCAAAAGAACCTTGCGAATCGAAATCCACAATGGCCTTCTCAACTTCCACGGAAAAATCATACACTTGATCGTATACAAAATAAGGAACATTGGATACGCACCAGGCGGGATAAGACTGGGGAACAACTGATCGTCCGATTCCGTCTTGTAGTACAGCAACGTGCATATCAAATAAACGAGAGTTTCATCCACTGCATCATTGAATATATCAATTGGGGTATCAACATTCCGTGGATCAAACTCAAACAAATAAATGTAATTGATCCTGTATCGCGTCCAAACATACACCGACAATCCCCAAAACCAATGCCACGCCAATAAACCAAAACACCCCCGAAAGACGGGGAAGGCCGTCCGTCCGCCAATGGAAACTTCATCTCGTGACAATTGTCCCCAAACACAATCCCATGCAACCCACAATGCCAAGATAGAGCACATGCCAAGCCTATACCCCAAACGAAGTTGGGTCCAATCCATCATTAACCCATCCCCCCTCTTGGATAACATTTGCGCCTGTGCCTCACGGGTATCCCCATCACAAAACCAATTGGCATATAACTGTTCCATCCTCCCCGCAAGTTCCTCTGCCCCCTTCCCATCATCGCAATTATTCCCCTTGAATAGGCCCTTGTGATCCTTGAATGTCTTGTCGAACTTTTTGGCAATTTTGACAAAGCCTGTGTAGTTCATGATGGAGAAATTGTGCAATAGTTTGGCAGTGCGGTAAATGTCATCCATGGCACGTTTGATGGAATCTAGATCGAGTTTTCGTCGGAGGGAGGAGGATTCGTCTTCTTCTCCCCCCTTGTTCTTTGCCGACTTATTGTTATGATTGTTGTTGTCGCCCTCATTATCCTTCTTGTAGTTATTGTTTCGAGTGGGAGTTTCCACAAATTCATCATCCCCATCATCATCCCCCGATGTAATGGTTTGCAAAATTTCCAAATCAACAACATCCTCCTCATCCTCCTCTGCATCTTCCATGGAAAATGTAGTAACAGCAGCAGCAGCATCATCAAAAACATTCGTAGTAGTAGTAGTAGTAGTATCACCACCTTGATAAGATTGATACCTCCTCGTCAGTGATGATGACGATGATGATCCCTTATTTATCAAACTATCAAACTTGCTTCCCATATTCGCAACAATATTTCTCACACTCATATGCTGCTGCTGTTGTTTTTGTTTCATCAACTTCTTGTGCCTCTTCTGCTGCCGTTGTTGTTTCATCAACCGTCTCTTTTTTGCACTCTGCTGTTCCAAAAAGGACGTGTCCACTTTGAGCGCCTCCATCCGTTCACTCACCTCCCGTAACTTGTCAGCATAAAATTTGGACACCTTGGCCACCTCATCATTGTAGGATCGTTGAAATAATAAGAGCTTGTCATCGGCATCCTCGTAGGCTTGGAGGAGCATGGCCTTTTCGTTGGCGAGGCCGAGGTAGGAGGTTACCTTGAACACTGTCTTGTTGAGATTGGCAAGGTGGGAGAGGGAGCCGATGGAATCATTCCGTTTGAGGGAGCCGCGAAGAGAATTGGATCGTGACCGTTGTTGTTGTTGTTGTTGTTGCTGTACATCTGGTGGGTTGGAAAGGAGGGGAGTCCTTTCATTTTCATCCTCTGCCGCTGCCGACGACGCTGACGGTGCTGGTGCTGCTTCAGCTTCATTCGTTTCGTTTGAAGTATGTTGTTCAGCAATCGCCACAGTTTGAGGTATTACCGCTGCTGCAGTCGTCACCTCCGGATGGCAACTACCACTCATCAAACTGCCACTCATTGACAAACTATTCGAACTTTCCAACGCACGTAATTTCCGTTCTTGAGTGACCTCGGCAACCACCGCCGCCGGAGTTCGTGCGATTAATTCATCGCGGTATTCGATTCCACTTTTGGCTCGTTTGAGAATGGCCTTTAGTTTTTCGTAGTCGATGTAGTTGATGGACCATTTGTCTACCTTGTTGTCTTCGAGTTTGAGGCCGAATTCGACCATTATTATTTTTTAGTTTAGCAAAGCACTACTCCTTCTTATGCTCTATGCGGAGCAACAATGACAACGATACGAGTACATACATCCGTTCATGAGCGAGGTGTCAAGGAACATTGATTCTCCTGCCTGGCGGACAATTTAAGACGGTCATCTGGATACTACGACACCAATTTTGAACATCCGGCATCCGGCATCCGGCATCTGGCATCCTTCTCCTCATGGCATGTTTGTGTTGAACAGCTTGCGCACAGAACATCATGATGACAGTCGCACTTGTATGAGAGGATCAATCACGGGTTCTTACCGTGGTTGCTACTTGACACGTGTGAACAGGAAGAATGACTGTCGTAACAGTATTGAAATACCGGAAGAGAGTCATTCCCTGTGACATTCTCCCCCGAACTAGTGTGAACCAAAAACGAGCTATCAAGACTGGAAAACCCATGGTAAACCATCCGGATAAAAAACCAGTCTATCAGATAGAGACCAAAACCCAACGTGGGGAAAAAGACCTCCAGGCAATGTCAATTTCGATCGAATCAAGGACGTAAGTTCTTTTGTGATATTAGAGCAACCAAATGTACCTTCCTTGACATCGGTTGTGTGTGCATAGGATTTGGCCAAGACGTTGTTGTGCAACGCTTTCAGTTTCCATTTCCAATTCAAATAATTTCCTTATACACACCCCCTGTACTCCTCAATACTATGGGGTCTTTTATCAATCGTTGTAGCGCTCACTAGACTAAACTAACTGAGGCTCGTTTTTGTATCGTACAGTTCCTTTCGTGTCAACTTCAGTCGCTCTAAGAGAGACCTTCGTTGGAGTCTCTGCACTCGGCAGATTTCAGACTTTAGAAGCGGCTAGATCAAAGCCTACGAACCAAATCAGTATTTGGGATTGCGACGCTTCGAAGAGTTTTCGAGCGTTAGGAACTATCCACCAATTTCTTTCGGCAGCGGCCATCCTGGCGACCAGAGTAACAAGTGTCTATCTTGGACAACGCTTTACTGGCTTCGCAAGGGCTGCGTTAAACGGTGTCGTACGAAGAGACCAGATTGTCTTCCAGCTGCATTCGGATTTGACGATCAGGCTGCATCAACAGATTCACAACTGACTCTGTTTCTGCGGCAGCAGTACTACGATGGGTGCATAGTAACAAGTACACATTGCACTCCGTCCAGAGAGGCCTGTACCATCTCAGTATTCTTGAATATCGTGACTTACGTATTGGAAAGGTATCCATGGCTTCCTTGACAGATTGTGCATTCTCACATCTGCATAAAACGATTTAATCAAGTCTTGAAGAACAGGTAGGGAGTCCGCTTCAACTTCAAGTTGAACTTGAAGTGTGAGAAGAGTCACTCTATCTCGCGGATAATCACCATCATCCCGCTTAAATCTTTGGTAGTGGGGAAGTCATCCACTATTGAACGAACCGTGGAAGGTCGATCATAGTTTCACACTGAATAATAGCAATTTGATTGTTGCAGAGAGGTAAGCGCATCCTAGCTTCCTGCTCAGCCTTTTTGGCACCTATACCTAGATCCAATCGAATATCGAGAGATCAGGCTAGGGCAACAACAACTGCATGCACACTTGCATGACTTCCTGATAAAATAATTGTACTTGCGTTAGTACCTCGATGATGTAAATTGCGTTCGTACGATCCATCGGCCTGAGGCACGAACGGTCGTGATATACCTAATCCCCTCTAGCAAAGGTCGTGGATATTGGATTGAAGAGCGCCGGAATCGGAATTACCGCCTAAGGTAACAAGAAGGAGTTGACCAACTGGCGCAGAATATCTTCTTTAGCATCGTTGTATCGGCCCTGCATAACATCATCTCTGTCGAAGATCATGAGAATCTTTCTCGATCCCATCAGGATGTTGCGGCAGGTCCAGAAACACGTAGCTGGCTTGCTTCATCAACGTTTATATCAGAACACTATTTCTACTTCGTTGTCGTCTGTGACTATGTATGCAGTCACAAGAGTTTACCATTTTTTGTATCATCATACTGGCAAAAACTGTTGGTCAGTCAGCACTCAAATGAGCTGCTGGACTGCTGGACTTGTAACTTTTGTTGATCAGTGCACTCGACCGAGCTGCAATCATCTCAAGTTTTCATAGATCAGCGCCCTCCAATGAGCTGCTGTCTTCTCAAGTCTACATTATAGATCAGCGCACTCCAATGAGCTGCTGTCTTTACCTCTTCCCTTTGTTGGTGTGGCATGTGTCGTGAAGGATGATGCTATCAAGCGCTGGCAATATTTATGTACTACTTTCCTTTACGCTGATGCATCACACCCTCGCCACTGAGGATCTCAACTAAGGTAGTGCAACTTCGCTAGCACTAGCCCCGTCGCCGTCGTAATATCTTCCCCTTGCAATTTGTTTGAGGTCGACTTAATAAAATGAGTAGAGATTCTTCCTGAGGGTATGGCGGCCCCCGCCCTGTCTTTAGACCGGAAGAACTCCAGGCTCCTAATGCCGTGAGGAGGTGATGGTACATTACTCACCCGCACTCCGACACGCGCCCTTGAACCTCTTTGCATTTGCGAAGGTCAAGCTTCATCACTTCATCTCCTGTTATGCACCACGACAGGTGCCAGGCGATGAGCGTCTTCAAGAATCGATACTCCCCCAAGCCTCGCTTGACGGAAGTAAACTCAGCCATCGCTGAACAACTCTGAAATTGGAAACGCCTTAGACATGCATCTAGTCGCTGGCGATTGATCATGGGAACGCTTCCTTGTTTGGTCAGCATCCCTCCTCCCCGTACCATATTGACCGAATTTCGAGGAGGCCCCACATGTGCCACTAAAAGCAGCGGAGCAGATCTATTGGTAGTCTTGGTACAACACACAAGAACTAAGATGGCAACCATCATCGTCGAAAGAACAATTTCCAGATGGTGTATCCAAGTGTTAGTCACTTCCAAGTGTCTTTTGCAGCATTTACTTGGAAGCCTCGAGAACTGCCTTGAGCACGCTTCTCTCTTATTTGATCATTATTACCTGCGTTGTGTACACCAAACAACAGGTCGTTCCGATAGATTTAAACACTTTCTCATCATGTATTACAACATTTCAGTAGAAGATGTCCGGGTGCAAGTGTAGCTCCCTCGATGGCCTGCTCTGTACTGAACCCTCCATGATGCAGGCTTGGCGAGCTCTGTCCCATCTGAGTATCCAATAATCAGGTCACCGAACTATGAACGAAATTTACCATCAGCCGATGAATGTCTCAAGTGCATTGGAAGAGGGTGAGACTCCCAACACATCGTTGAGCAGTCGGCTACGGATCTCAGCCACGCTCGGACTGTAGGACGAGCATTGAGCAAGCAGCCAGCTTCCTCGCAAGTCCTCCACTAGTTGTCTTCAACAACAGCGGTTTAGAAGGACGATGTCTTATAGTTATCATCTTGTTGCGCTGGGTATGCGCTTGTTTGCGACCCTTGTGTATTTCCGCATGCGCTTTTCCACTTGCTCGAGCATTCCTTGAACATACTCTCCTACACAGAAGAAGTACATCCAGCAAGGATATTAAGTCGGATGCATCGAGGTGTGTGCAGGTTCCTTTTGAACACCGTAGGTAATCTGCAGCAGCATGGTTCCAACTACAATCATATTCGCCGACGCGAGATTGCGTTGTTAGAGTAGTCTTCCTCTCCAAGGTATGACAACCGAAGATTGTATTTTAGTATTGATAGAGTAGTCCCTCCTACGAGACCCACCACTCCGGATAAAGTTTGAGTTTGAGCTTGCGCAAGCGATTCCTTTCGACTGTCGGATATCATGGTGACTACTAAAGCTTACAGCTAAAGAAGAGTGGGCTATTCCCGCCCAAAGGTGATGAAGGAGCACCAACGTGCGACGCCATCTTGTAAATGTGGGGCTTTAGGTTATTTCTGTGCTACGGTAAACTACGTATCACTGGTATTTTGAATTCTGGCCCGTTTGTGCCGGTGAAAAAGAAAAGCATCTGTGAATGGCTGAGAAGACTCTTGAGTCGACTGAGAGCTACTTCTTTGTGAAGTAGATCTGCCACCTGTACTGTACAATAAATATGAGTGAGAGGATCAATCACGGGTTCTTACCGTGGTTGCTACTTGACATGTGTGAACAGGAAGAATGACTGTCGTAACAGTATTGAAATACCGGAAGAGAGTCATTCCCTGTGACAGGAATAAACCATCTGTGTGTCCAATCTAGCTAACAATTGAGCTTATTATTGATCAATAGATGTAACGAATAGAATTATTATAAGGATTACTTTACACTGAAAAGAATAAAGCAGCATCTCTCGTGAATGGACATGGATTGAGAGGGGCTGCTCTGTTTCGATCGTATCAAATGTTCCGATCGTACCAAACAAAGAAACGAGAAACACATATGAACAGATTGTATGTCCAGTCTACTGACGTGGATGTGACATTCTACCCCTCCTAAGAGGGCGCAACGATTTGTTGTAAGACTTGAGGTGTAGGTTGCCTGTAGGGCTTGACGCGTCGGATGTTGAGACGCTCTTGTAGATGTTGGGTGAGTTGAATAGTGATGTTACCATTGACATGGATTCTTGTGATAGTGAAGGGGCCCTTCCAACGATCATCGAGTTTGGCAGGATCGAAGATCTTCTTCATGACTTGTTCTCCAACGCGATAATCGTAGCTGTACCGCTTGGCGTTGAGTCGTTTGGCATCCTTGTCGACACGGCGTTGGCGGCGAAGGTTGATCTCGTTCATATCATATTGAACTGGAAGGTTGAAGATCATATCGCGTCCAAAGGCCAGTGCTGCTGGGGCATACCCAGTAGATTGCGACGGGGTTGCACGGATAGAACTGAGAGTATCAGATAAGATTGTTCCCATCAAGTCTTCGGCTTCAGTCAAGGTGCGAGGGTTGTGATTGGAAAGTTGAGCTCGAATGGAGTTTCCCATAGTAAGATGCAGGCGTTCGATGATCGCATTGCTTTGGGGGTTACGAGCTGTCGATGGGGCTGATGCAATACCAGCATCGTGCAACAACCGCTGGAACTGAGGTCCAATAAATTCACCACCTTGATCATGAGCGCAAACTTCGGGTCTTGGATATCTTGAGAGCCATAATTCATTGAACTTGCGAGCTACGTTTTCGCTAGTCTTGCGCTTGATCATGATGGCATCTGGGTAACCAGTGGCACGATCGATTGCCGTCAGGGCATAGAACTCATAGGCTTTACCGTGTCGTCCTGATGTTTTGACATACCACGGGCCCACAAGGTCTACGTCACATTGCTTCCATGGATTGAGATCTTGTACTTGACGTGGAGGGAAATGGCCATAGCCGCGTTGGCCAATCTTTGTGCGCTGACAAACATCGCACGAAAAGGCTGCTATTCGGGCTGCTAATTGGGGATGATAGAACTTGGAAAGTGCATAAGTAACTGCCTTTGCTCCTGGATGATTCAACAGGAGGTGGAAGTATTCAATCGCGGCATCCACGGCATTGTCTGTGAGGACTATCTTCAAGGTCGATTCATCTTGAGGAGTAGGGCTATAGCAAATCAGCGACGTATCATGGCGACCAAACGTTCGACGATGGTAGAACGTTGGGGAAGTAGTGAGCTTCTGCTGAAGGGTAGGACAGCGGCTCTGCTCTTCTGCAAGCCATTGATAGCGCAAAGGGTTCTGGACGGTAGAAGGAAGATTCATGAACTGTTGCAATTGATGTAGCGGGAACTCGTCATCACTGGCCAACTCTGCTAGTTGTTCTTCAAAGATGCTGGGTTCTTCATCTTGATTGACATCTTGGGGAACTGGATTGAATTGAACTGGAGTAGGGGATAGTCCATCCTGCCTCTTCTCGGCTCCTGAGAAATCAAACTTGGGGAGTCGACTGTACGCGTCCGCTAGCACATTAAGCTTGCCTGGATGATAGAACCATTCGGCATGAAAAGATTCGAGGAAACATCTCCTCTCTCCGTTCACTCAACTTATCCGCGGTATTCAGAAGAAGAAAGCCCCGATCGTTTGGACTCCAGAATTAGAGAAAGTTTTTCAGGAAGTGAAGCAAGTTATTGCAAGTGATGCTTTGTGTGCCTACCCCAACCACAATGAGCCTTGACGCCAAGTGTTCGTTTGATTTGATACTTGGTAATGATTTCCTGCGGAAGATAGGTCTAATAGTTGATTACGAAAGACTCGAGCTCGGGTGGCAGGGCAAGCGCATTCCAATGAACTCCAACTTTACAAAGGAGCGACTAAGTGCAGCAATCGATGGATGCATCATTGAAGATGAAGATGACGATCTGAACTACCTCGACTCTTTCGCTACGTCAATTGCTGATTCAACCTATGACGAGATAAATGTGGATGAGGTCATCAAAGAGAATTGTCAGCATCTGTCTCCGACTCAGCGCCAGGACCTCAGCGAGATGTTACGCAAGCATTACAAGCTCTTCGACGGCAAGCTTCATGTCTACAAAGGAGCCAAGATGGATATTGAATTACAACCAGGAGCACAACCAGTTTTTCGGCGGCCTTACCCTACTCCTCGAGTCCATATGGAAACATTCAAGAAGGAGTTGCTGCGTCTCATCGACATAGGTGTTCTTGAAAGAGTCTCTGGCCCGTCTGCATGGGGACTGCCTTCGTTTATTGTTCCCAAGAAAGATGGCAAAGTTCGTTTCATAGCAGATCTACGTGAGCTCAATAAGGTCATCAAACCCAAGGATTATACTCTCCCTATCATCCAAGACCTGATCCGAAAGCGTTCGGGATTCCAGTACATGACGAAACTTGATTTGAGCATGATGTTCTATTCGTTTGAATTGACGGACAAAGCTAAGGACCTCACCACTATATCAACACCGTTCGGTCTCTTTCGTTGGACGAGAGCTCCTATGGGTCTCCGCAACTCTCCAGCATTTGCGCAGTCAGTTATTGAGGAAGTTCTTCGAGATTTAGATGACGTTGCAGTTTACATTGATGACATCGCCATATGGTCAGATACTTGGGAAGACCATACACGCACCCTCAACGAAGTGTTCAGGCGCCTTGAAGAGGCAGGGTTTAGTGTTAACCCTTTGAAGTGCGAATTCGGTATTGCAGAAGGGGACTTCCTTGGTCATTGGGTCTCCAAGAATGGCATTCAACCTTGGCAGAAGAAAGTTCAAGCGGTTCTTGATTTGAAACGGCCTACCAACGCTAGCGAAGTGCGAACGCTTGTGGGCCTCATCAACTGGTATCGTGACTTCTGGCCTCGACGAAGCCATCTCCTCTCTCCGTTCACTCAACTTATCCGCGGTATTCAGAAGAAGAAAGCCCCGATCGTTTGGACTCCAGAATTAGAGAAAGTTTTTCAGGAAGTGAAGCAAGTTATTGCAAGTGATGCTTTGTGTGCCTACCCCAACCACAATGAGCCTTTTGAAGTCTACACGGACAGTTCTGATTATCAACTGGGAGCAGCCATACTTCAAGGCGGGCGCCCTGTTGCGTATTACTCCAAAAGACTCTCGGCGGCACAGTCTCGATACACAACGATGGAGAAGGAGCTCCTGGCAATCGTCAGCACTCTCACGGAATATCGTACCATGCTATTTGGAGCAAAGATCAAAATCTTCACTGACCATCGCAACCTTACATTCTCTAACTTGAACAGTCAGAGAGTCCTTCGTTGTAATACTGTGTCCAATCTAGCTAACAATTGAGCTTATTATTGATCAATAGATGTAACGAATAGAATTATTATAAGGATTACTTTACACTGAAGAATAAAGCAGCATCTCTCGTGAATGGACATGGATTGAGAGGGGCTGCTCTGTTTCGATCGTATCAAATGTTCCGATCGTACCAAACAAAGAAACGAGAAACACATATGAACAGATTGTATGTCCAGTCTACTGACGTGGATGTGACACTGTGACTGTGACCATCAAGCAACTTTGCACTAGCTTCTGCACGGCTCTATAACGAGCTGTGGTAGGAGAGACAACCCTCTCCCGTGGTTCCGGCTGCGACGCTGTTTGGTTCTGCCCTCGGCGCATGAAGACTCCAATTGTTGGTTCAATGATGTCTAGGTAGCGATAATGCAACATTTACCTAATTTCCCAAGTGATATGATATGCACTGCTGTCATGATTAGTTCCCCCTCCCATCACTACGTGAGTTATGCCAAATTTATATAATCATGCCGCTTACAGAATCAGAATCGGCATAAAAAATGGGTTAGACAGACTGTTGCTTGTTATGATTTTGGGGTTGTCGGTCCAATAGTACCATGGTTTCCGTCGGATTCGTCATGGAGATGTTTTTTGTTGGTGTGTGATGTGATGCGTGATGAGCCTACCGGCCTGCCGAGCGAGCGAGGGAGCTTGCAACTGCCACCACGTTGAGAGTACTAGGTATTTTTTACCGGTAAATTACGTACCACTCTACCAACTCTCTACCATCTCTCTACCTCTCTCTACCAACTCTCTACCACCCCCCTGATGACTGCTGTTTTGTAGGGGCACGGATAGTAGAAGCACTATGATCAGAACCGTGAGACTCTCTCTCATTACCTAAGTATTCTCGGGAATCAGACTGAAATAACCTCGTGGCGTAGTTTTTATTTTTTAGGTACTTATTATGTTTTGACTGTGCTGTGGTAGCCTGCGTAGGAGCACCGCCATCCAACGATGAAGAGAATTGCCACCAAAGCCAAAGTACTACTCCTTCTTATGCTCCGGACCAACAATGACAACGAGTAGGTACATTCGTACAGATAGGTACAAAGGTGTCAAGTTCAAGTGTCAAGGAACATTGATTTTGAGAGTTGAGAGCACGGACGGACAGGAGGGAGAAGGTGCGTGGTTGGTGCCGGAAGTTTTCTGAATTGAAATCAAGATGCCAATCTCAATCGAAAAATTCCGCCAAAGCTAAACACCGCAAACATCGACCATATCTGTCGCATGCCGCATGCCTCTGTCATTGAATTCAATGGATTGGGGGAGATAAAAGTAGAGCGGGCTCTGCTATTATACTGGAGGAGTCTATCAATAAAGCAACGATGAAGTCAGTCCGCTATGAAATGCTCGGAGCACCAACCCTCCTCTACCGCCACGATGATAAAAACTCCAAACAAAAACGACACATCACCACCACCACCCATCAGCAGCAGCAGCAGAGATTTCATCCCGACCCATTCACACCACAGCAGATCCACATGAAGGAATATTTGGAGGACGATCCGTTTCGTAAATGGTTTCATCTTGATGGCGGGAAGAAGAAGAAGGCACAGGTGCCGCGAAAGAGGAGGCGAGAGGAAGTAGGATCTACAGCTGGCAACACATCATCATCAGCTGATGGTTCGAGCAGGCGGTCATCGAAACGACACAAATCCAATCGTGATAATGACGATGATGATAATGGCTCAGATGAAACGGAGAATGAAAACGACAATAGTTCCGAGAGTAGTAAAGACATCAACGAAACGAAAAGATTGGCGTTGCAATACTACACGTTCGGTTTAGACAATGGTGATGTACCGCCAGAATGTAATCTTGCAAAGCATGCAAACGACAGTAATCCCGAGAAGAGGCCACTTGGAGAAGGACCTAATGATGACGATGACGACGATGACGACGATCGCAAAGAAGTGACGGAAGTAACAACAAGGAAAAATGAAGTGGGTGGAGCGTTGGGATATGGCAATTGTCTTGTTGCGATCATGTGTACTTGCCATCAGTGCTGTGACGCATCTATGTCTCTTGCTGCCGACGACGACAGCAGTGATAGTATTAGTGGTAAAGATGACGCAATGGCAGCAACGACAACTCCAAGTTCGTTCTTGGTTCATCCAGTCGGAGAGAGGTTGTCATCTGTAACTATTGACAAATTGATCTTGCCACGACATCATGGTGAGGGAGAGCGTAGTCGACCTCAAAACAGCAATACTATCGATGTAGGTGGGACAATATTACAGATTTCAATATGTGGCATGGAAGTAACGAGCAAGGTCAAACGAATGAATCAGGAGGAGGATCGGCAGAGTGAGTGTGTGGTAGTGCGAACATCACGGTATTGTGTTGTCATTCTTGCCAGGGCATGCTCCAAGGACAGTAGTTTGGAGGAAGAAGAAGCCCACAGTAACAATGGCGATAGCTGCGATAAAAGTGACCATGCGTCATTATTGTCGAAAAAACGAGATGGGCAGTGTTCCACCACCTTCGAGTTGATGGAGCTATCTCGAATTGACTTGTGCAAGCCAACACAGCCATCGTATTTACCAGCGTATGTGGCTTGTGATCCAAAAGTCATCTTTTCTCCATTTGCCAACCCATCCTTTGCGATCTTATCACGTTCGAATAAAGACCAGACGATCCGTGGCATCGATTGTACCACCATCCATAAAGTCGTACAATTTGGTCATGAATCCAGGGTCTCGAAGCATACGTTGTCCTCACTGGCGAATATCTCTTTGATTGAGTATCATGCATCCGAAATGTCTGTGCTGTGGGCAGCCGCACGTTCGACAAATGTTCCCAAACCATACAATAAAGACAAAGATGTCAATAACGGTGGAGCGTTGCGGGGTGGGTATGGTCACAGTCTCTTCAAAATCAATTTACGAAATGACTCTGCATTGCATGCGTGGAGTCCAAGTAAAGCAGAGTATATGCCAGAGGGAGTACATTCGATCAATGGCATCATGAATGATTTACGCTACAAACATTTCTTATGGGTGAGTTCCTCATCCGCTTGCAAGGTGTGGGCTTTGGATATTCGTCACAACGCTGCGAATGTAGTGATGTGCTTTAACTTGGCACAGTTGAGTGATGATTTTGGGCCGGAGTTGGGCGTTGCTGGGTTTTATGGTGCTGGTATGATAATGTCACAACCGCTGTCGAGCAATAAGTGTAGAAAAGGTGATTGTAGTGACGCTTCAGAGCAACAATGGCCGATGCATGACACGCCACCGATAATGTTTGGCTTGAAGAAGGATCCAAATACCTACTCGTTGCACACATACCAACTTCCTACCACCATGCCTCGATTTCAAACCATGCCACTGGAAGCATCTAGCTTCGTAGAAGCTCCATCGGCCAAACATTCAACGTCGTGTATTGCAAGGAGTAATATCTACCCACTACCTATCTGCTCCGACAAGACATTCCGCGTGGGTCTTGCCACATTACGTTGCTCTTCCAATTCTGCCTTGAGAAGAGTTGATTGGAAGGATAAAATGGGTTATGATGAGGCACCAGAGATCATTTACGCGCTTACAATGACCAGCGTTGGTGATATTCATTGCCACGCATTGCTTGAATGTGATTCTGAGAAGGAGGTCCAAGCCCAAAGTGTGGATGGGATGCCTGTCGGTGCAGCTGCAATTTCAGTGCCCATGGGCAAGGTGGTTGATGAGGTGGCGGCCGATGGGAGTCTTCGTATCGTGTTGAGCAATGATTTTCCTAACTCATTTAATGATGTCGCTCTCCTTTGAATTGATTTCCTCCTACTCACCACGAGCTGGTATGGTTACCATGAAGAAATGAGACGAGTCTTGAAGTGGAGCAAGGCCCAAATCATCGTATTTAGTGTTTTAATGACGGCAGTCACTAATAGGAATTACTAGCGATGATGAGCTCAATTAGGATGAATAATGCAGGTAACTTTGTGTCATAGTCATAGTGACTCCTAAGTACAAAGAAACCTTGAAAGAAAATCACACAAGAGACCTTGCCTTCCTCGTTTGCTACTTCTACCAACCTTCAACGCTGCGCATAAGTATCCATATCTCTCCTAGGAAATAAGGTAAAGTTGCATAATAAATAGCTACCTCTCTAGACATCATTGAACCAACAGTTGGAGTCTCCCCCTCTCCCGCTTGTGTGCTTGTTTCCACAGGCTGCGCACTGGCACAGGAAGATCCCCGAAAAACGTATGTACACTACTAGTACGTAAAGTACTTGTACCATTAGGTGTCTATCTACGATGCCGTCAGTAGTTACATATCTACATACGGTATGTAGTACCTTAAGTTACGTACTCGTCAGCTGACGTCAGCTGACGTCAGCTGATGTGAACGGACGTCCGCTGATAAGCGGACACGAGCGGACAACTCTTGTTTCATGTTGTTGAATTGAACGAGGAACGAGGCACGGGGCGAGGGGAGTGATGATCAACAACGATGGCAACAACGACGTTGGGGTTAGCCACTTATCATAGGGATAGCGCAGGCTCGTTTTCTTCCTCGCTACGGCGGGGCGGGGAGATAGAAGAGGAACAAAGGGGAACTGCGAAATTATAGCCAAACGTATTTCGATAAATATATACTATAATAAAAGATCGCCCTCATTGAATGACTTTAACAGATAACGTTGATTTAATAGCCGTGCTTCATTAGTAAATCCTTCTATTTATTATGATGGTTTAATCTTATTTGTATTAGTTGCAACTGAATAATATTATAATCGAGTTGCTGTACGCTTGATGCCTTCACATACTCATCAGCAAGTCTCCTACTCGGTCTATTAGATTTGCCACGATCACCACCAGCGGTCACCGGTGTATCCGCAGCTGATGTGGTCCGAAGATCCTTACCGAGCCCACAACCTCCTCCAGCTGCAAAAGGCTAAATATTATAATTTCTCTATGATGCGGGGCCGCACAACAACAGTTGTGCAGTTCCCCTTCGTTTTTCGGCATCTCCCCGCCCCGCCGTAGCGAGGAAGAATACGAGCCTGCGCTATCCCTAGGATAAGTGGCTAACCCCCCCAACGTCGTTGCTGCCGTCGTTGTTGAACATCGTGATAACATGTGTTATTGCATCACTCCCCTCGTTCAATCATGAACGGATGTCAGCGGACGTCCGCTGGTGAGCGGACATCAGCGGACGTCAGCTGATGTACAGGTACATTGTGTAAGGTACTACATACCTTATGTAGATATGTAACTACTTATGATACCGTAGATAGGTACCTAGTAGTATAGTACTTTACGTACCAGTATCTTACATACCTTTTTCGGGGAGCAGGCAGCTTGAGAGATAGAGCTTCGTAGCAGTATGTAGCTTGAAGTTGGTACGTAAATATTATTAATTCCTACACCCAAAAATTAATGTCTTCTCTTTTCAGATGTCAGATGTACAAGCTACTTACAAGCAATGTCCACCGTCCATACATAATCGCCTCCATCCTCAGGAGTAGTACTGTTGTCGACGAGCTGTGCTGAGTACTGAGTACTGAAGGAGTGAAGAGTGAAAGATGAGGAGACCTAATCATTTCAACAGCAGTAGCAATAATGTAGTCTTGCCATCATCATTTGGTGCAAACGGTGGTGAAAGGACATACTCAAAATATTCCAAACGATCCAACAATAAATCGCCCCTTCTCACGGCGGCGAAGGTAGCATGTGCCATCTTAATTGGATATCAAATAATCGTGCGGATGGTTCATCCAAGTGACGACGACGCCAGCTATTGGAAGAATAAAAAGCCTGCGTCATTTACGTTGAGGCAAATTTACAAATCACGTAATTGCGATACGCGCAACAGTGGCGGTTGGGAACTGTACTTCCAAGCATGGTGGGGGAAATTCTACAGAATTTGGAAAAAGAATGGTGGGAAGGGTGATCCTCATTTTATTACATCGGAGGCTCCTTCTGATTTTGTCCCGCCCACCGAACCAAAAGAGACAAATGATGGGACGGGGCGTGGAGTATTTGCAACCAGAGACATCAAGAAGGGGGAGATTTATGGGAAGACAACAAATTTGGCGTATTTTTCCAGTGGTTACTCCTTTCAAAACTTCTTGAAGGACTTGAAAACAAATGAAGAAGCATGTGACTTTATGAAGTTTTCATTGCCGCAGAGTAATTTTGGACCGAATGGTGAGTCAGCGATTGTGGCCGTAATGGACTATCATTCATTCATGAAAGATGGAGGGGGAGCAACGAACTGTGGATGCATCGGAGGTAAAAACTGCGTGGTGAGTAGAATGTTGCTCTGCTGCATGATTACGGCTGTATGGCAAGTCTTTATTGTGTCTTGAACTCATTCTTCATAACATGTTATGATGTCATTATTTGTCCTTCCACATTTTCCAGGTTGACGAATACGCTCTGCGTGATATAAAGAAAGGGGAGCAGATACATTGCAGCTTCGATGGTGATGGTTCTAGCCAAGGATTCCTCGATCTCAAGGGCTGGAAAGAGTTTGGATTATAGTAAATGATTGAGAAATGTTTGGTGGAAAATACACGCTTAGTGTTAAGGGAAGAGTATTGCAACTTTCAGAGCCACTCGGATCATGCCCGTCATAATAGATAGAGTATCGAATTATCTACTCATCAACTGTATCCACGTTATTACTGCCTTCTTCCTCATATTCATATATGAGAACATCTCGAACACTCTTCGCCACAGCTGTGGCCAACTGAACAGGTACGGCGTTACCAACTTGACGATATTGGCTTGTAAGACTCCCTTGGAACGTATACCACTCGGGAAAAGACTGGAGTGTTGCAGCCTCCCTTACATTGATTAATCGGTCCTCAGCGTAGTGAAAGGGCGTGCGTGCAGACGCACATAGTGTAGGTGCAACATCGTTACCGTCAAGGCGGATGTGACCATGCTGGCCAGGCTCTAAATTTGTACGTCGACCTTCCATGTTTGTTAACGAATCGTCATTGCTGACCCGAGACAAAGCATCTTTCACTGTAACATATGGCCAATCCAAATCGTCTCCATGAGTCGGCGATGGAATCAGAGGAAGCGGCACATTATTCTTTGCAATGAACATGAAAAACCGAGGTCTCTTTTGGGGATCGCCGAAATCACAAGCACGCAGGACTGTGCATTGGACTTGGTAGCCTAACTTGATAATCTCTGCTGTAGTAGTATGGAGATATCGGCAGCTTCTTCTACTCCAAATCCCAACGACATTCTCAAATACAGCCGTGTCGCAAGAAGTTTTCCTGATGAGATCCACAAGTAGCAAGGATAAGTCTGCTCGTTCTCTTGGCTCATTTTCTCCGACACTGTTCGCCATTCTCCTGTTTGCTGTGGAGAAATCCTGGCAAGGACTGCTGAAGTGAATGTGATCGATGCGGCCAAGAGCAAGAGCCATTTTTGTAAAGTCCTGATTAAATGTCTTGATACAGCCGTCGTAGACCTTCAAATCTTTATTGTTCGCTTTCAGTGTAAGAACTGAATCTTTATCTTTTTCTACCGCCATGACCGTGTGGAATGCGGCGTTGTGATAGCTTGGAGAGGGAAACAAGTCATTGCATTTAGTGAGATCCTTCCAGTCTAATCACGAACAAGCATCTATGCATCAATATCAAACTAACTCACCCTTGCAGGCTCCCACCTGCCCCTGCAAATAGCTCTAAAGATCGTATATTTTCCCTCCTTCGCAATCTTTTCACCCTAGTACGATTATAAAAGTACCCAAACGAGTACCATTTGCCAGGTGTTTGAGCTTGATAAATCATACGAGGAATCTGATCAACTGCGTCTGATTCTTCCTCTAAATCTGACAGTGACATTTCTTTGACGCAGTTGAATACTTGTACAAATGCACCCTTCTTTAGGTCCGCCCCCGCTTCACCTAATATCGTGTGATTGAAACCAGCCACTAAGATGCATAGAGCAGTATCTGCTGATATGAACCGCTGGATTCCAACTATGGTATCTTCCCCTTTCAATGTGTAGCATTTATTCCTGTGAAACGAATTGCCTTCAAATTCCACAGCAGCTGGATCGAATACGACAAGATTATCCCTACCCTTTGCACTTGCGCTTAGACCTCTGTCCCTACTTTGCTTCTCTCTCTGCAATTGGAAGCCCTGAACTGCCATGTGCAATTTACTTTGGCTAATCTTAGATTTGTAGAATTGTTCGGTCTCTTTAATCACAGTATCGTCGTCCTCCTTCTCTCCATCAACATCAGCGTAAAAGTCCGTTTCAGTAAATGTGTCGTTCTCATCCATTCTTGTTTGCTCATCTACTGTACTGACAACATTATTTGACGCCATATCATTTGATTCTCCACTTTCACTATCATTATCTTGCGGTTCAACGGTATCATTAAATGCACCATCATCGCTTGAAGAATCATCACTGGAAGAATCGTCACTGGAAGAATCGTCAATCTCAATAACTTCCTGATCTAATACGACAACACTATCATCATCTTGGTCTTGTGCATCAGTAGAATTATTGTCCGAGGATAAACGTTCAACACTATCACTCCTGCTCGACTCTTCTTCATCAACGCTATCCCGATATTGTCTCTTCGCCTTCTTTGCTTGGCGACTATTTTCTGATAACATTCGACGAGAGTCTGCTCGCTGTTTCAGCGCATCTAATTCCTTTTGTAGGGAACTCAACCTATTGTCGTAAATTTTGTTCACCCCTGCATGCATAGAGAAGATGTATGTAGAATGAGTGTTAGTAGAGGGACACTGCATCTTTCTCGTTGCCAATCAAATTAGATACACTCACCAGCTTCTTCCTCAAGAAAGCTGCTTCCAATAGTATCATTCATTCGTTTGCGACATGAGACTTCTTCCTTCCGCCGATTTTCAATCTCGACGATAAGGCCCTCGAGTAGCTCAATGCGTTGTTGCTCCTGCTTGTGTCGCGTCATGATGATAATATATACCTATACACGGCTGCAGATGCTGCTATTCTTTAGGTATGGTCAATCTGAACTTCCTCGACGGATGCTTCGGCCATCCCTACGCCATCACTACGTCGTTCAAGTAACACGAATGGACGCATCTAGATGCTGCGGCAGCGCAGATGCTGAGGCGATGGAAGCAGCAATCATCATCAACTATCATCTATCTGGTCTGGCTCTAAGTATCATATATCTACATCTGGCCGCGAAGGAAAGTAGGCGAAATGCATTGGTATGTTTTCGGACTCCTTGGTACTGATTCCTAATTACATTGGACATTTTCCCAGAAAGATCTTTTGCAAAATTATATATTTGATGTATGTCTTCCGAAGTAGTATCATTTCAGCTGCCGCTTACTTTCACCCAGTTGTATGTGAATGTAGTAGAATTTGTAACAAGATCAAGATGGACGGTGAGCTAGAGGTAAGTGATGTGCAGAACACCCCACACAGTAAATATTGTAACAATGCAATTTATCATCACATTTGCTCACAATTTTGCTCTCTGTTTCGAAAGCGCGTGTGCTCCGAGATTGGCTTCAGAGTGAAGAAACGCCGCCAAATAGCTACTGAATATGACATTTGCAATCTTGATGATTTGTTGCAGCTCAAGTTTCGCCTCGAAAATGGTGAATTGAGATCGATGGCGGAGGAAATCAGACAGAAATTGCTGTTGGCGGCTGTGTGGAGACGTAGGAATCCTGAAGTGAATGTGATGGAGGATTTCGATGAAGACGTGTGGGAAGATTGGGTAAAAAGCTGCAAAGACGCAGAGGTGAATGTAAGTCTGCTCAGCGAAGATAGCGACGATAGAATTGTCGCCGATATTAATGTGACCCTGCTCAGCGAAGATGACGGCGATAGGATGGACGCAGAGATGAATGTAAGTCTGTCTAGCGTTTTGTGAGTTCCCACCTCTTTGTCTCTTTGACTTTGAATTCAAACTCATTTTTATGCTCCTTATCGTATTTTATTGCCCAGAAAATCTGTGAGGCAATCGGCATGACAAAGATTGGCCGATCGCAAATGATAAAATACGGTATCATTTCGGTGGACGCTCTTCATAGTGTTGAGGAACGTGCATCGAATGGAGAATTGGAAGAGTTGTGGACAGATTGGGTAAAAAATTTGGTTATTGCATCGAAATGGTTACATAACAACTCTGTCGATATATTGGGGCAATTTGACGAGAAAAAGTTTCATGAGATCCGCAAGAAGCACGACGACACAGCAAAGCACTACACTTTTGCGAACGATTACATCAACACTTGTTTAGGATCTCCGTACAACGAAGACAATTTGAAGCACTACAACCATGTGAATTCAACTCCCGGACTTCTTGACAAAGTCATTGAAGAGGGTAGTGCTGCAACAATGAAGTCACCGAATCTTAAGGAGAAAATCGGGAGCTTTGATCATGAAAGCTTTCTAGGCAAGGCACTACGCTTGTTTCATGATAGGGTGGGCCAGAAAGATCACAACGGAAAAACCTTCGTCGTGGCCGGGCGTACCCAAAGTGGTAAATCTGCCGTGAAGGGAGTAATCCAGAGTATGGGCGGAGTGTTAGGGATACCTATCATAGTGCTGACAAAAGGGGTCGACGAATCAATAGATCTGAACGAGAAGCTGATGGATCTCGCGAATGGCACCCTTGTGAGAAAGGAGCACATAGTTGTCGGTGAGTGTCAATATGACGGTAGTGTGTGCTTTAGAGAAACAACGTCCCACTCACTTGAGCATAATTATTTTCCTCTCTTTTGTAGCATCGAGCAAGAAAGATAGAATGAAGCCCAGAGAGAAGAATGCCAAAATAGAAAGAGCCTTTGCTGGCAAGGGTGAGACTCACGGTGGAATGCTAGTTATCTCTGATACGAAGGCGCAGGTACAGAAAGCAAAAAGGGCATTAGAGCTCTTTAGGGAAAAGAATCCTGGCGGAAAATACATCCTTGTAGTGGATGAAGCGGATGCAATGTTCAGAACAGAAGACAGGAGGCAGGTGTTTGAGCAAGAGCTGGAAGAACTGCGTGCTACGAATCCAACTATGGTAAGAAACGACTCACTTGTTGTGTGAAATTCAAACATCTCTCCCTTTCCTCTCAACTTAACTCTGATCATTCTGCTCAACAGACTGTCATGATTTCAGCGACTCCAATACCAGTCATGCTTGAGATTGCTTTTAAAGAGGAAACTAGTGGAGAAGATATTGACTTCATCAATTTTTCTCCTAACTCAAACTATCTTGGCGTAGAAGACATTGAACCTTTAATTGACAGAGATGGAAAGAAAGTGTACCTACAACAGAACGAATTGACATCAGTAGGACACGAATTTGATGGTATTAGAGTTCCTTACGCAAATCCAAAAGTCAAGGCATTGTATGACGACGCACTTGGACATGAGAAAGGCGTTCTATTACTAGACGCCTCGAGCCCTCGCGTTTACGCTGACAACAACATATATCAAAAAGCTAAAACAGTTCAGGCACTGTATCGTAAGAAGGAGGTTGCTCTCATCGCTGTTACAATATCTGGGAGGGGTATTCACGTTCGATTGCCACCAGGACTAGAGGCAATTGGTAAAATACCTGATTTACCTGATTCTACGATGGCCGATGAATGGCAATTCTCTTCGGCCAGCTCCGAGTTGCAGAAATGGCGTAACAATTTGATCGGAGATCTTCTCAATTGTTTAGATGCAATATTTGGATTATCTGTCCCCATCTTCGTCTTCGGTTATACCAAAATGCGACGAGGTATTTCTTTTCGGTCAGATAAGAGGTAAGAGATGTGACTTCTGTTTCTCAACTGTGACGCTGTCAACTAACCGTTCAGATTCTTCAGGGGAGTAACGCACATGTTGATGAATCTAGGCAGAGGACACCACACATCAAGCGCAATTCAGACTCTAGGACGCGCTACAGGCAATTGCCGCGACGTTCTCGATTCAAACGGTTTCAGTTGTGTAACAGTGCTAACAACGATTAATGACCTGACTGTTTCCATCAAGATGCAAAACTATATCATTGGAATTGATCGTCGTATCCGGCAAGGGGACACCTTTTCCCAGGCAATGACTGGTGCAAAAGAGAAGATGCCCGATGATTCAAATTTCGTGCGTCACACATTTCGTGAGATCGGACCAATCAAAGGTGGGCGGAAATGGATTCAAAATGCTTTTGAGGAGGAGATATCGTGGGGCTTAGCTGAAGAGAGTACGAAAGAGAAGTACTGGGAGGACACCAATGCGCAGCAGCTTATGCGTTCGATAGTTCGACTAAGCTTTGCGCACAAATATTTTGATCCAGATGATATCAAGCACGAGTTGAGAGAATGGGCAAACTATCCCATGACCAAGGCAAGCATTCTCCAGCTGTTGAGAAAGTTTGCAGACGACTGTTTGGTCAAAAAGACCCAAAATCATACGGGAAGCGCAAGTGAGTTTCAAATGGCTCAGACCATGAATTGGTTGTGTAAATTCATGAACCCAAACAAGGGGAAATTCCAAATGAAGAGGATTGGCAGTGTTCATCTGAAGAGGAAAGCAATGTGACTAACGTGGACTCGGTGGATTTTTTCTCTGAAGACGTAGCCAAGGCAGCGACAAACTATCAAACACTATCGACCCTGCTCTTGATGATGATGAGCAAAGTGTTTCTTCCATGCCGATATCTACTACGATCTATTCTGGGAAAAGGAATTCAACAGCTACATTTATCACTCCAGAAAAGCTGGGCAATGCTTTGACTGCAAAGCGCAAAGCCCTGGCAGTCTTCCAATCCGAATCCTCGGAGAAGAGAATGAAACGAAAGAAACGAGTTCCATATTCTGAGGAAGAGAAAGATGCTCTCCTAAAAGGTGTGGAGGAATTCGGTGAAGGCAAGTGGAAGAAAATTCGTAATCATTACGCTGACACCTTTGATCTTAACATGAGGACAGCTGTCAACTTGAAAGATCTTTACAGAACGTTGACAAAGTGAGCGAGATGTGGTTTGTCGCAAGAGACCACGTGGAAGACGCCACCGCGCGCGTGGTTAGGTTTGGTTCCCTCTGGAAGAATCAAAGCATTGAGTTGACTTCAGCATTAACCCCCTCCCGGCCCTCCTCAACGTTCGAAGATACTACTTTAAGGAAGTCCAACTTAATTTCTAATTTGATGGTTGATTAGTCATCAATCACAACTAACTGCCCCTCCCCCCCTTCATCTCCTCCCCTCGGGAGCAAACCACAATTTAATACCTGCTCATCTACTCAACAATTATGCAACAAGTTGACGAGACGTAAGCCTATGCACCGTGTTAACAACATCCTCCACCTGTGGCAAACTCGCATTCTCCAAATCCGTAGCATACGGCATGGGAACATCCGCCCCCGTAATACGCTCCATAGGCGCATCCAACCAATTAAACGCATCACTCTCCATCATTATGGCAGCAATCTCCGACCCAATCCCACACTGAGGCCATCCCGTCTCAATCGAAATGATACGCCCCGTCTTCTTCACCGAGTTAATAATTGTATCACGATCAAGTGGACGGATTGAACGCAAGTTAATCACCTCACAACTGGGTCCCCCATTGGCCGCCAATTGTTCCGCCGCCTCCAAGGCCAATCCCACCATTTTGGAAAAGGTCACAATGGTAACATCACTCCCCTCCCGTTCAATCTTGGCCTTCCCAATCGGCACCACAAAATCACTCGACTGCGCCTCATCACTCATCGGGAAACTCGTCCCATACATCAACTCATGCTCCAACACCACCACAGGATTATTATCCCGAATCGCCGCCTTCATCAACCCCTTGGCATCCTCCGAACTGTACGGCGCCACGACCTTCAATCCCGGCACACTGGAATACCACGCGGCAAAGCACTGAGAATGCTGTGCGGAAGTTCCGGCAGCATTGCCATTGGGGCCCCGAAATACAATCGGACAGGCAATATCGCCCGCACTCATGTAATACTGCTTGGCCGCCGAGTTGACAATCTGATCAATCGCCTGCATGGAAAAATTCCACGTCATGAATTCCACCACGGGACGTAGATCTTTGTACGCTGCTCCAATGGCCATGCCGGTAAATCCCATTTCGGTAATGGGTGTGTCAATGACACGTTTGGAGCCGTATTTTTGGTAGAGGCCCTTGGTGACCTTGTAGGCGCCTTGGTATTGGGCGACTTCTTCGCCGAGGATGAAGACTTTTTCGTCACGTTCCATTTCTTCGTCGATGCCTTGGTTGATTGCTTCGCGGACGGTGAGGTCGATTGTGGCCATGCTGCGGCGGGCTGTTGCCGTGAGGCTGGGCCGTGATATTGTCCGGAGGGCGGAGGACAGCATGATGGTTGTTGGTGTTTATTATTATTATTAAGTATTGCGCTGTGCTCCTATTCCTATGATATCTTCGTAGGGCGGCGGATTTGATGGTCAGCTGCCGATCCAACTGCCAAGGGAGGAAAACTGGAAGATGACGGCCGGCATTGTCAGGAATTAGCTGTAATGAAATTTAGATATGAATTTAGATAAGTTTGGTAGATGTAACAACAACAATTTTAACTAAGGTTAAATAGATAAATCAATTGACAGTGTCAAGATACACATTTATTTAGCATTATAATCTCACGACGGTTCAACTTCGTTACTTTTTGACGATTAACGTCTCTCATCATTTTTCATCTCTTTTGTCATATTCCAGCTAAAACATACCATTATTAGCCAGTTTATCGTAGTAAATATGTCACTTTTTCAAAAAAGTCCAAGAGACGCTAAATCGTCGCCGTGAACCAGTGATCTGACCGTCTCACCCAAAATCTCTCTCTCAAAAAGCAAGAGCAGAAACCGAAACCGAAGCAAGATTGTGTTACAAATGTTGTTACAAGCAAGAACAGAAACATGGAAGCAAGAATGGAAGCAAGCGTAAAGCAAGAGCAAACTCTCCTCCAACTCTCTCAAGTGCTCATAAAATCAAAAAGCAATCAAGTTAATAAACAACAAAACTCAACAACTACTTACTACAATAAACAAAAGTACTTTCAACCACATCATGGCCATGTCAACTTCCAATACTACAGTGAACCATAACACTACGTCAACTTCAACTTTTTCTTCCAAACCCAAAGTTCTCATCACCGGCGTAAGCGGATATGTCGGATCCTACGTCTGCAAAACATTCCTCGAGCACGGCGGATTCCAAGTCCGAGGGACAGTCCGAAACAAAGCCAATCAAAGCAAGATTGAACCTCTCCGACTTGGATATGGCGCTGAGCTATTCTCACGCCTGGAACTCGTCGATGCTGATTTGATGGATGAAGAATCCATCCTGGCAGCGGCGGAGGGGTGTGATTACATTGTTCATACGGCTTCACCTGTGCCCGATATTGGCGCTGTCTTTGAGAACGAGGATGAGATTATCAAGCCAGCTGTGGATGGGACACTGGCCATTATGAAAGCTGCACACAAGAACAAGGTGAGGAAGGTTGTGATAACCAGCTCCGTAGCTGCCATTTCCGCTGCCATTGTGGGAGGGAATGAGGATAGTGGCAAGGTCTTCACCGAGGAGGATTGGACAGACCTTACGAAAGAAGGTATGACAACATACATCAAGTCCAAAACTTTGGCAGAAAAGGCTGCATGGGACTTTGTTGCCAACTTACCACACGACGAGAAGATTGCACTTGTCACTATCAATCCAGCAGTTGTCTTGGGCCCGAACGTTTCCACAGGATCTTCTGAAAGTATGGATTTTGGAAAAAAATTGATGCTGGGAAAATTGCCCATCTTGCCGAAGTTCAAGTTTGGAGTTGTGGACATTCGCGATGTTTCCAAGGCACACCTCGAGGCAGTACTTCGAGATGAGGCAAATGATAAACGATTCATCTTGTGTGCCGATTCTCCTGAAATAGTGAAAGTTGCTAGGCCACTCGAGGCAAAGTATGGTAAGGATTATCCTGTCAGGGCGAGGGAAATGCCCAAGCTTATGCCTATGATCATGAGACTTTGGAATCCTGAAATGGATGAAATATATCAAAATTGGGGAAAGGGAGCTGTGTATGATGGTACTCGTGCTGTGGACATTTTGGGCATTGAATACATTAGACATGAGAAGTCTATGTTGGATATGGCAGAAAGTTTGATTTCCACTGGATGCATCGAAGATAAGAGGACGGCTAAAGCCGCTTGAGAAAAGTAACATGTAAATATTTAGTGAATCATTAGTGTGGTTCAAAATCGTCGTCTCGATCCGATATGTAAGCTTGTCGGACAACTTAGTACAGCAAATTTGAGTCACATATGTTTGATGACGATGAAATCAAACTCGAATGACCTTTGTGCGTTCCTCATACGTCACATTTTTTAATGAGTTGAAGTGTGCTTGACTGCGTCAACTGAGATTGCTATCACTCCTTCCATTTTAACCACATAGAGTCAACCTCATCAGGCAACTTCACACATCTACAGTTTCTGGATAAGCTAGAAGGAGCTCGAAAATTGCTCCTGTGTATTCCGTGGACTCCAACACTTTGTTCTTCTTACCATTCCGGTTTGAAAGCACGTGAACAGGAAGCTCATTCAAGTTGTTTCTTGCACATACCGCTGCCATATCTTTTGCCATCAGATATTTAATCATTGGCGCATACCCCCTGCGACAAGCTTTGTGTAGCGGCAGGTCTCCACCACTGTCAACTGCAGTGATATCGCTGTTTCTCTTTATGAGGAATGCAATTGTCTTACTTGACCGGCCACTTTGACATGCATGATGTAATGCAGTGCGCCCAATGTTGTCAGTCACTTGCACTAAATTAGGATCGACCTTCAAAAGGACTTTCAAAACAGCTTTTTCGCTAAAACAGCACGCAATGTGAAAAGGAGTTCGGCCTACATTATCAGTCATCTGCACAAGTTCCGGGTGCATATCCAACAAAAAGCTTACAGTCTTCAGGGATGCATTATGTCTCATTGCATGATGCAGTGGAAGCCATCCATCCTGGTCTCGTTTGGTCAACATGTCAGGACGATTCAGATTTCTCTTGATCAACTCAACATCTTTGGTGATACGAAAGATAAGGTGTGAAAGAGTCCTGCCTTTCTCGTCCTCCTCCGCCCGTTCATCAAAGTCAAATGGATGGAGTGCCAGAATTCGATCCTTATCCTGAATCTCGTTATCTTGCAGAAATGCATGAACGATAGGCAACCCATTCTCCACATCAGTTCTGTATTTTTCCTTGAGCAGAATCAACAACGTGTCAAGGGAATGCCTAAACGGGTCATAATCTTCCTCTTTCGGAACACAATGCAGAGGTGAACCGAGTGACCCAACATGAACACCCAACGATTCGGGGTATTGAGATACTAAATATCGCAGCACCTTTTCGTTACATCCTTTAGATGAGGCATGGTGAATTGGAAGTCCGCATGAGTCGCTCTGACAACGAAAGGCTTTGGGGCAGAGCTCTGCAATCAGTTCAAGCTTTTTCAAGGCGTTCCTCGACGAGCATGCGTAATGAGCACAAGACATACCATGCTTATCCAAAACACTGACTGAATCTGGTCGTTGGTGTGCAAGGAATGAGAGTCCATCGAAAGTGCTTTCGTCCGAGGTTTGCATCGCAAGATGTATTGGGAGCTGTCCAAAGACATTCTTCGTATCAATACCAGCAGGATATGATTGGTACAGCTTCTCAACAATTTTGAGCTCAGATCTACTATAATGCCAGCATGATACGTGGAGAGCGAGATTTCCATATTTACCGACCTTTGACGAAGCGTTGACGTCTTGCTGCAGGAGAAAATTGACGATCTCAATCTTTTCAGGACTGTCTTCTCTAGATGCAGCCAGATGCAAAGGATAGTCACCCTCTTGCAGCAGCGAGGCATTTGTCTCGTTGAATTCCATATAGCGGCGGTTTTTGTAGTCGTAATTGTAACTGCGATCAGAAGTTTGTTCTCCAAGGGCCTCAGGGTACTGCTCAAGTAAATATTGAACCAGATCTAGCTGCCCATACTTGCACGCCAAGTGGAACGGAAGCGTCAGACTGCCCTGATCATACAATGCATCCTCACAAAATGCACCCTTGTGTATGTAGCCCTTGTGTCTGTAGTGCAGCTGTCTTATCGAGACACTTTCAGGGTGCATCTCAATGAGATACCTACAGAAGTCTAATGACTTGTATCGGCAGGCATAATGAATGGGGAGGTCATTCTCCCCCCTCTCCACAGGTAACAAATCTGGCAACCCATGTGCAACTCCAACGTTCGTCCTGACGGATTCTGGGAACGCATTCACAAGGATCTTCAGTATATCCATCGATGATTCATCATCTAGATCCTCATTACAGCACAGATTGTGGAGAGGAAGAAATCCATCTTCGGCATACTCTTCCTTCACCATAAAAAATTAACGGAAATCTTAAAGTACGTCATGGTTGGCCCTCCAGGGGCGAAATTATCTACAATTATCTAGAGCAATGTCACAAGTTACTACCCTTCGAGTGTAATTAAGCAAATAACCAACAGTTTTTCCATCACCCCGGAATTAGCAAAGAGGCAGTGATATGAAATTCCAAACCAAGTAATGGTCTTTTTTCCCAGATCGCACTCCGAGCTGCGACACCTCAAACAGCCAGGATTTGGCACGGGGGAGACTCGAACCCAAGACCCCGAACCAGAAGAGAGGCGGTGATACCACTACACCACACCACCTCCCCTACTCTTCCTTCACCATATATGGACACTCATCAACGATGATCTGAATCACCTCCACTGCAATCTTGGGATTTGAGCATGCAACGTAAAGAAGAGTGTCAGTTCCCAAGGAGAATGATCTGGTCACATCATTATTATATTCAACGGGCCGGGGCTGTTGTCTCCTCAAAGACGATGGGCTGCACTCCATTAGGTAGCGAAACACATCAGTAGGAAAAGAATCAGAATCAAAATCATCATTTTCAAGGAGACATCGCATAGGGAACTGTATGTTTGAATCGTCCACCTCAAAGCATTTTAGTTCTTCGTCCGTCAATAACCGTGCCAGCTCTACGGACACTGAGCATCCTTTGCATAACATATTCAGTGGAGTTCCCAAATTTGCTTTTGTAGTCAATGCATCGGGGCACGCATGGACAAGCATTTCCACAGTATCATAATCTAGCTGCTGTCCAGGAATTTCTGGACATCCCCATGTTACCTCGCCCCATTCATTGTAGCCATACGCTTCGCATTGTTCTATCGCCCTCATTAAGTAACAATGCAATGGTAAATCAGACGAACTTCTCGGTCCATCCGTCCATGACCATGACTTCCCAGCAGCGGATGGATGTGTCTCAAGAAGAAATTCAACAACAGAGGTCGGACAATGCATATTTCTGCAGGCAATATGAAGTGGCATCGATCCTATCTTTGATGAACCCGACAACCAATTTTCCGGGTTCCAAATATGCCTTGTAATCCTCTCGTCATCTTCCGTCTCAACTGTGCTAACGACGGATGGATATTTCTCCACAAGATGTGTCACCACATCCAAGGTGACATGTTCACTGCTTAGAAAGATGGGGAATATTTTACTCTTTACAATAGCCTCTTCGATATGCTCCACAGGGAAATCTTCTATTGTTTCTTGGAGGCCTTCGATTGTTACGTCGCAATGAACTTGATGGATGTAATAACGGATGAGGTCATTTGCAAGCTCTTCGACGAGCTCATCATCGTGATCGCGACTTGACGAATGATCACTCATTGTGCACGATAAGCCCCTGCCTGATACAATGTAGCTGATGACGATAAGACGACAGTGCTATCATATCTGCCCGATTAAATGAGATTCAGATCCATCGTCACCATGCATGCGAGGCAACTTCTGAGCGAGATGATGTTTAGATGATGGATAGATCTCGCGAACAAAATAATAGTAATTCCTACGTACAATGAGCGAAATTGACATCGAAGAGAGCCCTCTGATTCCAAGGAGACAAGCAGCATGAGCAGCACAGAAGAAGTAGTAGGAAGGGCCTGTGCCAACTGCGGTTCCACTGACGGCAAGCTCAGGCGATGTTGCTTGCATTTTTTTACTGTATTGTAGCATGCCAAAAGAAGCACAGGAAAGTTCACAAACCGATGTGTCAAAATACAAATTCTTCCAATAAGAAGAAAAGAGATGCAAGCGACAGCAAGAAGGCGGCTGCTGATTTATTTCATGTGGGTATGAGCAAAGCACTAGCTGTGGACGATGGTTATGATTCCTTTCGAGATGAGGAGTCTGAAATCGATCTCGTACATTATGAGCCGCCTCCTCGTGATGACTGTCCATTGTGCATGTGTCCGATGCCTACAGATTATAGAAAGATTGAATACATGATTTGTTGTGGAAAATATCTTTGCCGTGCTTGTTCAATTGATCATGGTACCAATTCAATTATGAGGGGGGTTGATGTGGACACCTGGGCAAAGTGCGTTTTTTGCCGCGGAAGCCGTGATGTGGGGATTGAGCAATGGAAGGCAGCTGCCAAAAGAGGCGATGGGGAGGGGATGTTTCACCTTGCAAGGAACTATGAGAATGGTGTGAATGGTTTTCCAATGAACTATCAAAAAGCAGTTGAGTTGTACCACGAAGCCACGAAGCTTGGCAATGCAAATGCTGCCCACACGCTAGGATCATCGTATATGTCTGGTGACATAGTTCGGATGGATAAGGATAAGGCGAGGAGGCTGCTTTGTAGAGCAGCCAAGGTGGGATCAATTGGTTCGTTGCACCAGCTTGGTTGCCTGAAATTTCAGGATGAAAATAATCTGGACTTCCTATCATACTTTTTCAAAGCCGCTGCACTGGGATGGAAGGATAGCTTAGACACGATCAAACGCCTGCATGATACAGGATTAGTAAGCGAAGAAGACTATAGTCTTACGCCCAATGATTATCGCAATGCGATGAAGGAAGAACAAAGCGCTAGCAGGGACAGAAGAGAGGGCGGAGACATTTAAGCCCCGTATCAATACACAACAAAATTTAATTGATTAAGCTTAAGCCTTAAGCTCCTTTATCAGCTTTTTGAATCTAGGTGCAAAAGGATGGAGATAGACCATGCTACATTTCTTTCCCATCTCCTCCTCTACTCTACGTAGCAATCACATGCCTTACGTTTGAACATGAGATCGGTCGTTTACCCTTGCTCTATTTTAGAAACCTGCAAAAAAGTCATCATCCTCTTCTTCACTTTCATCCACTTCATCGGCAATTGCATTCTGTGCTGCTTCTTTGCGAGCAATGATTCCCTGCGTATATTCCTCTACTTACTACAAGTCAAAGCTGGCAAGCTCATCTTTCACCTTTTCAACAATCTCGGCCCGGTTTGGGTATATCTCTATCTTTGCAAGTTCATCTAGTCTCCATTGTGACAATCTAATGTTGTACCTATCTGCCAATCCGCCAATCCGTACAGGCTTTTGCTTGGATGTGTGCGGGGGTGTTCGGGGATCGCCTGTTCAGTGCCGTGTTGCTGTAGTTATTGTACTTAAGACCCGTTCCGAGGTCTTAAAATCAGTGTAAAAATCAGTGTAAAAATCAGTGTAAAAATCAGTGTAAAAATCAGTGTAAAAATCAGATCAGTGTAAAATGATGTTTTGGCGCCACCCGATTTGCAGGGGGTTGGGCAAAAACGCGGTTCCAGCCCCGTCAAATCAATTTTTACAGCGACCAAAAAAATTTACAGCGACCAAATACTAGTGTGTATGTACTGTGTCCACGCATCAAATTTGACCTCCAATTTTTTCATATTTTTGCCAAATTTGACCTCGCTTGGTCAAATTTCAAATTTCAAATTATTTGACCTCTGATGGCAAATTTTGCCCTCTGAGGTCAAATTTGAAATTTCATTTTTGACCTCCAAATTTGACCTTCTCAAGACAGAATGGGGGCAAGAGGGCTTCCTCTCTCAGAAATGACCAGCCTGCCCCACGTGGCTGGCGATGCCCCTCGAAAGAAAACCACAAGCAAAAGCAAAATTTAAAATTTACCAGTCTAAAACTAGTCTGTCCCGTTATATGAGAGTCTGTCCCGTTAAGATGAGATGAATTTCCGGAATGGCCGTTCTGAGTGACTTCTTGGTCGATTTGAGTGGAATCAAGACAGAGGGAGTTAGCTGTGATGTTGAAGTAGAGGTCTGCATACTTGGTTGGGGCCGCCGCATGGTTTGGGAGACCATCGAGGGCTGTGTCCCGTTGGGGTCGAGATGAGATGAAGATGAGATGAAATTATTTTAAAAATTCATCTCATCTTTATGCCGCTTAACACCCAACGGGACACTGTCCTCGATGGTCTCCCAAACCATGCGGCGGCCCCAACCAAGTATGCAGACCTCTACTACACCACCATGGCCGACATGCTCTTGCTTGGTCTCATCCAAATCGGCCGAGTAGGCACTCAGAACGGCCATTCCGGAAATTCATCTCATCTTAACGGGACAGACTCTCACATAACGGGACAGACTAGTTTTAGACTGGTACCTGTGTGTGGACAAAAAAGTAAAATTTGGAAGGGCAAATTTTGGCCAAATTTTACTTGGTAAAATTTGGCCAAGCGAGGTCAAATTTGGCAAAAATAAATTTGATATTTGATGCGTGGACACAGTAATAGGCCACCGATAGTTATTTTTTTTACAACAGAATCCGGCTATAAAGTTGCTCTGCTATGACGTAATGTATTTGGTGGACGGTGATGTTCTGGTTTGTTTGTTTTGATCAATAGAGTTGTTAGGAGAATTAGTGGTATTGTGTTCTGCACATTTTTACTACTTACTTAGTACCTCATCTTGTAGTCATTCATCGTTACAACCGTTCCTTGGTGGTGTTGCTGTTTAGTTGTTACCTAGTCATCATCGTTCGGCCAATTCGTTCAATATTAACTGACGTAGTTCTTTTTATCACCTTAGTATGCGTCTCGTGTATTTGTCTTGGTCCATGTTGGTGGCGGCATTAGGTAGTTGATTTCTGTATATAATATTGATCCTGGTATCTTGTCTTCCATGTTGTTTGTCCCAGATCGTGTTATCAAAGCAGCTTTATTGCTTCTATGTTTCCCCATTCCTTTTAAGTAGTTTGTTATGATGGTTTCTCTGGTTTCGTTCTCTTGTTGTTTTTGTGCATTCTTCGTCATTCTGTCTGCTGTCAGTTTGGCTCTCACTATGCTTCCCTCGCTCAGTTGCAGCAGACGAGTGGCTATATTATGTCCCCTTGTGGTGTCTTGTAGTTTTAGGTGTGTACGTAATTTGTCGATGTCTCTCTTTTCCACACTGTGTGGCAGCTTATCGGTTCGGTTATGTCGTTCCATCGTAGATAATCAGTTAAATCCTTACATACTTTTAAGTAGATAGGTATAGCATCGGTGGTTCCTGTTCCTGTGCAGTTGTTTCTTTGCTCACTTTATTTTGATTTTCTTGTAATTAAATTTTTTCTTGCATTGTTCGCCAAATTGACACACATGACTATTGATTTTTCAATACACATATGTACCAGTAGACATAGTGCATGAACTCTTTAGTTTTAGATTTCTTTCATCATTTCAATGGTGTATGTACGTCCAAGGGAAGTTACTTCAATTCGCTCCGCTGTGACTCGCCCTATATCAAGGACCAAGCTCTTGTCTTTGTTTGATAATTACAGTGCAAGATTTTGTGACGTTCACTCTTGTAGTAGTAGCGCTTGTATCGCGGTGGATGTTTTGGACGAATCCATCGTCTCTAGTTTGTTCGCTTCTGATCTCCGCTCTCTTGCATCGTTTCGTCGAGTGAGCGGCGTTTTGCTTCGATCGTCTTTGGCAGTCAAGCTTTTAAGCAAACGTGATGTTCTGTTTGACATATCAACATGGTATTTTTGGGATTTGGTTGTGATGCAATCCGGGTGGTCGTTATTGGACGTTAGAGAGCTTAACGCTTGCTTCAATAGCTCTGACGTTGTGTATTTGGGTTTGGTTCGATGTCTTCCATCCCAGCTTTGCACAGAACGCTGTCCTTCGAGGTATTCTTGCTGCACCGCTCCGATGTGCACTATTCATTGTTGCGAATGACAAACTGGGTACGAGTTCAGGTAGATACGGACTCTATTAGTACGATAGATACGAGTACCTTTGGGGAAATAGGTACATATTCCTCACACATCTTGACAATGTTGTGGTTGTTATAAATTAGATATTGAAACAGATTGTACATCTCAACCTAGTAGTTATTCTACTGACCCCGCTTTGCAAGCAAACAACGTAAGTGACCCGGAGCTTTGCTCCAATCCATTTTGTTGGGTTAACAGTCCCTGCTATTCGAGTTCTTTTTTTTTTCTCGAAGCTGAGCGCTGCAGTCACTGGTCCAAGGGGGACTTGGGTTGCTGGTTATTGCATGTTAACTGCACACGTCAGATTCATGAGGACAACGGAAACGAAGCGAACACCACGCGTCGGAATACAAGGATACATGAAGTTTGAAGATAGATCTTAGTGAAGGCGATCGTAGTTGTGAACCTAATTAAGATAAGAGTTGGGCACGAAATCCTGGAGTCTAGAGATAGGTCTCCCATAAGAGCGTTTTCCCTCAGCTGTGGCGTGGAACACAACCCCGGCGTTTAGCCCTGTAGGCCGAATACGACTGCACAATGTTACGTACTATCGTACCATCGTTGTCTTTCCTTTCGTTGGGTTTAAATATCCATCCTGCAGACAAACCATTTCTTATCCAGAGCGTTGAAACTCAGAAGGCGAAGGTCGCTCAAATAAATTGTTGTCAGAAAAACAACCTGTTCTTCGATTACCCCAATATAGTGGCGGTGGTTGATGGAATTGCTAGTTGGACTACCATTGTGAAGATGATGGAGACGGATTTGAATAAGGTCAACGCATTGAAGAATAGAGATGGGATGACACCCAATAATGATGCGGATAAATTAGAGCTGCTGAAATCAGACAGCAACAACAACAACAACAACAAAAATTATCTACAAACTGAGGACATTTTGGCTGATGGCTTATTTGGTATCGATGGAGTTGGCGTGAATAGTTACAAACACACGCTTCATGGGGAGAGTTGGGATAGCCATGCCATGTCCATTCTTGGTGTACATCACCCTACCTCACATGTGAATATGACAGATGACAGAGGAGAATTTTGGGAAATGTCTTCACCGCGGTTGGATGAATATCACTGTCTTATTCCATCGACGCAGAGATCGTATCAACTACACGACAAATTCTTGCTTCGTGTATGGGGAGTGGTTAACGATCTACTTGTCTTGTTTGGGATGAGGGGCTGTGAAGCAATCACTGATGATGTGATGGCTATTCGCGATAATGGACTTGTGCACAACACCACTCACAAGTACTACTCACTCGCTCTTTCTGCGATGCATCGTCAAACCTTCCTTGAACATGATCATTCCGGCGCATATGGATATGTGAGGACAGAGAAGTTTTGTCAGGCTTTATTGCTGCATGCAATGATTCATCTTGAGGGGATCCCTGTTTGGCCCACAAGCAAATTTTCCACGCACAAGATTTCATATACCAATACGTGGTTTATTAATGGGGAGAATTACTCTTTCCCTGCACATCCAGCTGAGTCATTACATGCAGCTAAGCCATTGCATGTCAATACCCATGTCTCTCAAGATCGGGGAGTGATACTGTTCTCTTTTATTAGAGTCATCTACGTGCATCACCGTCTCATCCGCTTTTTGACCCAGCGACTTGATCATCATCTTATTAATCTTGTCACTGTGTGGGGAGATGTCTTCGCTACTTCGACGGTTACTTCATTATGGACAAATGAGATATCTTCTAATGTGACGCTCATGCTTGTTTATGGTGTTACTTGCCACAAGTCGACACACCCTGCCCTCCGTGCATGCCACAAGATCTTGACTGCGATTACTCCTACTGCCTTCACAGCATCTATCGCTGACTACTGTACGGGTGTTCAATGTCGCTCCTTAGGTGGCATCAACTATATTGTTGGAGCATCAAGCGATGACTACATGACTTATCACGGATGGGGCAATATTGTTTGCTACGTTATGAAGTATAACTCTGTCAACGCACCACAAGCTATGTTCTGTAAAGAGATTAGGGAGCGCGTATTTGCCGAGAACAACTCCTACTTCCATCGTCGAGGATATTCTATTGCTGACTATGATTTTACATCTACGGTTCGATTAGGTTTTGATGTGAGTGCTGTCTCTCCACATGATTTCCGTTCTCACATGCTGGGTGTGCTTCCTGAGGTCTCCATCGATAATAATTCTGCGGTCGATCGATGCTATAATTGGTTATGTATTGCTGCACCTTCCGATTGCTGCCGGCATCCGTCTATTTGGGACATTACAATGAGTCTTCAAGTGCACATCTACCGCAATCTCTACAAGAAAACACAAGACATCGTTTCTTTTCAGTATGGAGAGGAATTGGCACCAACTCATCGGCCTAATCATGCCATCTTGCTCAGGGGAGATGATTCTTGCATGTCTTGCGCACCGTCTGCTTCAAACGATCTCGTACCATCAGCTAATAATTCTCACGGAACTGGATTCTGGAAATCTTCAACTTGGGTTCCATCAGTTGATTGCTACGTTGAGTTACGCTTTGCAGATGATGTCACTTCATTAGTCA
The DNA here is from genome assembly GCA_037178625.1 of Skeletonema tropicum. Classification (NCBI taxonomy): domain Eukaryota; phylum Bacillariophyta; class Thalassiosirophyceae; order Thalassiosirales; family Thalassiosiraceae; genus Skeletonema; species Skeletonema tropicum. The sequence continues at coordinate 1,845,957 of CM074144.1, read as the reverse complement.
TCGGTTATGATATTCATGAGATCGATATTGCTGCGTTGTTTATTGGGGAGGACCTTCTCTACCCTATCCACTGCAGATATGAACTTCGTGTTGATACTCACCCTGACAATTTTGCTGGTTCCAAGACATGTCATATCATCCAAACAACCACGACATACTACTTTGCGTACCAACATCTCATCAACGCTAGATGCTTGTTTTCACCGATGATTCTCCTCCTGCACTTTGCTTTTGATGGCATTCTATCTCCTCGTATGGCTACGAGTTCTGGACCCTTCGGAGCGGTGTTTACACATGACTACCTTAGTCGTAACTTCTTTCAGATTCATGATCAAGATCGAAGTCAACACGATCAAGCTGCTAAGGTTCAAGTTCAAGTTACTACCGCACTTCAAGTCACACACATGAACGACAATGACGTCTCATATTTTGACGCACTATCACCATGCTTTGTCCGAGCCACTGCTACTTTCTATGGAGTAGATTGTCACCGTGATCCACCAACGACTGTTCATTGCTTATCCAAGCGGGGAGCCTTTGCTGCGACGACTTGTTCCATTTTGACGCATGTGACGGGTGATGATGAAACTTATGATGGTAATGAGACCTCTGAGAGTGTGACAGCAAGTACAGGTGAATTCATGCCTCGCATCGACATGCGTTCCTCCGACTGTGCCAACCGTAACGATGGGGGAGATACGATGCTTAGGAACGAATCCAGGCTAATCGAGCTGGTGGCTGACGGAGACATGACTCTTTTGATGGAGCATGATGAGATCATTAGCGACGATGGCAATGGAATGATACCAATTATTGTCGTGTCTAGTACTAATGGGGAGCCTTACAACCTCGTAGATGTGACGGATATCTTCAACAAGTGCATTCTATTATTGGGAGGACATCGAGAGTTATGGTTATTGGATGTAGCGGGTCAGTATTGGAGAGAGAATGCATCCACAGCGGACAGAAAGATGACTGTGAGAACGTATCACTTGAATGACTACACAAGTTCCACGATTAGAAGCCTTGATACCGTATGGAACAATGAGTCAGACTCAGACAGAATACAACCAGCCTTTGGATTGGAATCATTAGGAACAATGGGGAGACCAGCCTTTAGATTGGAATCGCGAGGAACAATGGGGAGATTCGCAGAGCGACATGAACAGATGCAAGTCAGCACTATGTCTACGGTGGCGACTGGTAACAACAACTTTGAGAATCTCATTGATCGAGACAATGGGGAGAGGAATCTTATTACTGAGTCTCCTGATGGTGACATTGACGGCGGAGGATTACATTACGTCAGTGACAACGGCCTTACTGATGTCCGAATTCATATGGAGACGTTGGCTTTTATTGAGGCACTCGGGGGACAACTTCAAAGTAAATTGAAGATCGGCCGATTCAAGTCAAAGCTAATTGGTAGTTGCGGCGCAAAATTGCAGAAGCTTGTTGAACGAGATGATATTGACATTGGACCGCGATTGAATGAAAGGTATGCGCCTGGCGGCATCTTCAACTTCAACAGGGACGTGACAACCGCTTCTTTGACGAGAATAAGTGAAAGGTATGAGTATGATCCCATGCAGATGTACAACAGCGCGACGCGACTGCTACTACGGGGGACAATGCACCCAAGCTTCGTAGGATCCATCCGCGACGATCCAAGCAGCGACACTGTTGTCAGGAATCCTGGAGGAAGATATTTGAGGAATATCGTCGTAAACAACTGCGATGAATTTGATAGAGACTACAATCCCTACTGCATTGTTTTAAGGAAGAGACACATTGCGGATAGCGGCTTCATCCCTTGTAGAATGAGCGGACCAAGTCATCAGTTTACAAACCTCTTTTATGATGATGTAATGCAGACAGAGAACAATGTTCTTGAGAAGGAAATGATCGAAATCATCCAATCTGTCAGGACCGATCTACAAAAGGCAATGGCACAACTCGAGTCCCAGTGTAACAGAGCACCATATCAACGCCAGTCGAAGTCTATTGGACATGACGAGTCAGCTGAAAGTGGAAACAACTGCTTCGTAGGCTTAGAACGCAGAGTTGATTGCCCTTTGCAATTGATGAAGTCAACGCTGATTGGGGAGCGATTTCTAGGAAGGATAGAAAAGACAGTCAATGTCCACTTTATTCAGGATGCCGTTTCTAAAAAAAAATTAACGGAAATCTTAAAGTACGTCATGGTTGGCCCTCCAGGGGCGAAATTATCTACAACTATCTAGAGCAATGTCACAAGTTACTACCCTTCGAGTGTAATTAAGCAAATAACCAACAGTTTTTCCATCACCCCGGAATTAGCAAAGAGGCAGTGATATGAAATTCCAAACCAAGTAATGGTCTTTTTTCCCAGATCGCACTCCGAGCTGCGACACCTCAAACAGCCAGGATGTGGCACGGGGGAGACTCGAACCCAATACCCCGAACCAGAAGAGAGGCGGTGATACCACTACACCACACCACCTCTCTCAGGATGCCGTTTCTACGGTTGGCGATTATTCAAGGCTTGGTATCTATGGGAATCCGAAGCAACAACTAATAAAGCGGCGACATAATATCTGCGCTGATGATGCGGCTTGTACATCTATGCAACAATTGGTGGGCTTGGCTTGTTGCCCTTCGTACTGCAGATTAGTCACCACGTCAATACTTCTTGCGAATCTTCGTACTTCAATTGCATATATCAATGCTTCTTCGAGTCTATTCGATATCGCTGACACAACGGAGGCGGAACTACGACCCTTCGCGATAAGAAGAGATATTCTACCTGATGGACGTGCAAACACTCCAACCGACGCTTCCTGTTGTGAAGGATCGCTTATCTGTAGGGCTACAGATCATATCATCGCATACTGCCTCGACCTGCCTACCTTGATTGGATACAGCAAGTTCAAAGCATACCACAACACTTCGATATGTGGGCTTGGATATAGTCATAACGATGTTCTAGACGAACGCTGGTGTTATTGCTATGCAAGTTTCGGACTTTTCGTTGGTTCATTATTGCTCTTGCGACGTATTACAGGGAGCCATAAACTCCAAACTGCTGACTTCGAGATGAGACATGAACATGAACATGAACCAATCAGATATCGACATCGAACTGACATGCCAGACATCACAGATTTCATCTTTCCAGAGCAAGATTGGAATGATACTCTATCCAAGGTCATTGCAAGGATTACCCCACGGTTATCTTCAAAAGGGACCCTATCCAATCGACTAATTCGACGAGTCGTATGGGGAGTGACAAACTGGGTACGAGTTCAGGTAGATACGGACTCTATTAGTACGATAGATACGAGTACCTTTGGGGAAATAGGTACATATTCCTCACACATCTTGACGATGTTGTGGATAAATTAGATATTGAAACAGATTGTACATCTCAACCTAGTAGTTATTCTACTGACCCCGCTTTGCAAGCAAACAACGTAAGTGACCCGGAGCTTTGCTCCAATCCATTTTGTTGGCGAAAGCATGTTTTCCGTTGATGTTGCATACGGAGTGTGCTCCGACATCAGCTTGTTGCTCTCAGAGAAAGCTCTCGAAATGAGATTTGACGCAGGGTCAGACAAATTCACTAATAGAGAAGTGGATCAATTCAAACACCAATTATTACTGCTAGATCGTATGATTGAATGCAGACGACCCATATCAGAGATAATTATGTTTGGCATGGAAATCAACGCCCTTTTGGTGTCCAAGTGTGCTCTGTTGCATCGCGATTTTGACGCGTTCAATTTCTCTCATTTATTGGACCTTCTTGCTGATGAAGTCTTTAATGTCATTCTTCTCCAATCATATTCAGTCAAATTCAAACAGCTGTCTGCAGTTATTCTCGTGGACTACGTCTGATGTATGATTTACCAATTTGTTCTATTGTGCATCACACAATTTTACCAATGGAGCGTGGTTGTCTTGTTATGGTTGTTATTTTAGTTACCTCTCCGTTTCTACCAAATTTTCTTGTCATTGTAATGTTATCGGTCTCGCTTTTGTCGTTCTCTTCGTTGTTTGTTGCTTCCATTTTTTCCTGCTTTGCTCCCATTGTCTTCTCGTTGTTTGTCATTTGGCACCATCCATCGTACTTAGTGTTTTTGGTCGCGAACACACTGCCGTCCTCCGGCCATTCTCCGGTTTCGTAAGCATCTGCAACCTGCAATTGATAGCCCGCCGTTGCATCGCGCTTTTCAGTTGCAATTGGTCTGTGTCTGAATGGGTTCGGGTTCGCAAGGCGCAAGTCACAAGCACCACTTTACCCTAACTTCACCACACTCCCTGCCTGGTGTGCCTGATTTGTGTTCGCAAGCAACGTAGGAACTGGATCATGAAGTTAAGAAGAGCAAGAATATGCAAAGGCTCCTATCCTTTCACGGGACCAGGTCTACCAACCAACGATGTCACATATGGCGAATGCAGTACTTATGTTAGTGTTAGCTGGAGTGACTAAACCTGTCCGCGCTTGAATTGAGCCTATCTTTCATGCGAGGAGCTTAGATTGCGATTTAATGGAGGATGGTGGATGGTTGGAGGACTTCTCCTTCAAAGTACAAATATGACATCAGATTTCTACTTCTTACGTCATGTACGGGTTCCTAGCATGTGGAGGCGTCCCCCCATCAATCTACCCACTCAACCCTCTCTTCTTTCCTACCCCACTCTATCTACCTCTCTTTTCTTGGTAGGCTATTGTACCGTCTGTTACCAGTTACTCACATATTACGTCGTTTGCTGCACTTACCATACCTTACCACCTTCATCTTCATATCTCTGCTCTCTACTTTACCTATAGCTCTAGACGAAGAGAAGTATATTAAATTTCATCCGAATCCACTATCTGCGGTGGCTAAGTGTATGGTCAGGATCCCCAGCAAATCTGTTCTCAATGAGCATTTGACTTCAAGAAGTGATCAACATAGCGTTGGAAAGCTGAGAGTGAGAGGAGTTCAAATCCATGCTTTGCCTGGCAAGGTTTTGAATCGTGGTGAAATGAATTGTGATATGGAGCTGAAGACCAGGGTAAATTGGAGATGGGGCTTCTTTTTTGGGGTTAACCCACAAGGCAAGCTAGGGAATGGGGCTAACAAAATATTTTTTTATTTTTGGAAGCAACTCATTGATTTGGAACAAGCTCATCGAGACGAGCATTTTAAGCCTATAAAAGGGTACCTAGGTAGGTTAGCCCCAGTAGCGGCTGAGAACAGATAAATTAGCCATTTTTAGGGAGCCTGACCATACAATACACTTAAGGTGGAACACAAGTGTTTTTGAATATTATTCCTACTGTACAATCGCTATTTTGGCCGTAGCTAGGGGGTTCGATTCCTTCGTACAGAGACCGTCGCTAACCGGTACCACTCAAAATCCACCCTCCAAATATCATCTTTTACACCCTCACCATGATGTCCTCCACTCCTATGGCCACAGTTATGCACATCTAATAAAAACACCCATTATACTTGGCTCATCCAATCTTATACATAATAATCTAAGCGTCACCGACCACAATACCCAGTTGATTTACCGAAAACTAATAAATTAACGTCGCCATCAACGGCATAAAATCCACAACTTTTACCTCCCGTCACCCCTCCCATCGACATTTCCGTGGTGATATACGACTAAAGAGAGGGTTTCCTCGCGTAAAATCGATATATGTTACATGGAAGGCGTCTTTGGATACTTGGAGTGTTTTCAAACATCAACTAGTACGTGATAATGTACATTTTATCAGTGAGAGGTAATTTATTTTTCTAGCCAGAGTGTATGCAATGATCAACTTTCTAAAGAGCCCATGACAGAAGATGGGTGGTTTTCTTTGTATCACACGTTCATATAATCGAATAGAAGACTTCTGTGTGTTGGTGGAGCATCAAGGTAGAGTTTAATATCAGATAAACTATGTTATTATTTGTTGGTATTTTACGTAAATTATTCTAGATGTAATACTTGATAAATATGATGTTGTCCACAATATCCACTATTGATATTACTCTCATGGATGCATACTATCATAGTAATGATCTATTGATACTTGTTTGGTCGATACCTACGCCGTTTGCATTAATTGTCAGTTGATTGTTGATTCGACGGAAACGACAAATTGTGTATTTTTTTCACCACGTAGGCGACGTTGTGCAGTCATTACTTCCGCTCCAGAGTGCCAAGCCGTTGTATTTATAGCATAGTAGAGTCGAGGGAGCGGGTTGGTTGCCTTTAGGAATGGTTTATCGCCCCTCTTTACTGCACAGCACCGCCGATATAAAATATTATATAAAATGTGTCGACACCAAGTAACCGACGTTCCGGACGACGTAATCGGGCGAAGCAGCAGCTACCAAGACACTGATGCCTCCCTATGGATGTATAGTATCGATTGTTGCGTCGTGGTGGCATCGTAAATGGTGGTAATGATGATTACCTAAGGCAGTAGTCCACAGCATCAGTTGCATCAACAAATTTCCGTTACGTCGCGGGGAAAAATAGTTTCTCCTAGGATTTGTCGAACCATAGGGTACTTTTTCAAAGGGGATCTACAAATTGGCTCCTCCGCCTCCAACTTCAAAAGTACCCTATGGTACAGTGTCGATTTTGTACTACTAGGCAGTCCACAGTGGCATCATGGTGATTGTGCTGTGGTTGTGGCTTTGGCCGTTTATCGCGGTGAAAAAGTGTGAGACAGTGCAGTCCGAAGTCGTTGGGCGAGGTGGGGCGTGACTTGAAACGGCCGTTTTTGAGTTCGCATGAGGGTATACCAATTCCTATCGTGGATCTACAGGCCCATCTTACTAGATAAACAGCTACTTGTACTTAACGAAAATTTGAGTGTAAAATACGTCGGAATTCCGTAATTTACGTCCTTTCCCAGTGTAAAATCTACACATTTTCTTGAAATACAAATTTGTAATATCTGTGTCTGTGTTCGCTGTGTTGCGCGGCAAAATGCGGCAAGGGAAATTACATGATTTCTAACTCACTTTTCAGTGTAACTTTTACACTGGGAGGACCGGACGGCCACTGGACTGCCCATGAGAAGCCACGAGAGCAGCAGGCCCGCCGCTTCGCAAAAAAGATCCTAAAATCCATGACACCACCCGCCCCTTCCCACTAACTCATATATCATCACACTGATAACAATGGCGAAACAGAAGTCGTCCGAGGGCAGCCGCCCTAGAAAAAAGAGAGCGTCGGCAAAAACATCGCGTCCGAAAGCCTCCCGTAGCGCTCCTGCAGCCGATGCAAGGGCATCCAAAAATCTTGTCGAAAAGAGTTTTGTTGCCGTCGGTAGCATGGAAGTTTACCTCGGCCATCTCATTCGGTTTGGTGTTGATCTCTTCGATAACCACAAAGAAAAATTGACCGATCAGCACCTGAAAAATATGACCGATGCCGATAGCAAAGATAAGGCAGAGAAGAATAAGAAGAGGACGGCGCTGAGAAATTATATCGTTCATGCTGCCAACGCTATCGTACCATTGCGTGATGGGCAGCACCACAACAGTTTCATCAAGATAGATGGAGACAACTCTCTTGATTATGATACAGTTGTGGAGTACATGGCCTCCAAGTATAATATTGTTGAGGTTGAACGTTCATGTGCTGAAAAATACATGACAGAAATGAAAATCACAGATGAAATCACCTCTGACATGGTAGTTGAAAATGGTAGAGTTCGACTTAAAGTCTTCCAATCAATTGACCAATATAATGGCATACGCAGTGCCGTTGCCTGGGTCTACAAAGTAGCGAGAGTGGAGATGCCTTTTGCGCAAGAGCTTGGGACTTACATCAAAGGAATTACTCGCCACGTCGCCGCCGCCAAGCAACACCTTGGTCTCAAGCTTACGAAGGGCAAAGCTGTGTTGAAGCCTGAAGCATTCGAGCTGATTGCGGAGCATTTATTTCGAAGTGGACAAAAACGTGATATTTTTACTCACCTTGTGTTTCTTTTAGACTGGAATCTGATGAAGAGGAGTGAAAACTGCATGAATGCGCAAATGATACACATCGAATTTGAGAACGATTACTTGAAGTTTACATTCGAGAAGGAGAAGGGCAAGCAGCATGGTGACATGCACGGTCCATGGCATTGCTTTGCCAATCCAGAAAAGCCTCATCTCTGTCTTAAGCTGGCGTTTGCACGGTACATCTTTACGTTCCCGGAGGTTCTTCAACCGGGGAAGCCATTGTTTCCCGGCATGAAGCAGTACAAGCGGTACAGTAGTCGCATGCTTGATCTCTTTAGTGATCTCAAGGAAGATTTGTTTGCCATGGGGATTGACTGGCAAGAACTTGGAACTCATTCTGCCCGAAAAGGCGTCGGAAGCATGGTAGCCAATGCAAGTACTATTGGCCCACCGATTGTCGCCTTGTGCCTAAGAGCAGGTTGGAAGCTTGGAGGTGTGAAGGAGACATATCTCTTTCGTCAGGATGCAGGTGATTTGAATGTGGGGAGGAGAGCTGCGTGCCTCGACGTTGAGACGAAAGAGTTTGCAATTTCGCCCCCCTATTTTGACTGTTCTGACTTGGACGAAGACGGCAAGCTTGCATTTATGAACGAAGTTGACCACTGGCTGAAACAACGCATTCCAAAGGCGGACGAGATTCCAGCCAACTCGTGGTATCTTGCCTTACAGTGTTTTGCGAGTCTTTGCTACAGTCATAACACTCTTCTTTCTGAACTCGATGTGGCATGCCCCTTGCGCTACATGCCTGTGTTTCAAGGTATCCCACAAGAGTTTAAGAATCGAGCCAAGGTTGCTTTCCCATGGAACAAGACAAGAGACACCCCTGGATTCAATGGAATACCACCTCATGTGTTGCACCTTGCGAAGATGGAGGAGCTTGAGAAGAAGATTGATCGTATGGAGGATAACATAATGGAAAGAATTACGACAGAGATGGATAACAGGGGATTCTCCTCCACAGAGTACAAGACTAGCTCCATTAAAGAGGTATTTACCAGTGTAGTCGAGGACTTGACCATCGAACTTCGCAATGAATTGAAGGAGGTGAAGGAGTCCCTTCGAAATCACCGCCATGAATTCACCAGTGACTCCGTTGAAGCGGCGGAGCTGCCAGCACTCAACACATGTACCATTTTTGACGAAGACGAAGACGCTCCTGCCTCAGATGATGATTCTAACGATGCTGTATCAAAGGAAGTAACCAAGAACCAACAACCCAACAAGGAGAAGCAGTTACAAAAGCGCAAGAGGCTCAAGAAAGGTGTGGAGTTCATGAAAAAGCGCAGGTTGTTACTTGGCTTCCACCACAACAAGTTGAATGTTTTGCCAAGGGATTACACCTTCACACCAATGTCCGTTACCTCTTTCATCTCTATGTATCTAGTCGGTGATGCGGAGAATAATATCCCTCCTCTTGGCACTTTGAGAAGTTCAGATGTGGTGCATTTTAAATCAAAGAAGGGAACTGATATAGGAAATAGAGTCCGTGGAAAGATGAAGCCTTTTATGAAAATAGTAGAGAAGTATGCCCGGAGAAAAGGTGTCTGGATCGAGAAAATATGCGATTGGACCCCTGCACTAGTTACAAAAATGTGGGGTGCCATCAGTGACGAGTTTGAAGCTGATTTCTGCAAATCAAATCGCACGGGAGAGCTGGCTTGGACCACCGTGTTCGGGAGGATGACAGCTGCAAACGCATTCGGTAACCCAAGGAACAAGTTAGAGATTGCGAAACGAAAAGAAGAGCAGGCAGAGGAGAATAATCTTGTGTAGGTCTGCATTAAATGTATACATTATTACTTTCAACCTCTTCGTTTAGTTGCATTGCAATAAGTACTTCTATGCATAAATAATGTAGTGCGGTATTAAGGTGCGCTGTCACTGGGGCCCAGGCGGGCACAGGGAGGCAGCTTGTACCAGGCTTGTACCCCGTAGACAGGGCCTTTTGTGCCTTAGCGTTTTTTTACTTGTGTTCCACCTTAAGCCCGGTCATTTATCTATCGTAGAGTTGACAACACTATTTAAAGAATATTCATAAGTATCATTATCATTACCCAGAGACAGCCAATTCGTTATCGTGCTCAACAGCTGCTCTTGTGTCGAAATAATATACATAGTCATAGTACCCTCAACTACGCGGAATCGGAGTGTGAAAACTGTCTTCACTCAGAGATAGAACTGGAGGATTGAGCATGTCATCGTCTAGATCACCAAAATAAGCAAAGACTGTACTGCGATGAGCTTTTAAGGTTGGAGGATGAAGAAGTACCTCCGTATTAGTATTAGGTGGAGGTGGAGGGGTGACTGGAACTTCAGCATAGGTAGCAGAGAAGATGTCCGGAGAAGAGCACCTCGAATCCACAGTTGATGATGAATTGCTGGTGAAAGACGATACTAAGAGTGGAGGAGGCTTGGAGGCGACCGGTACGTCTGAATTGCTGGTGATTGAGTCGAGGTCAAGGAAATCTGATAGAAAGAGTGGAGGATCGTCACTATTGGGCTTGGAGGCGGCTGGCATATCTGCAACTGTGGAAGGATTGCGATGAGCGCTAGAATCGAACATGTACACATTAGTGCTGTGAATTGGTTGCAGATGCACACTGGGTGGAAGAACGAATGACCCATCATCAGCACCAAAATACCGAAAGACTGAACCACGAGGAGCCAGATTAATAGGAGCGTCTGTATTGGAATTGGCATTGGCTGAAGGGTCAACTGCACCCACAGAGCTTGTGGGGCCTTCTGCTTCAGGAGAAGATGACCTGATCTCGCTCTCGCTCTCGGCTAATGTCATCTGTGTCTTGGTGATGGGAGATTTCTTCTTGGCTTCTTCTTCTTCTCTCTCGGCCTGTTCGTTTGTCACTCCAATGAAACACGAAGACGCACGATAATCTTCCTCGTCCTCGGCCATCACGACTGTTCTTTCTGAAGTATTATCAGTTGCTGTTGACCTCATTTCAACATCTGGATCAGGAGCGCGTTGGTTGACAATTTGCGAAGGGCAAAGGTAAGATGATGATGGCAATGACGATGAATTGAGAAGCAACGCAACGACGACGAATGTTATTTCATAAGTCATAGACTTCGGAGTATGAGAATGAGAGAAAGGAAAGGGAAAGAGCGGTTAGTCGGCATTTATAGGAGAATGAGAGTGAAGGTGGTGTTGAATTCAGCTCTAGCTCTTACTCTCAAGAGGCCCAATTACCTTACTGGTCTTCGTTGTGATTGTGATGGCTTCATCTGCAATCTGCAATCTTCAATTGATAGCCGTTGCATTGCGCTTTTCAGTTGCACTTGGTCTGTGTCTGAATGGGTTCGGGTTCGCAAGTGGGCAAGTCACAAGCACTTTCCCAGCACTTTTAACTTGACTGCCTGGGTAATGGCCTGATCGGTGTTCGCAAGCAATGTAGGAACTGGTCCATGAAGTTAAGAAGTGCAAGAATATGCAAAGACCCCTATCCTTTCACGGGACCAGGTCTACCATCGATGTCACCTATGGCGAACGCAGTGTGTTAGTTGGAGTGACTAAATTCTGTCCGCGCTTGCATTGAGCCTATCTTCAAGACGAAGAGCGTGGATTGCGATTGGAGCAGGCTACTTACTTATGTACCCTTTGGAGTATGGTTGGTAGAAGGACTTCGCCTTCAAAGTACAAATATGACATCAGATTTCTGCTTCTTACGTCATGTACGTCATGTACGGGTTCCTAGATAGCATGTGGAGGCGTCCCACCCATCAATCTAGGTACCTCTCTACCTCTCTTTTCTTTAGACATTGTACCGTCTCTTACCAGTTACTCACATATTATTGTACGCCGTTTGCTGCGACTTACCATCCCTTACCCTCTTCATCTTCGTGGTATCTCTACTTTTCCGAAGATATATTAATGTTAATGTCATCATCCGAATCCACTATCTGCGGTCATTTATCTATCGTAGAGTTGACAATACTATTTAAAGAATATTCATAAGTATCATTATCATTATCATTACCCAGAGAAAGCCAATTCGTTATCGTACTCAACGGCTGCTCTTGTGTCGAAATAATATACATAGTCATAGTACCCTCAACAACGCGGAATCGGAGTGTGAAAACTGTCTTCACTAAGAGATAGAACTGGAGGATTGAGCATGTCATCGTCTAGATCACCAAAGTAAGCAAAGACTGTACTGCGATGATTTTTCAAGGTTGGAGGATGAAGAAGTACCTCCGTATTAGTATTAGGTGGAGGTGGAGGGGTGACTGGAACTTCAGCATAGGTAGCAGAGAAGATGTCCGGAGAAGAGCACCTCGAATCCACAGTTGATGATGAATTGCTGGTGAAAGACGATACTAAGAGTGGAGGAGGCTTGGAGGCGACCGGTACGTCTGAATTGCTGGTGATTGAGTCGAGGTCAAGGAAATCTGATAGAAAGAGTGGAGGATCGTCACTATTGGGCTTGGAGGCGGCTGGCACATCTGCAACTGTGGAAGGATTGCGATGAGCGCTAGAATCGAACATGTACACATTAGTGCTGTGAATTGGTTGCAGATGCACACTGGGTGGAAGAACGAATGACCCATCATCAGCACCAAAATACCGAAAGACTGAACCACGAGGAGCCAGATTAATAGGAGCGTCTGTATTGGAATTGGCATTGGCTGAAGGGTCAACTGCACCCACAGAGCTTGTGGGGCCTTCTGCTTCAGGAGAAGATGACCTGATCTCGCTCTCGGTCTCGGTCTCGGTCTCGGCTAATGTCATCTGTGTCTTGATGATGGGAGATTTCTTCTTGGCTTCTTCTTCTTCTTCTTCTCTCTCGGCCTGTTCGTTTGTCACTCCAATGAAACTCGAAGACACACGATAATCCTCTTCGGCCATTACGACTGTTCTTTCTGAAGTATTATCAGTTGCTGTTGACCTCATTTCAACATCTGGATCAGGAGCGCGTCCCCCACCGGGCGAGGCTTCAATGTTCGATTGATAGTGATATACTTTTTTCATGTTCATGTTAAGAATTCGACGTAACCAAGTTGGTTGACAATGTGCGAAGGTAAGGTGATGATGGCAATGACGATGAATTGAGAAGCAACGCAACGACGACGAATGTTATTTCATAAGTCATAGACTTCGGAGTATGAGAGAAAGGAAAGAGCGGTTAGTCGGCATTTATAGGAGAATGAGAGTGAAGGTGGTGTTGAATTCAGCTCTAGCTCTTACTCTCTAGAGGTCCAATTACCTTACTGGTCTTCGTTGTGATTGTGATGGCTTCATCTGCAATCTGCAATCTTCAATTGATAGCCGTTGCATTGCGCTTTTCAGTTGCACTTGTCCGAATCGGTTCGGGTTCGCAAGTGGGCAAGTCCCAAGCACTTTCCCAGCACTTAACTTGACTGCCTTGGTAATGTGCCTGATTGATGTTCGCAAGCAATGTAGGAACTGGTTCATGAAGTTGAGAAGTGTAAGAATATGCAAAGACCCCTACTTATCCTTTCAGGGACAAGGTCTACCATCGATGTCACATATAGGGCGAACGCAGTGTGTTAGTGCTGATCATATGCGAAAGTCGTACCACTGAGCCACTAGACGTCTAGTGGCTCAGTGGTACGACTTTCGCATATGATCAGCAAAAGTACATCAAGGAGCAGGCACTACTCATGCTTCTGGCTGGTAGTACGCACGCTTTGAGTGCTTCCGGGCTGTTTGGCCCTAAACGCTAGCGACTTGTGGAACGCTTCTATTCGACACGCAATCTGTGCGTGCGCTCGGTCGCGCATCTGGCGCGAAGTGCCACTGGATAAACACTTTCCGAGGTTGGGAACCGAACCTGCGAGCTCGTTGATGTACTTTTGCTGATCATATGCGAAAGTCGTACCACTGAGCCACTAGACGTTGATGTACTTTTGCTGATCATATGCGAAAGTCGTACCACTGAGCCACTAGACGTCTAGTGGCTCATTGGTACGACTTTCGCATATGATCAGCAGTTAGTTGGAGTGACTAAACCTGTCCGCGCGCTTGCATTGAGCCTATCTTCAAGGGCAGAGCTTGGCTTGGATTGCGATTGGAGGATTTCTACTAGAGAGGACTTCTATCTACTTTAATACAAATATGACATCAGATTTCTGCTTCTTCTCCGTCAGGAACGTTTTGGGATTGCTTGATTGTATTAGCTAGCAACGTAGGAACTGGTTCATGAAGATGAGGGCCTCTCTCTTTCACGGGACCAGGTATATCAACGCATGTCACGTACGGGATCATCTGTTGCCTTGGAGTGACTAAATTTTGTCCGTGCTTCAATTGAGCCTGCTCTTGATCTTCTTTTTGATGCGAAGAACTTGGATTAAATCGGAGTTCAGTGGGGAGGCCGACATTAGAAGAATCTCAGACCCCATGTTGACGAGGTCACGAGGGGTCAGGAGCCCCAAGGATAAAAAATTACAAGAACAGAAAATTTCTAAAAGAGCCCATAAAGAGCCAAATTGTCTCAACTGACAGAACCAAATTCTCATTTTAAAGAAGTGGCTTCTCATTTTGCGGAAATTCGGTGTGTTAGTCCCGTGAGTGTCACCAGTGACTGGAAAAGTTGGCAAAAAAAGAAGGGTGAAAACGAGGTCACGAGGGTCCAGGGGTGCAACTTGACTTTTTCGAAGAGGGGGTAAATCGAGGTCACGAGGTTCTTGATAGGAGGAAAAATCCTCCAAGGTGGGGTCGAAAAATTTTTTTATGTCGGCCTCCCCGTTCAGTCGGATTTTAGTTGGAAGTTGGAGGGATTCAAGTAGTTGGAGGGATAAAAGTAGTTGGAGGTTGGTTGTTTGCTAATTACACTCGAAGGGTAGTAACGTTGACATTGCTCTAGAAAATTGTAGATAATTTCGCCCCTGGCGGGCCAACCATGACGTACTATAAGATTTCCGTTAATTTCAATTTTTAGTTGAAGGCTTGTCGGAGGTTATTAGATAGTTGGAGGTTGCGTTTTAGTTGGAGGACTTCTGCTTTTCAAACTTACTGGATAAGTACAACATAGGTGAGTAGATATTCATATTCTCCAACTCCTATCAACCCGTAGGCCTACTCGTGAGAGAAGCTACCATACTCCTACCAGCAACCACGATCCGTCCTGCGTTGCTGGCTGGCCATGCTATGTTGTACGAAGAAATCTGTCACAAGCAAATAGGACCGGTATTGATTGTGCAACTAGAGCCAGAAGAGACCACTAGGAACACGGTTATCATGGTGACTAAGCTTAAGAGCTAAAGAAGAAGAGTGGGCTATTCCCAAAGGTGATGAAGGAGCACCAACGTGCGACGCCATCTTGTGTGAGAGGATCAATCACGGGTTCTTACCGTGGTTGCTACTTGACACGTGTGAACAGGAAGAATGACTGTCGTAACGGTATTGGAATACCGGAAGAGAGTCATATCCTGTGACATTCTCCCCCGAACTTGTGTGAACCAAAAACGAGCTGTCAAGACTGGAAAACCCATGGCAAGCCATCCGGATAAAAAACCAGTCTAACAGATAGAAACCAAAACCCAACTTGGGAAAAAAAGACCTCCAGGCAATGTCAATTTCGATCGAATCAAGGACGTAAGTTCTTTTGTGATATTAGAGCAACCAAATGTACTTTCCTTGACATCGGTTGTGTGTGCATAGGATTTGGCCAAGACGTCGTTGTTCAACGTTCAGTTTCCATTTCCAATTCGAATAATTTCTCTATACACACCCCCTGTACTCCTCAATACTATGGGGTCTTTATCAATTGTTGTAGCGCTCACTAGACTAAACTAACTGAGGCTCGTTTTTGTATCGTACAGTTCCTTTCGTGTCAACTTCAGTCGCTTGAAGAAGAGACCTCCGTTGGAGTCTCTGCTTTCGGCAGATTTAAGACTTTAAAAACGGCTAGATCAAAGCCTACGAACCAAATCAGTATTTGGGATCGCGACGCTTCGAAGTTCTTTCGAGCGTTTGGAACTATCCACCAATTTCTTTCGGCAGCGGCCATCCTGGCGACCAGAGTATAACAAGTGTCTATCTTGGACAACGCTTTACTGGCTTCGCAAGGCTGCGTTAAACGGTGTGGTACGAAGAGACCAGATTGTCTTCCGGCTGCATTCGGATTTGACGATCGGGCTGCATCAACAGGTTCACAAGTGACTCTGTTTTTGCGGCAGTAGTACTGCGGTGGGTGCATTGTAATTGTAACAAGTACATATTGCACTCCGTCCAGAGAGGTTGTATCATCTCTGTATTCTTGAATATCGTGACTTACGTGTTGGAAGAGTATCACTGGCTTCATGTGCATTCATCACTTCTGCCTAAAACGATTTAATCAAGAGTCTTGAAGAACAGGTAGAGAGTCCGCTTGAACTTCACTTGAAGTGTGAGAAGAGGAGTCACTCTATCTCGCGGATTCACCAACATCCCGTTCGAATCTTTGGTAGTGGGAAAGTCAACCACTTTGAACGAGCCGTGGAAGGTCGATCATAGTTTCACACATAATAATGGCAATTTGAATGTTGCAAAGGGGTAAGCGCATCCTGAGCTCCCTCCTCAGCCTTCTTTGGCACCTCTACCTCAATCGAATCTAATATCAGATCAGACGATAGGGCAACAACAACTGCATGCACAACTGCATAACTTCCTGATAAAATAAGCGTACTTGCATCAGTACCTGTCAGAACCTCGTTGACGTAAAGTGCGTTCTTACGATCCATCGGCCTAAGGCACAAAACGGTCGTGATATACCAGATCCCCTAAGCAAGGTCTTGGATCTTGGATTGAAGAGCTGCCGGAATCACCACAGAGGTATCTCCTTTCGCATCGTTGCATAGGCTCTGCATACATCATCTCTGTCGAAGATCATTAGAATATTTCTCGATCCCATTAGAATGTTGCGGCAGGTCCAGGAACATACGTAGCTAGCTTTGCTTCATCAACGTTTATATCAGAACACTATCTTCTACTTCCATGTCGTGTGTGACTATGCGCAGTCACAAGAGCTTACCATTTGTCTTCGTCATCTTTAGATCAGCCACTCAAAGAGCTGCTGTCTTCCCAAGTCTGCATTATAACAGCGCACTCCAATGAGCTGCTGTCGGTACCTCTTCCTTTGTAGGTGTGGCATGTGTCGTGAAGGATGACGCTGTCAAACGCTGGTAATGTATGTACTACTTTCCTTTACGCTGAAGCATCACACCCTCGACCACTGAGGATCTCAACTGAGGCAGCGCAGCCTCGCTAGCACTAGCCCCGTCGCAGTCGTAATATCTTCCCCTTGCAATTAGTTTGAGGTTGATTTGATAAATATGAGTAGAGATTGTCTCCCGGAGGGTATGGCGGCCCTCGCCCTGTCTTTAGACCGGAAGAACTCCAGGCACAAATGCCGAGAGGAGGTGATAGCACATTACTCACCCGCACTCCGACACGCGCCCTTGAACTTCTTTTCGAAGTTCAAGCTTCATCACTTCATCTCCTGTTGTGCACCACGACAGATGCCAGTCGATGAGTGTCTTCAAGAATCGATACTCCCCCAAGCCTTGCGCTTGAATGAAGTAAGCTCAGCCAAAATGCCGATCAACTCTGAATTTGGAAACGCCTTAGACATGCATCTAGTCGCTGGCGATTGATCATGGGAACGCTTCCTTGTTTGGTCAGCATCCCTCCTCCCCGTACCATATTGACCGAATTTCGAGGAGGCCCCACATTTGCCACTAAAAGCAGCGGAGCAGATCTATTGGTAGTCTTGGTACAACACACAAGAACTAAGATGGCAACCACCATCGTCGAAAGAACAATTTCCAGATGGTGTATCCAAGTGTTAGTCACTTCCTGGGCATGGTAAGTGTCTTTTGCAGCATTTACTTGGAAGCCTCGAGAACTGCCTTGAGCACGCTTCTCTCTTATTTGATCATTATTACCTGCGTTGTGTACACCAAACAACAGGTCGTTCCGATAGAGTTAAACACTTTCTCATCATGTATTACAACATTTCAGTAGAAGATGTCCGGGTGCAAGTGTAGCTCCCTCGATGGCCTGCTCTGTACTGAACCCTCCATGACGCAGGCTTGGCGAGCTCTGTCCCATCTGAGTATCCAATAATCAGGTCACCGAACTATGAACGAAATTTACCATCAGCCGATGAATGTCTCAAGTGCATTGGAAGAAGGTGAACCTCCCGAAACACGGTGAGCAGTCAGCTACGGATCTCAGCCACTCTCGGACTGTAGGACGAGCATTGAGCAAGCAGCCAGCTTTCTCGCAAGTCCTCCACTAGTTGTCTTCAACAACAGCGGTTTAGAAGGACGATGTCTTGTAGTTATCATCTCGTTGTGCTGGTATGCGCCTGTTTGCGACCCTGCCTTGATTTCCGCATGTGCTTTTCCACTTGCTCGAGCAATCCTTGAACGTCCTCTCCTTCACGTGAGAAGTACATCCAGCAAGGATAGTTAAGTCGGATGCATCGAGGTGTGTGCAGGTTCCTTTTGAACACCGTAGGTAATCTGCAGCAGCATGGTTCCAACCACAATCATATTCGCCGACGCGAGATTGCGTTGTGAAAGTAGTCTTCCTTTTCTAGGCATGACCACCGTATTAGTATTGATAGAGTAGTCTCTCCTACGAGACCCACCACTCCGGATAATGTTTGAATTTGAGCTTGCGCAAGAGATTCCTTTCGACTGTCGCGTGTAAACAAGACAGAGAATCAAGGTACGAGATTCGGGACTCGGGACACTTGCCATGGACACAAAGTACCAAGGAAGTCCCCTTCCCTTCAGACTAACATCTGAATTGCTCATTAGTATTTTGGAAGATCTCTTTGGTGGAAGAAACGGCACACCAAAGGATATAATCCGATATCTAGGAGAAGCAGAGTAGACAATCGTTACTCCCCCATGACCTTGTCTTCTGAAATATGTTAGGCATGATTGCCACGTTGGCCAACCACATTTAGAGAACATGGACAATCCATGGCTGCCACAGCGGCACAGACCATTTTGGTTTGGTAATTCCAGTTCAGATTGCTCTTGAATTGTTTCTCTCATTCCTCCTCCTCCCACAATGCAAGCAAGAGGCTGGTCATCCTAGATGCACCAGTGAATAAGGATGAATTTACGCTAAATAGTTCGTCGCTGGATAGAAATGACTTGAACAGTACGCTGTGCGTAACTGAATAGACATGACCTTTCTTTGAACGGCACGCTGTGCACAACTGAATAGACTTGATCTTTCTTTAACCAGGACGTCGCTGCACATGTTGAATCAACAGGGACAAATAAAGGGACAAATAAACACGATTTGCTTTCACAGCAATATGATTTTTATTAATTAGGGTAGGTGGTTCAATTGCACGTTCGACTTCGCCCAGTGGGGTATAATCGTCTCGTCATCCTGAGGTACTCGCTTGAGCAAGGCGTAGACTACCTCGGCAACACTGTGTAATAACCAACAATCCATCAAGGCTAAGCGGCTGCGACAATCACAATCTGTACAGAATGCGTCGACAAACATGCTCTCAATAGCTCCAGCTACATGCACTATCATGCTGTAAAGATCAAAACTCTCCACACCTTCTCAGAGGTAGACAAGAGAGTGCGTATTTTTCCAATTGCGACCAGCGTCTTATAAGGAATAAATACTTCTAAGTCTGCTAACTATATCCGCAAACTCTGTTGTTGTGAGGGTATCATCTCGCCTAACAGCAGATGACTCTCGATATGTGAGGGTTGGATGAGAGAACACTTCTCCCCCCACACGTAATTCTAATCGTAGTCCATCGCTCAACAGCTGATGTCCTTTGGATTTAGATGACCGTAGTCTTTTTATTGGAATGAAATTCCTTATTGTGATGAGCTGTGCCACGGTGCATTCTCGCCATGGGCACTTCCTCTACATGAGGAGAATCGAAATTCTTTTCTCACCTCCGATGCACTTCTGTCAACGTCGAAACACACTTCTATCGCACGCCGTCACATCTCCATGGTAGCACGAAACGCCGAGCGTTCATCGCACATCCATGTGTTGACGAAATGGATCTTCTAGAAGCCAATCGATTTTGTTGTACTAGCTCACGGTTCACAAACCCACCAATGTGGATATGCGCTGAATAATATTAATTTTTTTCTTCTCAAAGGTCGATCTTTCCCGACCGATGAAGGATTCTTTTGCTTTGCACCCAGTAAACTGGATGGAAATATTTATAAATAATGTCACAAGCAAATAGGACCGGTATTGATTGTGCAACTAGAGCCAGAAGAGACCACTAGGAACACGGATATCATGGTGACTAAGCTTAAGAGCTAAAGAAGAAGAGTGGGCTATTCCCAAAGGTGATGAAGGAGCACCAACGTGCGACGCCATCTTGTATCTTGTGTGAGAGGATCAATCACGGGTTCTTACCGTGGTTGCTATTTGACACGTGTGAACAGGAAGAATGACTGTCGTAACGGTATTGGAATACCGGAAGAGAGTCATATCCTGTGACAAAATCAGATCGCCTTTTATTGTACTTATGGTATAGAGCCTCAAAACTACAGAACCCACAACATCAGCACCATCTCGACGAAAAGGAGTAAAAGGAGATAGCACTGGCAGCACCTAATGATACTGACGTGGACAGTGACGGTGATAGTGATGATGTGGGTGCCTTGATCGATCTACAGAGAAGTACAGCTGAGAAAGGCCGCGAGGCGCCGGCCGCAACTGAGGCTGAGAGAGGAAGAAGGCATCAACTGCTTCAACCCATCGTCGAACTTTAACTCGCTCAACTCGGAAGAGAACGTGTATTGAGAAACAAACCGGAGAATCGTTGTCTAGTCTCCAACGCAAAAGGCAAAGGAGCTATGAAACGAAGAAAAAGAAAGAGAGAGTCTTCGAATGGGGATGAGATATGAATGCTCTATCGATGAATGCACGAGCCATGCTAAGAAAGGAGGAGTGTGTCATCAGGCACGGGGGCAAAGGGGTCGAGCGTGAACGATGCAGCAGTGAAGGATGCACTAATCTTGCTAAGAAAGGAGGAGTGTGCCATCAGGCACGGGGGCAAAGGGGTCGAGCGTGAACGATGCAGCAGTGAAGGATGCACTAATCTTGCTAAGAAAGGAGGAGTGTGCCATCAGGCACGGGGGCAAAAAGGGGTCGAGCGTGAACGATGCAGCAGTGAAGGATGCACTAATCTTGCTAAGAAAGGAGGAGTGTGCCATCAGGCACGGGGGCAAAAAGGGGTCGAGCGTGAACGATGCAGCAGTGAAGGATGCACTAATCTTGCTACGAAAGGAGGAGTGTGCCATCAGGCACGGGGGCAAAAAGGCGTCGAGCGTGAACGATGCAGCAGTGAAGGATGCACTAATCTTGCTAAGAAAGGAGGAGTGTGCCAACAGGCACGGGGGCAAAAAGGCGTCGAGCGTGAACGATGCAGCAGAGCGGGATGCACTAATCTTGCTAAGGAAGGAGGAGTGTGCCATCAGGCACGGGGGCAAAAAGGGGTCGAGCGTGAACGATGCAGCAGAGCGGGATTCTTTTATGTGCCCTGAGCGGGATGCACTAATCTTGCTAAGAAAGGAGGAGTGTGCCATCAGGCACGAGGCAAAGGTCAAAAACGATGCAGCAGAGAATGATGTTCAAAGCGTGTTGTTGAAGGAGGAGTTTGTGTGTTCAACACGGAGCAAAGGTCATGTTATGCAGTACCATAGCGAAAGATATACTAACAAGGCTCGACAAGTATAAGTAGGAGTGTGCTATATTATTAGGCTGGTTCAAAGGCAAAGGTCAAGCAGTGCAGCAGTGAAGGATGCACTACTCAAGTCGTCAAAGGAGCAGTGTGCATCAAACATGGGACAAAAAAAGAATTGATACAGCAGAGAAATTCTATAGGCATTAATGCTGCAATATGCACCTTTAGCAAGGATGGGTACTCGTGCTGTGGATATTTTAGGCACTGAGTACATTCGACATGAGAAGTCTATGTTTTGATTTGCCACTGGATGAGTCGAAGATGAGTGGAGGGCAAAAGCCGCTTGAGAAAAGTAACATGTAGACACAGCGACTAATTATTATTAGTGTTGTGTCATAAAATTCGACGTCTCAATCTCGATACTCCAAACCTAGAGTAGCGCAGTTTCAACGCTTGTTGTGGCTTGGGTATATGCTGACTCTTGTGTGTTCCATCTTGTGTAATGACGAGAGAGCTATGTATGTGTGAACTCTTCCTTATCATCATCATCATGTCTCTAGAGAGGCAACAACCACAACACATCCTCCAATCACTCAATCAATCATCATTCATATATATCGGACCATCATCCAACAACTCCAAACACTCATTCAAAAAATCCCGTTCCCCATACCTCTTCTGCCCCAACGCCATACAAATCGCCTCTTCAAATACCTTGACAACATTCGTCCCATCGGCACTTGAACAAAAAAAGAATGGCATGTGATTATGGTCGGTTGCGAATTTGAATGATTTTTTGGTTACGGCGTAGTTGATGTCTACCTTGTTTGCGACTAGTATGCATGGAATTGATGTTGATGTTGTTGTTGTTGTTGTTGTTGCTTCTTTTGAATTGATGTTAGTGGTGGTGGAGGAAGAGGAGGAGTAGGAACACAATTCATCATACCACCTTTGCAAATTGTGATAGGTCGATTTCCTTGTCACATCAAACACGAGTATACAAGCATGAGCTTGATAGTAATATGTGGGATGAAGGGAGGAGAATTTTTCTTGTCCGGCTGTATCCCAAAAGTCCACCTTGATTGGTCTGCCATCATCCTCATTATTACTCTTGCTGTTACTGTTACTGTTGTTGTTGTTGAAGTCGTCATCTAACGAAGCGTATCTTCCAAGCATGACATTCTTTCGATACAAAGTAAGAGCATGAGTCGACAATCGTCTTGGATTGTAATCATCAATGAGATATCGTTCGAGGAGTTTCGATTTACCGACGGCTGTATCTCCAATGATGATTATTTTGATGTCTGGTTCGTCAACGGTTGTGAGTTGTTGTTGTTCGTTGGAAGGGAGAGGAGGAGGTGTGATGGAGATCATTGTTGATTTTATGTGATGGTTCAGAATTGTATGAGATTTGGTTCATCACTCAAGCCAATCAAAAGTGACTCAAGCTGAGCTGAAATGATGATCAAGCGAGGCGAGATCTCGAATGTTTGCTTGCTCTATTGCTCCTTCTTATGTTTTTTTCATTCGATGATGCTTTTATTGATCGATATGATGAATTCATTTCCTGTCCGTGCATTGGCATTGCATTTTGCATTTTATTTGTGTGCAACCGAAGGTGGCGGCAAGTTTTGAAAACCGTTTCTCAAAAAAAATCGCCCAAAAACAGAAAAGCACCTCGCCTCCTCGCTCTCCTCCTCAATGTCATCGAAACACCTGACATCGCATCAACCCCCGAAAGAATGGCTGCGCAGTCTACTACAATACACTCATCACCATTGCCATTTGCCTTCGTTTGCGGTCATTAGCTACTAATTAAAATCTCTACGCCTCAATTTTTCTCTGTTTCTCTACCGCTAGCTGCTCCGTTCCACCGTTTACAAAAAAAAAAAATGACAACCCGTTTCGGACGCACCTCCGCCACACCAGCCGACCGCTCCATCCACCACCTCTTTGCCTCACTGACGAATGAAGAATGTAAACATGATGTTACGAAATTGTATGAGGGTCGGTTGAGGAGTCATGCGAGGAATTTTGAGGTGCGTAATAACATTTTATATTTGGATTGTTTTTTGTTGCTTGGAAATTAAGAGAGAGAAAAAATTTTGGGTGGCGATATGGAGAGATTTGGCGAGGAGAGGCTTTTGATAGAACGGATATAACTGAGAGGATATGAATCGCCGCTTTATAACGTAATCATTGACGAGGTGCCTCGAGTGAAAACGGTCGATAGCGTCTCTTTAGAGCAAAAGGGCTTGGCTTGGCCCGTCGGGCAAAAAGTTGGAATGAAGAGTCGTCTCCCTCGCCGGCCTGAATTGACTACTATTTTTCGATCGATCACCTTGACTCGTTTCAATTCGTTGCCCTCATCTCGTTCATTCACTCTTATTCATTTCATTCTACTCTACATTATTATTATTGCTGCCGCTGTGTAATCACACAGGGAATCAAACGGAAATGGGAGGACTTTACAGGAATGCCCCTGCCGACGAAAAAACTCAAAACATCCTCAACCTCCTCGGATCCTCCTCCCACTACTGCCGCTGCTGCCGAGGCAATGACTGCTGGAAAGACTGTGATTGTCAACGATGATTCAACTGGAGCAGAGAATAATGATGATGTGAAACACGACAATAATGAGAATGCCAAGGCGGCGGATGATTCAGCTGCTGCTACTGCTACTGCTGCAATCCAATCGTCACAGAGCGCCGCCGCCGCCACCGCCGATGCTGCTGTCTCAAAATCAACAATCGCTACAAATCCCGCTCCATCCAAACAAGCCGAGACAAGGCCACCACCAACAGCACCAACATCATCTGCAACAACAAAAACAGCTACAGCTACTACTGATACCACTACTACTACCAAGTCACAACCACAACCACAACCACCACTGCCCCATCACCCCAACGACGATATAGACGTTGACAATCTCAAATGGAATGACTTGCGTAAAATTGTCAAGAGGCATGGACTTTCTACTGCCGGACGTAAATTTGAATTACAGGAACGATTGAGGACTCATTTGGAGGAGGAACGGCAATTGAGATTGGAACAGTGGAATGAGGCTCATAAAGATGTTATTGTTGAGGATGATGATGATGATGTGGTGGAAGAGGTGGTGGAGTGTGATGAGGTAATGATGGAGGAAGAAGAGTCAAAGGAGGTGGAGGAGGTGATGAAGGAAGAGCCGAAGGAGGAGGAGGAGGTTGTGGAGAAGGAGGTGAAGGTTGTGGAGACTGAGGTGACAAAGAAAGAGGTTGTCAAACCGAATGAAGTGAAGGAGAACAAACCTGATAATGATGTTGATGATGATGATGATGATGTTGTCAAGATGGAGGAAGATGTCGAGGAAGACAAGCCGACAAAGAGCATTGACACGTCATCATCATCATTATCGTCAGGTGGGGGTGGTAAAGTCATGTCAATCGTAAAGCAACTCTCTGCAAAGAATGAACAGATTATCGCAGGTGAAACAACAATGCCCATGAGGACTTCGAGGACACATGAGGCAGCAACAAGAAAGGTTACCGAGGAGGAGGATGGCAGCTGCGGCAAGGCAGTTTTACGACCACCATCATCTTTAATGAAGAAGGAGCCACCTAAATCAGCATTGAAGCCATCCAAATATGCCCCCGCCGCTGCATCATCATCATCATCGATCGTTCATGGCACTCCAGTAGACAAAGTGGCAGGCAACGATCCACCACCAGCATTTGTTGCCCCCAATCAAAAGAGCGACAAGAAGAAGATGTCATCATCATCCAAGATGATGATGATGATGGAGCCCAACAGTCTCCAAAAGACCAAGTTGATATCATCCATCATTGAAGAGACGACTGTTCCGAGTAGTGGGACAGCTGCCGCGTTCAAGTCGGCCAAGGTGGAATCGGCGAAATTGCAAGAGAAGAAGAAGAATATGGCGGCTGCGAGTGAGGCTCGTAAGGCGCGGTTGGCTGAGATGAGGGAAAAGGTATGTAATTATTCTGCGTTGCTTTCCATGTTTGTTTGACTTTATTCTTCTCATCTCATTTCATCTTCAACTTGACCTACTTCTCTTCGTTCAATTTTTCATTGTACAGGGCTTGAAAAGTGCCACAAAGACGACAACTTCCGCCCATCCCAAGTATGCAACGGCATCATCGACTCTGAAGAAAATGGCTGCCCACTCTTCTGCCTCTAAGCCAAATAATGTCAAATCGACCAGCAGTAGCATCCTTCGGGCCAAAATGAACGAGAAGGTTGCCATGGCAGAAAAGTCATCGCAGGCTGCTTCCACGACAGCGAAACCAGAGCCAGCGCCCTCCTCCATATCAAAATTCCAGAATTCCACATCTGTACCTCCTCCATCTCAATCAATGAAATCGAAGAAGGCTCTCAAGAGCATTCTTGATCCTGCAAACGCTTCTCCCGCAAAGAAGCCAGCAGTTGCTGCTGCAACAGCAACCAAGCCAAAGGTAGAGGAGGAGGAGGAGGTGGTGAAGCCATTATCTCCCATGCAGACATACGATATGTCCGATCGTGAAGAAGAAAGTGACGAATCTGATTCAGAAGATGAGTACGAGACACAACGACCAAAGAAGAAGATCCCAGAGTGGGCACAGAGGCACAATTTGCATCGTGCCCTCGAACGACAATTTGCCGATGGTCCCAACCGATTAGACCCGGATAAAATCTTTGGCGAAGTTCTTACCTGCAACCTGGAAGAAATTTTTGATAAGAAGAAATCTAGATATCAAAGGAGGACATCTTCTGGGAATTGGACAAAGGATCATGTAACGATTGCGGAGAAGCTGACGTATAAACGAACAATGGGGTACCAAAAGTAGAGAGAAGAGGAGTTCTCCTGTTGGACAATTGTATATACAAATGCATATCATTTTCAATGTACGTGGTGTGGAACCACGTGCATAGTTTCATTATACCACGCTGAGAAATGGTGGAAATCCATTACATTAGAATAGAATGATAATAAAAATAGTAGAGGCGTGCTAAAAGCAATTAGATGCGTCATCATCGTGACTCGTGCGTGGCCTTTCTTTTGAGAATCACGAATCAATCGAACGTTTATCTATGATGGTATCATCCCAACGAACCCGTTCAACCATACTCACACAAAAACCTTCCAACTCATTCAACAAGCAAACAACACCTGGAAAGGAAAACAAGTCAACTACCACGACGGCTCATGCAAAAGCCCAGACCCATCCACCTAGCACCCATCTCTTCGGCAGAGAAGTCTGCTTTGCGAACGGATCAGCCGGACTCAAGGCCCTCTCCATCCCCTACGACGAACACAATGGCCCACAGCCCAAAAAATTCCTTTCTAATCAGTACCACCAAAAATCCTTCCTCTCATTACTATCTAAATTGTACAGATGACACAGAAGACGTCCGCAGAAACAACCACTCATCCACCTAACAACTTCCTCATAGACAGCCCTCCCGCGATACCCACGTGCGTAGCAAATAATCTAAATAGAGAAACCATCAGCCTTTATTCACCAATTCTCATGCATGATCAAACAAGCAATGCAATGATGAACCTCAGCTCATACGCCTCTCTAGAGAACGCAGCACCCGTCAATAATAATCATCCTGCTCAAATCGTGTGATTGACTGGCTTCAGCACCACCACACTCAAAAGTAAAAGATGGAACAGATGAGCCTTGCCCGTGCCACCGCTGCCGCTGAAGAAGCAGAAGTAGGCACAGATGAGGTTGCAATCATTTTCAGCTTCCTCGACCCAAAAGATATTATGCGTGCTCGAGTATGTACAACATGGAGAGCGGCCGCGATGAAAGCTATGGTTCATTCCTCCTTGATTGTCGACAGCGTGAGATCTTACAATGCTGTGAGAGTGATGTCTACGGCGATACCAAATTTGCAGTGGATTTTGCTTCATTCTCTCAAAGGGCGGCATTCATACTCCAATGGCGATGAACCAGACGAAACGTTGGCTCGTATCACTGCCAACTATATCACTCATGATGTCAATATCGTATCCAGCTTCAGAAGGTTGCGTGTGTTGCATATTCATGGGTGGTTAAATGGAAGATACCCTATCCTCTTCGACTTTCCATTCCTCCAAGAATTACGTGTTGACGATGGGGAATATCTAAAGTGGGATCTTGAGATGTTGTCGGATTGCCACAGCTCAAAGTGTTGGATTGCTACGCTAACCCATACATAACTGGCAATCTCAATAGTTTAGAGTTCTAAGAGGCACCCTTGAAAAAGTACGCATTAAACATGGTGACAATGTTCGAGGGGACTTCTTGGATCTAGCCGACTTTCTACAGCTGAAGGTTTCCAGCTCTGACGCGGCTCGCACTCCCAAGAAGTGTCCAAGGTGGTTCGTGTTGTGAGTTTGAGAGTCTTGCTGAAGTACCTGATTTCATGCAGGCCATTCATCGCCTGCTGCAGCGCACTCCAACTCTATTCGGTGAACGGCATAACAACTCAAATGCTTTAAACTGGTCGCTCTCACGAGGCTCTCCTGATTGGTATTGGGATGAATCGGACGATGGAATTCTCCGCCCTCCTCTTCTCTTGAAATGTGTTCGAGCGGGATCACGTTTTGGATGGTGTTGGTGTACTTTGGAGTACTTGCAGACACAATTGTGCGAGATCAACTGGCTTGATCCAGAGCCAATCAGCGGAAGTGACGACTACGAGGCTTACACTAAGGAGTTGCATCATTTAGAGCAGAAAGTATTCCATCTTTACCGAGGATATTATCTTTCTCTTTCTCCTCCAAATGCTGAGGAATTCCGCCGTCTGTGTGAGAATTACTGAATGTGAAATATCTAATATCGTCGTATGTAAGGCTTACGATATGATAGAAGACCTCGAAGGGCCTGAACACTGCAAGTTTGTTATATTGTTTGACTCTCTAGATCAGTATTTGACTCATCTCTTAATGTCTCAACCTGAAATTTCTATCCTCTAACTCTAAAATCAATGCACTCATCAGCATCTATCATGAAATCCTATTCTCCTTTCCATCATCCCAAGACTTCTCGAATGGCTAAGCAGGACTCAAACTCAATGCCCTCTCCATTCTCTAAGGCGAACACATCGGGCCACAGTCCAAGTCATCACCCAACACTAGTTGACTCGATGAACCCCTTACTCATTGATCTACTAACTACTGTACTTCGAAGCCAGGGCGAGGGCGTCCGCAGTCACCTAACACTTCCCCCATAGACAGCCCTACCAAGTGACTTGCGTGCGTACCAGATAACCAAAAACCCCAACAAAGTTCTCGTTCATCATGCTACATCGTCATGTGAAACATGAACAGTAGGCTGGTCTCGTATTCGTATTGATTAGTAGTTGGCTCTCTTCAGCAGCAACTGGTGAGTAGTATGCAGAAAGGATGAGTAGTGTCGCCGATCGGTGGTGAAAGCGCAGCTCTATGTTGCCCCCCTCACGCCTTCAGCCACGAGGTTGAGCTGCGAAAAATGAACATCTATTGATGTACTCATCTTCTATCATCTAATCACTATTGTGCTTGCAGCCTATATTGTCAGAAGATCACGACAGTGAGAAAATGGAGAACAGCGGAGATTATGCATATTACAGAGAGCATGCACAAGATGTGAAGCCAGAGGATATCACTTCATCAGAAAAGAACAAAGGAATCATCCAAAAACTTCGTGATGGCGATTCGGATTTGAAATCTCTCTACATATTGGAGGAACCAATGGAAGACGATTCCACGGAATTTATAGTAGGAGAAGGAGACCACTTAGGATGGCTGGGATACTTCATTGGTGAAGCCAAAACGTTGGGGAGCCTTCATATTCAGTATGATATGTCGCTCGTTGAGAGAATCTGTCGCAATCGATCGATTCATTCTCTTTACATGGAACGTGATGCAGGCGATTATCAGTCTTTAGGGAATTTGCTGAAAAACAACACCCAACTAGATAAACTTACATTGGGCGATTTCACCATTGGAAATGTTCATAAGCTCGCTTCGGCGTTGAGACAAAGTTCCCACTTGAAATGCCTCCGTTTTGAGCGTATTACGAATCTCTCCGATACAGGAGCCGCAGTGATTGCTGAAGCATTAAGCGCACAAACGCAGCTTGAGGAGTTAGCATTTGAAGAGGACGACGAAGTTGGTCTGATCTGCTGTGCAGCACTTGAAACAACGCTCATGGGGTGGGGGAGAAACTCAAAATTGAAGAAACTCGAAATGGTATACAACCACATTGATGACGAAGGCCTGCAAACTTTATTAAGGGGTGTAGCGAGCTGTCGCAACTTGGTCGAGTTAAACCTTTTAGGGAACAATCAAATTACTGCGGCAGGGTTAATGTCTTTGTCAGATTATTTTCAATCTGCACATTGCAGATTGGAAACACTCATTGTTGATAGGATGGAGATGGGTGACGAGGGAGCTAGTATATTGGCAACTGGATTGTCAGACTACAAACCGCTGAAACTTCTCGACGTATGAAGCAATGACATAGGCGACGAAGGAATCGCAGCGTTGGTATCTGCAATAACCACTGCCGCGAATACAAATCTAGAAAATCTAAACCTGTCCTATAATCGGTTCTCTACGGCAGGAATAAGGTCATTATCAGGCTTGATATCGGAAAGGTCAACGTTGAAAATACTTTCAATCAGCAATATGGAAATTGACGATGATGGGATATTAATAATAGCTGACGCATTGAGTAACAACACGTCGATACTGCAATTGTTTTTGGGGGGATATGTAGGCAGCAGAGTTATGAGCGAGTCGCTTACATCGGTGAACACTTTCTCGAGGTTGCTTTGTGACACTTCCAGCATCAACAATATCTACTTGTCGAATCATTCTCTCCGGGCAATTGGTGACTATCATATTTATGAAAGTGTTTCGCAATATCTATACTTGAACCACGGCTTGAACATACAGGGACAACGAGATCTTATTCCCAAGATTAAAATCCTCGTCCACTACCCTGACCTCGGCAATATGGAACCTTTCTTCCGATGGAAGTTAGCATTTCTTCCCATGATCACCGATTGGTTTGAGATGGCCAGTCGTTGCCGTGGATACTTTGAAGAATCACGCGAAGTATTCCAACGAAGAGAACTCTCGGCAATGTACAAATTCATCAGAGGTGTGCCAATGTTAGTTGCAGACGGATACTGGAGTCAAAAGTTGAAGCGGGTACGTTTGAAGAAACGCAAATTAGAAGATGAGGAGGAGCGATTGTTGGACCGCCTTGGACGTGGAAAAAGAGCTTCATTGTAGTATCTAGAGAGACAACATATGTTTTGTATGTTCACACGTATCATATCTTGAGAGTATTGTCAATCTCATGAGTATGTAGGCAAAGAAAGAACCTGTCAGAACGTTTGCTGTTCAGAATGCTAAAAGTAAGTATGCTACATCATAATCAAAGAGACGCAGGCAGCATGAAATAAATGCTTATACTGTCCATGAGGTATCCATTTTCCTGTGAGAACTGAGAACCGATTCCGAATTCCGTCCGTCAGTCCATCTATTTTCCACCACTCTTTTGGGCAGAGAACAATCATGTCTAGAGTTCAGCAACAAGATAGACGCCGAACGCCGAAGCCATCCATTTATTTCCTGTTCTGCGCTAGTAATAACAAATAGACTTCGCCTTCGCTGGTGTAGTTTAGATACTGATGTAGAGGCGAATGGTAATGGAAGATACGCATGTGCACATGATACCATCCCACCAATATCACACCAACAGCAATAACAACAATGGACGAAGTGGACGAAGCCACCTTAACCCGCTTTCGCACAGCGGGCATTTACATTCCCCTGCTAACAGGCACACTCTCAATCATCGGTTCGGGCTCCATCCTCTACTCCATCTGGGCAAGTTGGTCTAAGAAACTTAAAGATCCACAGCATCGCATTCTCGGCATGATGTCCATATGTGATGTAATATATTCCACCAATGACGCTATGAAGTTTCTCACCTATCCTGCTGGTTTAGGCGTGCCAACGTTTGGAAACACTGCGACATGCTCCCTTCAGGGATTCTTTATTCAGTTCGGCATTGCTGCTGGATCGTATAACATGGTACTTAGCATTTACTACTATTTAAGCATCAATTGGGGAATGAAGAAAGAGGAATTTACAAAGGTATGGGAGAAGGTGCTCCATGGCATTGTATTAATTGCCATTTGAGCTTTGCAATTACTGGTGTGTCGATTGGTTTATTCAATCCGAATTTCATGTGGTGTCACATTCAGCCAGGACCAGTTGAGTGCTGGTATGATCCCGATATCCCATGTCGGTTTTTGGACACAGTTTGGTACTTTGCTTTTGCATTTTCTTTGGGCTGGATCCTGTTGACATTTCTGGTCATCGTCGTTACGAACACACTAATATGTTTGTTTGTGTGAAGGCAAGAGAAAGAAATGGAGAAATATCGTACTCGAAGTGTTGCTGCGGAGCAGTTATCAGATGTGGAAAAGAAAACATCATATGCAAGGAGTGTATTCGTCCAATCAATGTTTTACGTGGGCGCGTTTCTTCTTTCTTGGTTTGGAACGGCATTTTTCGTCAATGAATTTTTTACAGGTGTGGAGCCGCATCCATGGCAGGATTTGTATGTATGTGTGTTCAATCCTCTTCAGGGCTTTTTCAATGCATTTGTCTATGCTCGCCCCCGGTATCTTCGATTGAAGAAGAAGAAGAAGCACATGGGCTTCAAGCAGTTGATCAAGCTTGTATTTGTACCCAACAATGACGACTCAGGTCCAGATCCTTCTGTCCAAAAGTCGAGGAAGGATTCAAACGTGTTCAGGAGCTTTTTGTCGAGGACAAGTTTTTTGTCAAGTCTGAGTAGAAAGGAAGCATCAGTATCAGACCCTGCCGTATCGGAAACAGATGCAGGCAAGGACAAAGCAATTACATGGTCAGATAGCAAACCAATGCCGGGTATTGACGAAGAGAGAGGAAAGACTGGGGAGGAGGAGACAAAAAATGGGGATGTTTCACCAGCTGAAGAAGAAAAGGTCGAGGAGGGGGAGGAGTTTCTCGATAGCCCGAGCTCCCCAACATTTCCAGTCGTCTCGTAAGTTACACGGTCGCAATTTAGCCATATGGATGGAACCTTTTGGGGGTTGAAGTTGAATACTATGCATGTAAAAGTAAAACTGAAGAGAGAGGAAGAGGTGTGAATGTCAACGTAGAATTAATTAACACCTCCCTCTTAAATCAGTTACAAATATAAAACGTGGTTCTCAATATAAATTCTTGGTTCATATCTGGATCTCCATGATGATTTTCTAGATCTAGAGACAAAGGTCATCACACCGTATAACCATACACAGGTTCCTCTGTTCGTTCTGCCATAAAACGTCCCGCCCAAGCACTCTTCCGCTGATACTCTTCTCCAATCGAGAGATTCTCATCTGGCCGGCCTCTCTCATACAGTACCCTCAGTTGCACGGAAAATCTTATGCAAAGCTTTCCAGCTTATCATCAAATCCCCAACTACGATATTTGTATTTTCCTTAGTTAAAGAAATCAGATACAGCATGATGTCACAAAGGAATCGGCCTGAGAGATTCACTTTATTATCATTAGCGAGAACATTATCTTGATTTGTTCTGTTCTTCTGTATCTGTTCTGCCGTGTGCCGTTTTGCTGTTGAGCTCCAAAAGTGCCATTTTTCTCTACCGAAAACGGCACATGACGTCTTTCGCAGGCTGTGCTGGTATATATGGATGGTAAAAGTAGGTTTCTTGCGGTAGGACGATGATTCGATGTCGTCATCGTGGGATCATTCCGTTTTTCATCAACAACTACAATTACAGCGCCCATTACACTCAGCGTATCGTTGTGTGCGGTTAGTTTGAAATTCTTCATCGCATCACATCTGATTCCATCCCCCATCTGTTGGCAAGAACAATGCACGGCGACTTCTACAACTATATCGATGATATCTACTTCGGGCTAAGTGCAGGGTCAGCCTAGCCACTTTTGCCCCTTTTGTTCGTTCTCAGCCGCTACACACACTCTGAAGCTATTTTATTCGCTTAAATTACTGCTCTCAGTGAGATGAGTCCGAATCCAGAACGAGACAGGTGCAAAAATGTAAAATGAAAAAGCATTATAACTCGCGCCTACCAAGTGCAAAGTCAAAGTCACGATCCCGCTCGGTCATCTCCCGTACAATACCGTATTCCTTGTCATGCCAGCTCTCATAGCTGCTTTGATTGTTTCGTCTGAGTCGAGCATACTCTCTCAAACTGGAAGATGCAGCTGCCGTCGTTCGTTGTCGTTGCTGTCTGTCAGATCCTGGCCGACTTCTTGCCACAGGATTGGAATCTCCAAGCAGCTGCTGCATTTTGAACCCAGTATGAAGCAAAAGCTGATTATTTTGGACTGACGGACTCAATGTTCCATTGACGCGATATTTGCGTTCATCAGAGTTCAAGTCCATCTTCTCATACCACTGAACATTATATATTGCAACTTCGTTGTTTTGCACCTCGACACCCATGTCATAACGTTTGGCTGTGCCTGTCGTATTCCGAAGCACACCTTGCCCACCCCATGCAGGATTCGGCATCACCTGACCAAGCCAGATTGGTTGGTCAGGGTTTTCATTGCCATTAACATCTTTGCCATGAAATAGAATCCATTCCCCAACAGTCAACTCCGCACAAACATTGTTCAGCGTTGAACGTTCATGACGGATTTGTTCCGCAACACCTCGGCCGGCAATCTTTGTACATGCATTCTTCGTGAATTCAAATGAACTATTGTTTGCACCGTAGCAGCGGGAGAGAGATTGACATCCTGCAATTCGATGTGGGGTTGCGGTCCAGCCCGATGACCGTTTACTTAATTCTTTCATGCATTTTGGACACCAGCACGGCTTTTGTCGCATCCATTTCATCAATTGCATCTGCTCGAGTTTGATGACCTTTCCGTGCCGCTACCGACCTAGCTTCTGCGGCGAGTTTCAATTTACTAATTTCACGCTCGGCGAAAACCCAAAGATATTCCCAAAAGACATGTGTTGCCATGTACAATGGCCCAGCACCAAGACGGACATCAGGTACAACTTCTCCATCCCCGAGTCTTCAGCACTGCATATCTTTTGTAGTGTAAGTTTTAATTTGCATTGGGCGTCCATCTGACATTGTAATAAACGTATAGGTAAAGTACTCGACTTTGTACCAGCCCTCAGCATCGTCTCCTGCATTCTTTCTCTTT
Organism: Skeletonema tropicum; assembly: GCA_037178625.1. NCBI lineage: Eukaryota > Bacillariophyta > Thalassiosirophyceae > Thalassiosirales > Thalassiosiraceae > Skeletonema > Skeletonema tropicum. The sequence continues at coordinate 1,811,098 of CM074144.1, read as the reverse complement.
TTGGGCGGCGGCTCAAAGTCAACACGAGACACCTTAATTTCCCGTATCGCCGCAGCCGTTGGAGCACTGCTGTCACGTCCTTTTTCTTTGGTGACATTCATCATCCTCTTTATTTTATTTTAACTACTGTGTATGGCCAGTGCCAAACCACACGTCATACCTGTGTATGGCCAGTGCCAAACCACACGTCATACCCGATGTGCCCTGCCCATGAGGTGGTCTTGTTGATGATAGAGGATGAGAACCCTCCCGCCCAAATTTGTATGAGTTCCTACTTCCTACGCTTGTACTCGGAGTATTTGCAACTATTTTTTCAACCGTGTAATCACATACATGGTCACATAGTAGTCACACATGTCAAATCACGCGAAAATATTTGCAAGATGTGATTTTTCTCTATGACGAAGACGAAGACACAAGACATGCCTACCATGACATCCGCTTCTTTTGCCCTTGGTTCGTCGTTCAGCCATCGCCATTGGCCATGAAATGGTATTGCATATTGTGAGCTTCCGTCAGAGCCGTCGATCGTTGTCATTAGTGTTATGCAATCACTGAGAGCATCATTGAAAAAGAGGCACGCGTGTGCTTGCAGCATGTAAGTTTCTCACAGCAAATCAATCCAAACCGGAGGGAAGATCACATCTAGGACAACAGCATGGACGTGAGATGTTGTTTGAAATATTATCGTTGCTATCTCTGAGTGTGCTCAGACGAGTGGTGGTCAATGTTGTCGTCTAAGAGGGTGATGTGTGTTGCGCTTATCCCTGACATCCTATCATATGGCAAAATGCTTTTCAATGATAAGTCGTACACACTTTCCTTCAATAATTAGTTGCTATTTAATGTTATGTTATTTGCAGTGTCTCGGGAAGATCTAATATATCCTATTACCCAATGCCATGAACATGTGTGCATTATGTGTGTTGAATTAGCTTTTCAAGTCAATTTTCATCTTCTGCTGCCAACTGACTCATCAATCAGTACGCTATACCCATGTAAGTAGTGAGTGCGCCATCATTGTACCCCGTACATAATCCTCTATACTATTACTCGTTTTTTATTACACCAAACGTGATATTTGTGTCGGCACACATACACAATATATGTCAGCCGCTGATGTATGGTATGGACGATACGTCTCTCTACTAGATGATCGATAACGTTCGACATCAGTCATACCATTCGATTCAGCTGCCTTGTGGGATCGTCATACAATGTATTCTGCTATCGCAGGGTCGTAGATGATAGTGTGTTGATCTAGCTGGGTATGTATGGTGACGGTGATAGGCGCCGGAGCGATGGAAAAGAAGTGTGACCAATGACCGCTCTGCACTGTCACACTGCGTTTACTTTGGGTTGCAAAAGTTGCAAAAAGCATGCTTTTTTGCAACGATTTTTGCAACTTCGGTTGCAAAATGACCATAAAATACCACAATTAAGACCGACATACCACGCTCCTGACCGTGATATATTTTTATTGTATAATCACGCTACGAATTCCTCTGTAGCTTTTGCTACTTGGGTTGCAAATCCGGGTTAATACGCACGTATAAAACTATTTTTCTCAAATCAAAACAAAGCTTAGCTCTCTGCGGATTTGAGCTCAGCTCGCTCTCAGCTTTTCAGATCTGTACCCCATTTGTTCACAGCACAAATATTCGCTGAGAACGAACATCCTGGCTAGGCTGACCCTGCACTTAGCCTTCGGCTCCGATGAGACGAAACCATTGCCTTCATTGACTACGCAAACCGCATTTACACAGCATTTGTCCCTCGGTCGTCAAAAAAGTTGAATTCATGGATCTCATTGTACGGGTAGAAGGAGATAGCCTATTGACGTTGACGGATCTCTACGAAAAGCCAATGGCTCTATATCTCTACATCCCTCCTCACTCTGCCCATGCCCTTCCCCGGGGGTGGAATCAATGGACTTATCACAGGACAAATGCTACGCATTCTTACTTTGTGCTCTGACCCGGATAGAATAGACCCATACTCTGAACTCTCTCCATCGCCTTGAAGATCGAGGCTACAGCAGGACGGACCACGTCCTTCTCATTGAGAATGCAGCCAAGAACGCAAGAATACCTTCAACGTAGTGACGAAGAACAACAAGAAATCATCCAGAACCGAAAAGATTCACTGTCGAGGTGTGTTCGGCTACACAGAGCTTCCACTACCCTACATATCATAGGATCTTCAGACACCTACCCTGTCTGAGTCACTTGAAGGACTCAGCACATGTGCTGAGATGCAGAGTCCCTCTGAAGAGGACTCCCATGTATGGCAGAAGATCCTATTTAGGGGTGGAAGCTACAATCCAGAAAATATTCAAGGTCAAGGAGACAATCCTGGAACCCGCTGGAAAGCCACCTTTGCATGAATTGGAGAACCTTGACCTCCAAGATCCCTACCACCTGATGCTGATGATTTGTAACTGTAGCCATAGGCTCCATATCTTGGAAACTTTTTATCGATATCGTCGAACAGGGGTGAACGTATCGAGCTACTTGAAAAAGTAACGACCTATCTCTAGATCGGGCCGATACAAGTAACCCCCTTTTTATTTCCACTCCAATGCGAAGAAGACAGCTCCGCTGCCTTCTTTTTCGCGTTGAAGTGGAAATACTCCTAATATCTTTCTGGTACTGACGACGTTGGCGGGCATCCGAATTTACTCTAAATCACAGATGCGACAGCAGAACGACAGAGATCAATTTACGTTCACCTTCCTGATTTACTTTTATGGCTGAGGTCAATACTTATTGTGTGAGTGTAAACTATTATATTGATTATTTTTTGATGTTGATGAAAGAAGACGTGCTGAATCGATTGCAATAGCGGACGGGCGTTCAATGTGATCATATAACATGCTAAACGCGCTTCCATAGAGTGATTGTGATTTTTTCGGAAGCCATGTTTCCAAATATTAATAAATATTCATTGCATATATACAATAAAAGGACCAAATATCGAATGAGAACCCAGCCAGGTCCACTCTCTAGAGAGACATACATAGGTAAATTCTAGCGTACGCTACATACAAAAGTTTTGAGCCTTTCTGATGATGCTGCCAGAAAAGTCAAAAGTTAACACCGATCAGTTTATTACACGATGTTACTCCAATCGATAGAGAAAAGTTTGTGTTCGACCATGATGGTCCACGTGGTTCGACGTTCGACGAGGTTCGATGATGGGCCGTATGCCGTATCTGTATTCTCTGGGCGGGATGCATTAAGGGTGGTCAATGTTTTTTTTCTGAATCTGAATCTGAAACGTTGACGTTCCTTATTTACTTATGCCCTTTTCTAATCCTCGATCATCGTGGTACTCAAGTTCAACTTGTGACATTTACTAGTTCTCGAGGATGAGAACAGCCATAATCGAATGAAAATGCGCGCCAGCCGAAAGTCTTTTCCATTCAAATTCGAATCCAAATTCAAATTCAAATGCGCCATGCCATGAACTGCTGGGCTTCCTCCATTTTCATGTTTGCATACAATAGTAACATCGTCTTCGGTGATATCGTAACTCCTCCCTTTGATCATCATCATGCCACGGAAATCACGGCGTCAGAGGCTCATTAAGATGCTGACTCGTAAGGTGCAGCAGCGCAAAAGCATGCTCGCAGTGTCGATATTGAATGATGATAGCAGCAGCGGTGGTGACGACGATGCCGACAGCAGCAGTAGTAGAAGCAACAGCACAACAGATGCAATCGTGTTTGCTGCGGCGTACTACTCGTCAAAAGATAAACTCTCGTTTGCAGAAAAGAGCCGCTACTTATTTCGTGAGCGATATCGAAAGTCAACTGAAGCTGTGTTCGAGAATGACCTAAATACCGGGAGTAGTGAGGAACGGGCGTGGTTGAGTGCAGATGAATTCAAAAAGAAATATCGCATGAGCCGAGAGGCGCTGGATTTTATTGCTGAAAAAATCAAAGATGATGATGTGTTCAAAAATAAGAGAGGGCCAAAACAATTGGACCCGAAGTATCAACTCATGGTTCTTCTAGACTATCTCGGCACAGAGGGTACCGGTGCAAACAATGCTAAGCAGAGGGCCTACTTTCATAAAGGGAATGGAACAATGAACAACTGCAGAAGGCGGGCACGAAATGCAATAATTAATTGTTTGGGGAAAGATTATTATCATTGGCCGGACAAAAATGAGAGGAGGAAGATAGCCAACTATTTCAAGAAGAAGTACAACCTTCCAAACTGCGTTGGAGTTATGGATGGAACTCTTTTCGAACTGGAATTTGAGCCGGAGACAGAGGATTCCGCTGATTACCACGGAAGAAAGTATCAGTGGTCATTGACGTGTTTGGTAGTCAGTGACCATAAGCTGCGGATTCGGTGGTATGTTAGTGGTTACCCTGGTAGTGCGCACGACAACCGGATGTTGAGGAGGAGTCCACTGAAACTAAAGAAGGAAGATTACTTCTCGTTGTATGAATACCTCCTTGGTGATACAGCTTTTGATCCCAACGAAAATGTGGTGCCGGCCTATAAATCCAACCCAGGACAAACCGAACCAGCAGATCCCGATGAAAGTCTTTTCAACACTGTCATTAGCACGCCAAGAGTTACCTCTGAGCACGTGAATGGAATTTGGAAGGGGAGATTCCCTTGGCTTCGCTTGATCCCGAATCTCATTCGAGATAAGAAATCGTTACGGTCAGTGTTAAAGTACATTCATTGCACTGTCATCTTGCACAACTTGTTGATTGAATTTGGAGATGCACACTTGAAGTCGTGGGAGAGTGAGGAGGATAGACTCAGTGATATTGCCGCACCAGACCGTGCTCCATCCGATGATATGCCGCATGAGGAAAGGATGCTGTACCAGGGGGTGCCGGAAGGCGCTCCAAAGGATTGGAGGAGAGCCACCGTGAAGGAGTATTTGAGAGAACGACATGCGACTTTTGAGCTTGAGAAGAAGGCTAGGGCAGATGATGATAGTAGTGATGAAGAAATGGAAGATATGGACGAATACGAAAATCACTTTGTAGAATATTTTAACCAACTTAACAGGAACTAAATATTATCTAACCTAGATTTCAAGGCTGTACAACTTATCAACCACGACCTTTTCTCCACTTAAACTAATCCTAGATGTTCCTGGACCTTCATTTTCTCTTCTGCTGTGAGCAATGATGTCTCAGCAAACCGAGGAAACTGCACCGCTGTTCGAACAGCGCAACCACCCATAGTTGCTTTGATCGCTTCGAATCTTCCTGCAAATTCAATCCATTGGTCACAATCATCAAGGTCGTAATCTTCCAACCTTCTGCGTTTACTTCTCTCCTCCTCCTTCTTGCGCATCCTCTTCTTGTATTGCAGATCAGCCACCATCAAAGAAAGTAGAAGCCCCAGCTTCTCGTCTGTGTTCCGCCGTTGCCTCGTGCAGCCGATTTTGTGTCGTTATCCACCGCAGCAGCCACCGCCGCATCAGCCTCTTCGTCATCGCTGCCGTCTTCCGATCCATGTTCAGTGTTGGTTTTCGACGCTTCTTCCTCCTCTCCTTCATTGTTGAGATCACCAACCTCATCCATCCGTGGTGCAATAACTGCTTTCACCATATCGCTTGTATTATTATCTTTATTTGTCTCTTGCTCTCTCTAGCTGATCATCATCTACGATGCATAAATTTGAATATTTTTTGAATTTTGTGTTTCTCGGAACGTGAGCGTTTCAGATTCAGAATAAGTGGCGTTTTTGCCGCTGATTCTGAAACGTTTAAATCCGGAGAAACTCAAATAACCCTAACCAAAGCGGCACCAAAACAACGATTAAGCTTTCAGTGGCACTCAGATAGAAACTTTGGCCGATCAAGCCTCCCGTACGTAGACATACTAATTCCTAAGGCCAACGTTTCAGATTCAGATTCAGATTCAGAAAAAAACATTGGATACTGAACCACGTCACTCGCTCGGTCCAAATTCCGTGCTTCCGTCTCTTCATCGTTCAGGCCAGATTTGTTGCATGATCAAGCCGAGAACTTGTATGTACTAAAATCAGCCTATTACTTGACTTAGTCTCTATATAGCTGTCTTAAATCAACAAACCTATGAGGTAGATTTTTTTCTGTACGTAGGAATCGTCCAAGAAGCGGTACCAAAGTGGCGCCAACGATCATCGAGCACATCGTCACCATGGGATTTCCGCCCGATCATCGTACTTTACTAGAGGCATGGTGTTATTATATAAAAGATGTAATGCTCGGGGTATTTATATGGATATATATGAATGTATGAAGTGACTTGATATGTACCGATTTTTACATTTGATGCAAAATAAAAGCCAATCAGTGCACATGGATGTTTATCCTCATCTCCTCCGTGATCAATGAACGATGGTGCTATAACAAATATTTCAGCACTATCGACACCAAACACTGTTAAAATAACGATTATACAGTTATGTTATGAATGTGTATATCTTTTTGTTGCATAATAATTCGTTTTGAGGCCCACAGATCCCTGTCATTCAACACAAACACTTGTGTTTGAACACCTATCTCCTACAAGAGAATACACTTTGTGCATTCCAACGATGTCAGCAGTGATCATATGCAGCTTTATCCGTCAACCATTACTTCATTGAAACCGGAGAATCATAACAAGTCACTGAAGATTCCACTCAGATCTATTCAGAGCAATGTAGCGCCATAACAACAGCCTTCTTCGGAGACAATATGTGCACTTATTCCACCCTGATTGAACTTCAAGTCACACAACTATGACCCTGTCTCTCCAATCAAATGCAATAGTTGCTGTGCCTTTGTTGTCGGATGGTGAGGTTGGATTGAACAACGAAACCATTGCAGTTTGTTCGAGGAATGGCCATGTGTTGGGCTATGGTGATACCAAGGCTGAGTTCGCCGATGGTAGTGTAGTCAGTGAAATCGGATCTCCTTAACAGCTCCATGGCACAAAGCGATCCTTCCATATTATTGAGAGCTCTCCTGTCGTGTTTAGTTGTCTCGTCATGATCAGAGGTCGGAATAGAGCAATGAAATGGGTGACATTTGTGTGTAATCGATGATGTGATGTGCAGCAGCAACATGGTGCCTGAAGGAGTGCTATGGCCATATGAAGTCACTAACAATGAATCACACCGACACCCAATGTCTATATGTATAAGCGGCGGCGAGGGTTGATGGAGAGAGGCCGATTGTACCATTCATATTGAGTGGAATTGGACGATGATGCTACGATGATGGTAATTTGCGCTGCTATAGCGGCATTTTGATTTGCGTCTCTGCTCTTTAATAACTAAGTTGGGTAGGCTCGGCTTTGGATTCCTTGTGTTCTAAGCTATTCATGGACTACCATACCCAACCTACTGTGGATGTAATGGAGGAGGTGCGATTTTTTATGTTATGGCACTTTTATGGCGGAAATGGTGCCATGGCGTGGTGGATTGTCGCGGTGGTGGAACTTTTTGGTGGTGGCCAAAAACACATTTGGGGGCTCTTCTGACCTTCTCAAGTGCCGGATGGAGCTACATACTATTCCTACGTACATACGCTACCCCGTAGGGTCCGTGATTTAAGACAGCTATAGATACCGTAGGGGAAAATTGGACCCAACTTTTCTCCTCCATTGCTACAAAGTTCATCGCTTCACAGACATCTCCTATTGGGATACCTTCACTGTTTGGAATACAGGCCAGGGCTTGTCGTCCAAGCGCTGAACCCCAACGAATTAATTCGTTAGGGCCTGTGGGAGGATGCGTAATCGCTATCCTGCCACCTCAAACCTGCCAGTAGTATTCCCGACGGATAGTCCCGTGCACGACTGAACCCAGCAATATTGGAAAGACAAAGCTTCGCATTATAACCCCCCCAAACAAGGGGGTAACAACCGAAAATAACCCAGGGTCGGGTGGGTGGGAAAAATAAAATATGAGTTCCTGCGTCAGTATTTCCAAGTGTTGATCATGTCCTCGGTATTAACAAATCCCAGGAGTTCCTTTCCCAATCAAATATTGACATGGTGTGTTGAAGCTAGCGTGTGTGTTGGTGTGCCGAAGGAGTGAGCAACATTGCCTGCCGATTTGCTGAGCAATGTATGCGCGGCATCTGCCGGCGTCACTTGCCAATTTTGGTGAGCAACGTTGTCTTGTTGCTTGCTACCAATTTTGATGAGCAATGCTGCACCTTTTCCGTTCCTTGTTGCCATCTGTTCACTTTCACGATTGCTCCATGCCCGCTCTCGCCATCCTCATTAACTGAGTGCCGTTCGCTATTTGTTTGTGTCCTCTCTCTCTTCATCGACGTCATTACCGAATGCCGGACCCTCTCTACTTGTTGTGTCGACCGGTCCAAATTCCGTGCTTCCGTCTCCTTCATCGTTCAGGCCAGATTTGTTGCATGATCAAGCCGAGAACTTGTACTAAAATCAGCCTATTACTTGACTTAGTCTCTATAGATACCGTAGGGGAAAATTGGACCCAACTTTTCTCCTCCCATTGCTACAAAGTTCATCGCTTCACAGACATCTCCTATTGGGATACCTTCACTGTTTGGAATACAGGCCAGGGCTTGTCGTCCAAGCGCTGAACCCCAACGAATTAATTCGTTAGGGCCTGTGGGAGGATGCGTAATCGCTATCCTGCAACCTCAAACCTGCCAGTAGTATTCCCGACGGATAGTCCCGTGCACGACTGAACCCAGCAATATTGGAAAGACAAAGCTTCGCATTATAACCCCCCGGTACCTACAGATTCCTTGAATATTCAAAAGTCGCCTCCACTGCTGTCAACGCTTGAGTGTAAACTTGTCGCATCTCCAGCCCCGGCTCCGCACCCCGAGCCGCCTCGCGCTTCCTCCATCGATTAATCCAAGTTGATGGTGGCTGCTGGTGTCTTGTTGTTGTGTGCTTGAGTGGTTGATCCTCGCCTCAAAGACCGACGTAGATTGTAATCTTCCACCTCGACCTTGCTGGAAAAGGCTTGAGGACTCCTTTCCATGGCCATTTGCACGAACTCCTGGAAGGTTGCATTGAAATCTTTCATCTTTGCCTTCTTCCCCTCCTCATTTACGAAAAGAGGACCTTCCTCCACACGATCCTCCTCAAGCCTCAATCGCACTAACCTATGCAACCACCTTCTCACCTTTATCCCACTGTTAGTTTCATCCACCACAGGGACCAAGTGCCACTTGAGTTTGTTCTCTCCCTTGAACAACCCCCTCAGGGTCATCATGATAAAGCCTTTCATCATCGTCTCCTTCCAGAATGTCATTAGCCCCCTCAAAGACACTAAGGGCACTTCCTCACCTCTCAGCGAAGCGCAGTACCCTACAACAATGAAGGCCATCACATTGGCTATCGCCTCTTTGCAGTCCCTTTTCTGCCTCCCTCCAGTTGGAAGACTCCCGACTGCATTCCTCCTCCCAAGAACCCGCCGAATACACCAACTTATCCTCTTCCCACACCGTCAATCCAAAACCTCTGCCACTTGCGTCGCCAGCCAAATACAAAGCAGTCACTGAGCCCTCGCTCACAGAAAGATTGACCCTTCCAGCAGGCCTAGCGCCGACGGCTCCTGCTTGAGATCGAGAGCCATTTGATCAGCTAACCGTATCTTGTCTTTCACTGTCGAACCAATCTCAACCCTTCTTAACAAGCACCTAGCCAATCTCACCCAACATTCTGACAACCTGGGGCACTCCACCTGCTACGAACCGATTATCAGTATCACCGTCGCCAACCAATCATTCGAATCATCCTTTCCTCCAAAACCCCATCTACCTTCCTCCAAATTCACTCTCTTGTTGACAGACGATGAAGATAATTTCTTTTTCATCTCGGTAATTCTAGCTTCCACCAGTGAGGAACCAACTTGATGGGCTGATCTGCAACACCAGCGGATTCCAAGGCAGTGATTCGTTTCTCTAGCTCCAGTTTGCGGTTTGAAGGAGGTCAAGAGAAGCCTCCTCCAGTAGGCACTGATGAAACCAGCTTGAAGTTGCATTAGATCGTCAACACGCTTCCCCATTACGTCGCAGCATGTACACCAAAACCACCGTTCACACCCGAAGGACGTATGCAATGGAATTTTTGCTTCCAGGGCTTAGTCCATCAACGAAGGACGTATGCAATGGAATTCTTGCTTTCAGGGCTCAGTCCATCAACAGAAACGGCAAATTCAGAATGCAATACTCCGAAGACAAGTCTCTTCAATCCCGAGCTTGCTCAAGAGCCGCATAACGCTCTTCCACCAAAACGTCGTTACCATCAACCGCTTGTGACCGAAAGTTTGCCAGTACCTCCGTCACAAGGTCAGAACCTTGAACCCCCCTGTCCAATCCCACCAAGTCGCCTCCAAAACTCTCCCTAACGCTTACTTCCCTGATGACTCCACCCTCTTCTCTCCCTCCCTCTAGACTTCCGTATCGCCTCCAAAACTCTCCCTAACGCTTCCTTCCTTCTCTCCTTTGTAGGTCTGCCTTCCTTCTACAGTCCATATATATCTCCCTCCATGGTTCCCTTTTTCTCCGACTTTCCAACAAACTACCCTCTTGGGTCGAGCTCTATCTCTCATGACTCTCAAATACTTGCATAGAGATCTTGTGACAATTCTCCTCCGCCAGAGCAACTGTCAAGAGTTCCGAAACACTTCTAAACCTTATCTCCATCTCGGCAACGAAGACTAGTCATCCATCCCAAACTGGTCCCTCCACCAGCTATCCATCGGCTCCAAACCTTGATCTACCATGCTCAACATCCACATCTCATACCACAATTCCGTTGGCACCGCTGCCTCATCTGCCTTTAGTCCATCCTCATGCCCCCTAAAGACATTTCATCCTTCTTTGCTGCGCTGCATTCGCGCCATAACCTCACGGTGCGCTTTTCTTTCCTCCATACCATCACTGTTATCCGACGCAGTCGAGTCCCAACCCCCCCGGCAACAAATGGTCAGCCCCAAGATGTAAAACCTTCCCAGGATGACCTTCAGCAAGACTCATCAACAGATTTTCCCCGCCTGAACCCTTCGTCTTGCCGCCTTCCTGCACCAGGCTTGGTGCAGAACTTTTCCTACCACCCACCTTCAAACCTCACACCAACCCTAAACCAGACAGGACAACCTGCGCTTGGATCCATTCTTCAGACCCATTGTCACTCCCTGCTCTCCTCCAGTTACCATCCCACCTTGATGGTCGCGTTGGGTTCCTACTTCATCTAAGGTTGTATAAGTAAGACACAAGAGTGAATCCGTCAGTCATTTATCCAAATTCACACTGAAACCCAAAATCCGACTCCAACAACCTCTTCTCATCTTCCCCTGGATTTGAAAACCCTCCTGGCCACCAGTATCTCAGGCACACTAACGGAACTTCTGAGGCGTCCGCGGTACCCAGTGTGCTCTGTCGAAACCCCAAGCCTCTAAACTAATTGGTCCCCAACACATCGGTTGACACCTCCTACAATCCTGCTGCTCCCCAACCTCCGCAGTGCCTCTCGCCTACATCCACATCCCCTTCATCTTTCTCCTGGATTCCCAACGCCGGACGAATACCGCGCAGTTCCAACCCGCACATATGGAGTATGGAATCTTTGGAAGACGTCGAAATAATTGCGTGACTGCCCAAAGGGTTGAAGCGGGTCTTCTCCGTCACACATAATACCACGCTGTTCCAAGTTCCAACCGCACAGGGATTACCGGAAAGCAAACCCTAACCCCACGATATTCCAACCACATGGAGGTACTAGAGAAGTAGCTAGCACCCTGCCCTACATCACTGCAGACATGAGGAAACTACAGTAGCTTCGACATTCAGTCAGTCGTCCACGAGACTTCTTCATTGTGCAACAGCTTCCACCCAGGTCTGACGTCCCCATAAGAGTAATCATCACTCTCCACCTCTTTACCTGCATACAATGGCAACCCCACCATCACTGTTGTCAACATTTTCCGAACAACAGTAGCGGAACATCCCAGAATAAGATGTTTAATCAAATACTGCAGAGGATCTTATTGCGTCACACCATCAACTCCCCCTCCGATTCCGACCATCACCTAACCTCAACTATCATAAAATCATGCATGAAGTAGTTGCAGTCCAAAGGCGGCTCCATCAACATTGGTAACTTCAGCTTCAGGGTACATGTAGCCTTCAGCGAGCTTCTTTAATTCAGCAGCTTCGACCAAGACCTCTGCGCGCTCATTAGCAACCTTGTCTTCCGTCATGCAGGAGCAGATGCTAAGTTGAAGTGGCGCGCCAAAGAGTGCTAGTTTAACCAACCTCAAGTCTACAACCATCTTCATCCATGCAGGCAGCTTCAGCAAGAACAGCGGCTCGCTTATTGGCAAGCTCAACTGGTCCACATCAGGAGCAGACGCACGGGTGAAGTAGTCGTCCCGAAGGCAGCTGCCATAAGCACGATTGGTGATTGTCCACAGTGAGCTATTTCACGGCAGCGGCCTTGACCAAGGTCTCAACGCGCTAATCAGCCGACTAGTCTTTTTCAACTTCAGGAGCAGGTGCTCGATTGAGGTAGTTTGACCGAAGGCAGCCCCAACATTTGTGTTGATGGGGGCTTCGGGGCGGAGGGCGGAGGAGTGCAATTGCAAGGGAATTGAGCTGATTCCTCCTCTCTCATATTCATAGTCGTGTCTATCCTCACTCTCAAGATAGTGTAACCCTTCCCGTCTCCTTGGAAAAGACAAGGGCATCACCACCGATATCGTTCGCAGTGAACACCTCTCTCGTCCGTTCCTGCGGTGGCAGGTTTCCAAACTTTCGCCTCCACCTTCTGCAACGTCATCATTAACTTCGAATGAAATCGTGTTGCGACACAAAACCCCCGCAGGTGACTCCCCCCCGGCATTCAAACTAATACCTAACCTCAACTATGATACACTCTTATATTGCTCCTTTTGATCGTTGAGATAGTGCCATCTCCGTACTGGATAACTCATGCAGTTCCACACCACATGATGTCGTCGGAGATCACAGATCACAATAATATTCAGATCCATACACAAGAGGAAGGACCGCTACTAGCTTTCGGGCAGTAGTGGGGCCCCAGGAAGAATGGACCTCTTATCAACTTGTTACAAAAGCACATGGTAGAAAACTTATTGATTGAACACATCCGTCTTGTATCAAAGAAGCAGCAAGTAACTGTGTAGTATGCACATGTTCGTCAGCAGCATCTTCCCCCGAAGATAGGTAAGCAGGCGTAGGCAACCCTCTCACTATGTGACCGGGTTGATGCTTCCGTGGAGGACAGATTGGTAGGGCAACTGCTGAAGAACTCGTTGGCATGTGCATAAGACGTGTTGGATGGGTAGCCATCATCCGCCCCCCATACAAACATCCAATATCCATCTATCACAACATATCTCCCACGAAGGATAGTCCATGGCAAACTGCAAATAATATACAGCTTGACTGGACAACCATCCGCCAAATAATATCACTCTAACTCGATGGAGGACTTCCACAACCTATGCCCTTAGAGGCATCCATCTTTCCCATTCCCACAGGCACCCCCTGCGGTATACCCACCCTCCCTCACTGGAGGGTGGCCACCCCCCCCCCCCGGCACAGACACACCAGCAACACCAAGATATCACCAAACTAATAATGCGAACACACTGACCAGCCAACCCCTCTACAGGAACATCCCCAGAAGACTCAGTGCTAACAGGACATGTCGAACGCCCCTACCAGAGGGTGACGACATGATTGAATACGAAGGCAGACGTAGATGTGAGCACTGAAAGGGGAGAAACTGTGTATGAGGGTTGTGCTAGAAAGTGGGAGAAAGAAATCGACTCAGGCGCAGCCATAATATGAAAAGATAAAAAGACCGCCAAAAATAAAATATGAGTTCCTGCGTCAGTATTTCCAAGTGTTGATCATGTCCTCGGTATTAACAAATCCCAGGAGTTCCTTTCCCAATCAAATACTGACATGGTGTGTTGAAGCTAGCGTGTGTGTCGGTGTGCCGAAGGAGTGAGCAACATTGCCTGCCGATTTGCTGAGCAATGTATGCGCGGCATCTGCCGGCGTCACTTGCCAATTTTGGTGAGCAACGTTGTCTTGTTGCTTGCTACCAATTTTGATGAGCAATGCTGCACCTTTTCCGTTCCTTGTTGCCATCTGTTCACTTTCACGATTGCTCCATGCCCGCTCTCGCCATCCTCATTAACTGAGTGCCGTTCGCTATTTGTTTGTGTCCTCTCTCTCTTCATCGACGTCATTACCGAATGCCGGACCCTCTCTACTTGTTGTGTCGACCGAACTCTGTCCCACACTACCGCGCTCAAAAATCGCGACAATTTTTTTGTCGCGAATTAATTTTAGCTAGGCGGCACCGCATAAAATACGAAACAACCATGTGAGTATGCCCTCCATAGAGCGCACCTATCAACATGTTGAACCCAAACTGATAGCCAGAATCCCTTGAGGAAGTATATTCAAATACAATTATTAATTAGTTGACCATTATATAACTACTAGATAAAGCGCAAGCATCGGTCCAAAATGGCCTATTTCATCTAGTAAATAGAGTGATTCTTTGTATGACGCATGCGTATATGAGCACCTATGCAGCCGCTGTAATGCGAGTATAGTGAATATGATGACTCCCAGCGGCTTAATCGAAAGGTAATAACATGTACTATCAACCTATGGCCGGTGGGCGTAGCCAGAGGGTCGATGTTGAGCGTATCGAGGCACTGTTTTCAGTCAAGTTATGTTTTGTGCGTAGTTTGTTAGCAAAAAATTTTTGTTGCGATTTTCTGTTTGTCGCGATTTTTTGAGCGCGGTAGCACACACAACTTCGTGCCGAAAACATTCGAGAGACAACACCTCAACTCTATACACTCTACCACGGAACGGCCACCGGCCACGCAACAACAACATGGCCAAAAGAAGTTGGACAGCAAGAAGTTGGACAGCTCACTCTCTCTCTCTCTCTCTCTTCATCATTACCATCACTAAAAAACTTACTGAACGAAGGATCCCATCCCACCAGTATCAATATCACACCAACAGCGATAACAATGGACGAAATGGACGAAGCCACCTTAACCCGCTTTCGCACGGCGGGCATTTACATTCCCCTGCTAACCGGTTCACTATCAGTCATCGGTTCGGGCTCGATCCTCTACTCCATCTGGGCAAATCGCTCCACCAAACTCAAAGATCCACAGCATCGCATTCTCGGCATGATGTCCATTTTCGACATATTCTATTCCATCAATGCAGCTTTGAGCTTTCTCACCTATCCTGCTGGTTTAGGCGTGCCAACGTTTGGAAACACTGCGACATGCTCCCTTCAGGGATTCTTTATTCAGTTCGGTTACATTGTTGGATGCTATAACATGGTACTAAGTATTTACTACTATTAAGCATCAATTGGGGTATGAAGAAAGAGGAATTTGCCAAGGTGTGGGAGAAGGTGCTGCATGGCATTGTGGTAATTAGCCATTTGAGCTTTGCAATTACTGGTGTGTCGATTGGTTTATTCAATCCGGCTTTGATGTGGTGTTATATTGCGTCAGGACCTTATGGGTGTACGGCTAATCCGGATGTTCCATGTCCCTTTGCGGAGACATATTTGTACTTTGCTTTTGCATTTTCTTTGGGCTGGATCCTCATGGCGTTTGTGGTCATTGTCGTGACGAATACACTTATTTGTTTGTTTGTGCGAAGGCAAGAGAAAGAAATGGAGAAATATCGTACTCGAAGTGTTGCTGCGGAGCAGTTATCAGATATGGAAAAGAAAACGTCCTATGCAAGGAGTGTATTCGTCCAATCAATGTTTTATGTCGGTGCGTTTCTTCTTTCTTGGGGTTTTTATTTTGGATTAGGTTTCACTTTGGTGATTACCGGTGTTAGGCCGCATCCATGGCAGGATTTGTGTATATTGGTGTTCAGTCCTCTTCAGGGCTTTTTCAATGCATTTGTCTATGCTCGCCCCCGGTATCTTAGATTGAAGGAGAAGAATAAGCACATGGGTTTCAAGCAGTTGATCAAGCTTGTATTTGTACCCAGCAATGACGACTGAGGTCTAGGTCCTTCCGCTGGAGGGTCGAGGAAGGATTCAAACGTGTTCTGGAGCTTTTTGTCAAGGACTAGATTTTTGTCAAGTCTGAGTACAAAGGAAGCATCAACACCAGACCCTGCCGTATCGGAAACAGAGGCAGGCAAGGACAAAGCAATTACATCGTCAGACAACAAACCAATGCAGGATATTGACGAAGAGAGAGGGAAGACTGTTGAGGAGGAGACAACAAATAGGGATGTTTCACCAGCTGAAGAAGAAAAGGTCGAGGAGGGTGAGGAGTTTCTCGATAGCCCGAGCCCCCCAACATTTCCAGTCGTCTCGTAAGTTACACGGCCGCAATTTAGCCATGTGGATGGAATCGTTTGGGGGCAAGGTTGGGTTGAAGTTGAAGTGAAACTGAAGAGAGAGGAAGAGGTGTGAGTTTGAGTTAGAAGTAACACCTCCCTCTTAAATCAGTTACAAATATAAAACGAGGTTCTCAATATAAATTCTTGATTTATACCTGGATCTCGATGATGATTTTCTAGATCTAGAGACAAAGCACATCTCTACCATACACAGGTCCTCTCTGTTCTGCCGATAATGCGTCTTGCCCAAGCTATCTTCCGCTGATACTCTTCTCCAATCGAGAGATTCTCATCTGGCCGGGCTCTCTCATACATTACCCTCAATTGGACGGAAAATCTGATGCAAAGCTTTCCAGCTTATCAAATCCAACTACTCCCTTTACCTTCACGTAAGCGTAAGAAACCTGCCACTGCCACTGTAATTGGACCAGTAATAAGGGTGATGCCTGTAGCAGCGAAACCTAGACAATACTGCCACTGCCCAAGAATCCCACAACACCCTGCAATGGAGTTTACCCCAGACAAGGCTAGAGCTAGACCATATTCATATTCATATCCCGACTCTGCTATTACTTGCAACGTCAATAAGGCTTTTCGACACTGGGAAAACGATCCTATCATCGTTTTGGGCATAAAGTAGAGTACATTTGTCAGCCTATCGACCTCCCTACGGCCAATTTATCATGGGTGGAGGTTTGTGAAAAAATGGTTTTGTTCGCCCACTTGTTTTGGCGGGTCCTTCACTACTCATTTTTACGAAGGATAAAAAGGCCAAAGGGCACCTCCACCTAGGCAAACCGGGATAGCGGGCGCGTTGGCGTGCCCGCAAATCACCATGGTTTGAGGAGAGGCTACAAGGGAATATTGGGGATTTTTGGTGGATATAAGGGTAATTTATGGGTATAATCAGCTCATTTATACCCGATGTTGTGTAGATATTGGCCCCACGTGGGCGCCACCCACAACTCATCTGAAAAGCGCCCCCTTTCCCGGCACGTTTACCTTCACCTACCACCCTACATAGGATCTTCAGACACCTGTCTGAGTCACTTGAAGGTCTCAGCACGTCATGTTATGTTGTAGGTATTGTACCCCCTTCACAGAAACAACAACAGTCCCTTGCTGCCACCTTTGGCCTCTTCTCCACCGCTGGCGCCTGGCGCTGGCAGTTATGGTGGTATTACTAGCAACTCCTCAGTTGGATGCAACTCGAGCGGACGTCGTCGACGTACCACGGGAGATCGAGGACGAGTAGGCGCTCATTATCTTCATCGAGTAGGGGGGTCGTTAAATAATAAGGCCCTTTTGTCTTCACCACTCAAGTCTACATATTATGTCTATGCAGCAACTATCGTCACGATCCAGTTCACTTCAGTACTATTATCCGAATCCATTTAGTACTACCAACTTGAATGATTTGATGAGGTTGCAGGCAGGGGAATAGCTACAGTCCACATGACCAGCATCATGGCCCGAGAGTACACTCCCCACTCTCCTCAAGTACACGCTCCACGGGAGAATATTCCACCTCAAGCTCCTCCTCCAACAGTGTTGTTCACAACGATCGATTGGATACAGCAGCAACATGGTTTTAGACCATCACAAGATAATCGTTTACGGTTCAACAACAACATCATGAACCAGCACGATAATATTCTACAGAGGATCTGGAGATCAGGAAGAACATCAAGAGAGTATTGCTCCACTACCCTACTACTACAATAATAGTCTATCAAATTCCACCGATAACCACAACAATAGACGACGAAACAACAACAAAAAGAAGAAACGCCTCCTCTCCTCTGGATATCATTCCCTTTCCTCAACTACGAAAGTAGTAGTAGTAGTAGTGCTCCCTCTTCTCCCTACACCACTATACAACACCCAACAACCAACACACAACCACACTTTTCAAAAACAATTCCTACTCCACACTCTACTACTTCACAACACTCATCACCTTACCACCACCACGGCAACATCCAAACAAACATTTTTTCAACAAGTATTGGATCCAATTGATGGTGGGAGTGATGGTGATGTCAAAGTTCACCGAAGAGAGGAATATGAGGCTTGGGAGAAGATTCGTATTGAGGTTAGTAATGATGAGTGCCGCGCGGGTCAATAATACTGCTACTGCTTCTGGTGGTAATAATGCTGCAGCTGCAGCTTCCTACTGGTAGTATCAAGAAGAAGTGTGTCAGGATCAAGGTCTGGATGCGTTATTAGGAGACTGTGTTGCAACATATGGATATAGATGATAGAGTAGGTGGGATGGTTAGTGATGATAAAATGATGGAAGACGTTAGACGTTGCAGTGAAGAATCATCTGATATTAAAAAAATGATGATTGTTGATATGAAAAGAGTAGAGGTGTTGTTGTTGATGGATAAAATCATCGTCGACATCTATCATCCTCACACCCTCCTCTGCCATCCTCCTCCGTAGTTGCAACACACACGAAAAGAAGAAGAGAAGAAGAAGTGTCAATGAGGATACCTCCTCCATATTCGGAGACGTACTACTAGTCTCCTCCAACATCATTGGAAGAAGAAAACGAAGGGCTACTACCTACTACTACCCCGAAGAGAAGTCAATACGATTGGTGCTGGATTAGTATGTGGGAGTGATATGCGCGGAGATCATATCAATATCCAAAAGTTGGATGAAAGAGGTGTGCCGCCCTGCATCGTCATTACCATCGTCTCGTCGAGATTGAGTACTTCCTCTTGGGAGATAGTGAGAGAGAAGAGATATGATAGAGATAGGGTACCTACATTTCATAATATTGTTTCTTGTTTAATGATGTAAAGTTGATTTATAGGAAAGATGGGACTGTGTACTTGGGAAGATCATAGAAATATAGCTTGACAAGTAAAAGGGAAAGTATGTAGTATCACTCTCGTTGTCTAGATTGAGTTCATTCGATCACTACACACGCACGTATTCAAGTTTATATCTTGATCCTAATTGTCTTCTCGAAGCCTCTCCCTCGATTGATAATCAAACAAAAGAAGATTGTCTTCAAAAACTTCTCTCGTAAGAATGCTTCTAATGCATTAGTTGTGTCATCAAAAGATGGTGGAGCGATGAGAACACTTCGTCTTCACCATTAGTCAGTGGTGAAGGAGGAGGAAGAGTTAGGGGAACATCCATCGTCCCACTTGCATTCTTTGGCAAAGCCGCACCCAGACTTAGTAGGAATCGTGTAACACCATTCATTCTCAACCGACCCCCAAGGTTTTCCTGTTTGAGGGTTCTTCGGGATATGCTTTTCCCAATCATAGAGCTCTTCGGTGGTAGAGGAGGAGTTAGGGGAACATCCATCGTCCCACTTGCATTCTTTGGCAAAGCCGCACCCAAACCTAGTAGGAATCGAGTAACACCATTCATTCTCAACCGACCCCCAAGGTTTTCCTGTGAAAGGGTTCTTGGACCAATCCGCCCAATCTTTTGCCCAATCATAGAGCTCTCCGTTTTCATCCTCTTCATCATGTTTTTTACAACACCAACATGATGATGAGCACTTGCAAGGACATCTACCTTCATCTTCATCTGCTGCTGCGGCGGCGAAGGCAGCGGCAGAGGCGGCTCCACGAAGAGTGATCGACTGAGAGGGGGTTGACTTCATCTCTTCAAAGTTTCCTTCTTTGAGGTGACCGTGCTACAGGAGATGAACAGCATCGACGAACGAAAGCAAAAGGGTGAGGGACTTCTTGCAAGCACAATGTATAAATGTAAAGGTAAAGAAAACGAACCAATCCAAGTTGTGGGCTTGCTAAATGGCGCCAGCGAGCAGCGGCAGCCGCAGCCACGGTAAGTGCAATATAATAGTAAGAAGAAAGAGCTTACCTTGGCATGGACATCAGCAGAGAGAGCACCTGGGAAGGCGCTGAGTAGCATAAGTGCTGCGGAAGCAAAGAGTTGGACTTTCATATTAGATCTTTTGACTTGACGTTGTTCGTTGCAAAAAATTATGGCAAGATGTATTAGATACTTTTTGAGGTGAAGTGAGGCCAACTCTGGCCAACTCCTGACGAAATGGTTTCTGTAGCTTGTGTTTCTGAATCGGTTTGTAGCTTGTGTTTTTCTCATCTTCATCGTCCCCGTCTGTGGACGCGTGTCGCTCTTGCTTATCCCCCCCACCAAAATCTCAGCCGAGCCTAAAAATCTTATCCCCCCCCTGCGCCTCAAACCTATGTGTCGTAGTGGATAAATAATGTAGGTCGCTTTACCTCCCGATCTCCCCTGGCCTCGTGGCTCCTTATGTGCGATGATAGTCCCTGAGAGGTGAAGTAAAGAAGGCAATATGGGCATTGCCTTTTGCCTAATGTTGAAGGTTGAGGAGCGGATGCTTCACCAGTGGGTTCCGAATCCTTTTTTGCAAAAAATTTCGTATCATGATGTCGCTCGGCCTCCTGCGATCACAATTATTGCCTCCGCTCTATGGATGGGTGATAAAGAGCAGCGTATGAACCGAAACAAACTAAGCAATGTTATGATTCAGTAGAGATGCAACAATGGTGGTGGAGATACTGATGTGAGAGCTGTATGTGAGGTGGAACTTTTTGAGGTTCAACTTTGAGTTACCCCCCCCCCCCCAAATCTCAGGCTAGCCAAAATACTTATCCCCCAGGGAGGGATAGTTCGTGGGATTTGATTGTAGGGTGTGGTCGCTATACACGGCGGTTCACGCCTCGCGTAATTTGAAGGTTAACGTCTCTCGTCATTTTCCTTCTTTTGTGTCACACTCTTCGATTTTTTCAAAAAAGTCCGAGAGACGCTATTCATCGCCGTGAACCGCCGGGGCTGCCTCGCGACGGGTACTTATCGGAAACAGAGGCAGGCAAGGACAAAGCAACTACATGGTCAGACAGCAAACCAATGCCGGGCATTGACGAAGAGAGAGGAAAGGCTTCTGAGGAGGAGACAACAAATAGGGATGTTTCACCAGCTGAAGAAGAAAAGGTCGAGGAGGGTGAGGAGTTTCACGATAGCCCGAGCCCCCCAACATTTCCAGTTCCAGTCGTCTCTTAAGTCTTAAGTAACTTAAGTTACACGGTCGCAATCTGGCCATGTGGATGGAACCTTTTTGGGGAAGGGGGTTGGGTTGAACAATATGCATGTAAAAGTAAACTGAAGAGAGAGGAAAGGCGTGAATGCTAATGTAGAATGGAGTGACTTCGTTTACAGAAATTTTGCCGCCCTCTCTTTTTTTCATCCCACAACACAACCATCACCATCACGTTGAGCCGCCAAGCCAGAACACAATCAATTAGGACTCTAACCCATTGTGAATCTATCTTCCTCATCATTTTTTGACGTAGAAAACGCTCATATACTCGGCAGGTAATGAAATCGTGAGCCTAAAGACGTATCGGCGGCTATATCTAAGGCATCGATTTTTGGTCTATTTTGCATGAGGTGGCAAATAACGTCGATGACGAAACACAATAATCGATTCACAAGGTAAATCAGTTACAAATATAACAATAACACGAGGTTCTCAACATAAATTCTTGATTTATACCTGGATCTCGATGATGCTTTTCTAGATCTAGAGACAAAGGACATCTCACCATACCAGACACAGGTTCCTCTGTTCTGCCGATAAAACGTCCCGCCCAAGCACTCTTCCGCTGATACTGATACTCTTCTTCAATCGAGAGATTCTCATGTGGCCAGGCTCTCTCATCCAGTACAATACCCTCAGTTGCACGGAAAATCTGATGCAAAGCTTTCCAGCTTATCATCAAATCTCCTAATAGTTTGCATTTTCCTTCGTTAAAGGAATCAGATACAGCATGATGTCACAAAGGAATCGGATGAGGGATACACTACTTTATCATTAGCGAGAACATTATTGATTTGTCCTGTCCTGTCCTGTCCTGTCCTGTCCTGTCCTGTCCTGTCCTGTCCTGTTCTGTTCTGTTCTGTTCTGTTCTGTTCTGTTCTGTTCTGTTCTGTTCTGTTCTGTTCTGTTCTGTTCTGTTCTGTTCTGTTCTGTTCTGTTCTGTTCTGTTCTGTTCTGTTCTGATCTGATCTGATCTGATCTGATCTGATCTGATCTGATCTGATCTGATCTGATCTGATCTGATCTGATCTGTTCTGTTCTGTTCTGATCTGTTCTATTCTGTTCTTGCCGTGTGCAAGTGCAAGGGTAAATTTGGCCGTGTGCCGTTTTGCTGTTGAGCTTCAAAGTGCTATAGTATTCGAAATAAGTGCGTGGTCGTCTTTCGAGATGAGATTGCACGAAAACCGGCACACAAGTGCCTTCTGCCTCTTCCTTTGGATACATCCGTACTTATGATAGAAGACTTTAGTAATTCTCATGAGAAACTGTTTTAAAAGATGAAGCAAAACATCCAGATCTACTTACGGAAAACGGCACATGACGTCTTCCGCAGGCTGTGCTGAATGGATGGTAGGTTTCTTGCGGCCGGTAGGTACTTACTTATGTACCTAGGACGATGATTCACGATGATTCGATGGTCGTCTATTACCTACTTACATACTACATAGAGAGAGATACTTCATTCCGTTTTTCATCAACATACGTACATAACAGCGCCCATTACACTCTGCGTATCGTTGTGTGCGGTTAGTTAATAATTCTTCATCGCATCCTTCGATCCCATCTGATTCCATCCCTCATTTATTGGCAATTAAAATGCACGACGACATCTACAGCTACGATGATATCTACTTCGGCTCCGATGATGACGAAACCATTGCCTTCATTGACTACGCAAACCGCATTTACACAGCGTGTGTATACATTCAACTTTTTACCGGCACACTCTCAGTTATCGGTTCGGGCTCGATCCTCTACTCCATCTGGGCAAATCGCTCCACCAAACTCAAAGATCCACAGCATCGTATTCTCGGCATGATGTCCATTTTCGACATATTCTATTCCATCAATGCAGCTTTGAGCTTTCTCACCTTCCCGCCTTGGTGGGGTGTGCCAACATTTGGAAATCATGCGACATGCTCCCTTCAGGGATTCTTTATCCAATTCGGCGTTGCTGCTGCATCATATAACATGGTACTGAGCATTTACTACTACTTAAGTATTAATAGGGGAATGAAGAAGGAAGAATTTGCAAAGGTGTGGGAGAAGGTGCTACATGGTATTGTGATAATTTGCCATCTGAGCTTTGCAATTACTGGTGTGTCCAAGGGTTTATTCTTTGAGGGTCCGGGATATTGTTACGTTTGGGATAAGTCCTATATGTTTGCATTTTGTTTGGGCTGGATCTTGTTGGCAATTGTTGTCATTGTCGTGACGAATACACTAATTTGTTTGTTCGTGCGAAGGCAAGAGAAAGAAATGGAGAAATATCGTACTCGAAGTGTTGCTGCAGAGCAGTTATCGGAAATGGAAAAGAAAACATCCTATGCAAGGAGTGTGTTCACCCAATCGATGTTTTATGTTGGTGTATTCCTTCTTTCTTGGCTGCCACTGACAGTGATGTTTTTGACGATTTTAACTGGGGTGTTTGGGATGTGGATGGGAGTGCCTGTGGCTATCTTCAATCCTCTCCAGGGCTTTTTCAACGCATTCATCTATGCTCGCCCCCGGTATCTTCGATTGAAGAAGAAGAATAGGCATATGGGCTTTAAGCAGTTGGTCAAGCTTGCATTTTTACCCCGCAGTGACGACTCAGGTCTAGGTCCTTCCGCTGGAAGGTCAAGGAAGGATTCAAACGTGTTCAGGAGCTTTTTGTTAAGGTCAAGGACTACTTTTTTGTCTAAGACTAGTAGATTTTCAATGCGGAGTAGTAAAGCATCAGCATCAGACCCTGCCGTATCGGAAACAGAGGAAGTCAAGAACAAGAACATGGAAAAAGAGAAAACATCGTCAGACAGCAAACCAATGCAGGACGCTGATGAAGAAAAAGGAAAGGCTGGAGAGGGAGAGACAACAAGTGGAGATGTTTCACCAGCTGAAGAAGAAAAGGTCGAGGAGGGGGGGGAGTTCCTTGATAGAACGAGTGCCCCGACATTTCCAGTCTCGGAAGTTACACGGTCGCAATTGAAATAGGGGCGGAAGCTTCTGGGGGCAAGGTACCAGGTTGTACAAATATGCATGAAAAAATCTAACAAAATGCGTGAACGGTTTAAATCGGAAGTAATACATTATATGTTTTAATAAGAACGAGTTCCTTAAAATCATTCTCTGATTTCATCTTAATCTTGTAGAGGGAGACCCTCGTTCTAAGCACACGTACCGTAGACAGTTTCAATACGCTGATCTTCCGAATAAAGACACCCAACACATCGGACATGGTAATAATTTCAGCCCTCTTCTATCTGCTTATACTCTTCTTTGGTCAAGAGATTCTTCATCCGGTCAGGCTCTCTGATACGTCCCGCTTTTGATTCTTTTGTTTGGTGCTACCAGGAAATTTTTGAGCGCTAGGCACTTACATATGATTTAGGAATGTGACAGAAATATCTCTCTAGAACAGTCATGGTAATGGCTGAGACGCTGCAGTAATAGTAATACAGTAGGCACTCCGAGGTCTTTGTTCGTTGTCGAGACGTGCGTTTCCTTCCACATTTGGTTCTTACTTCTTCGCGCACGACTACCTACACAAACATTCTTATCGCCGCAAAAAATCCAAAAGGGCTAATGTTATTCCATTCAATTGCACGGGAAATCTGATTCAAATCTTTCGAGCTCATCAAATCCAACTACTCGCTTCACGTCAGGAAAAGCTGCCATTGTCATTGGGCCAGTAATAATACCTGTAGCAGCATCACTTTGGCAACCATCATCATCTGAACTACTGCTGCTGCCCAAGAATTGTTTTGCCGTCGCATCCAACGCTCCAACGACACACTGCAAGGGAGTTACACCAAATAATGCCATGTCATATCCCAACTCTGCTATCTCTTGTAACGTCAATAGAGGCTTCTTCCCGACACTTGTCCCACCGCCATTCTCTACATTGATTGATTCTTGCACTTGAGCAATCATTGTCACTGTACGGGAATCCAACCTATCTCGTAGCTTTTGATATTCCTCCACGCTTTGTAAGTTCTCGGCATAGATGACTTCCGCACCCAACTCTTCAAATCGCAAGCATCGTTCAATTACCTCGTCAAATCCATATGCCATTCGACAGTCCGTACGTGCTACGATCCAAGTTCCTTTTCCATTTTCATGACCAGGTTGTGGTGGTTGTTGTTGCTGCTGCTGCTCGTGATACAGATCTCTTGCTCCAATGGCCCCCCGCACACGCTCCACAGCCTCCTCCCTGCTCACAATCTGAATCTTCGACCCAGCCGCAATAGTACACTTCTTTGGAAACATTTGATCTTCAATTGAAATAGCTGCTGCTCCAGCCCCTGCCAATGCTGAGATGGTACGGAGCATGTTGGATGCTCCTCCGTAGCCAGTGTCTCCATCCACAATCAGCGGTGGTGCTACATCTCGTCTACTACTACTAGCATCAGATGGTGACAATCCACGCACAGCCGAGTAAACATGACGAGCCATCATTTCCATCTCTACCAAATTAGTCATTCCTGCATCCGGTATTCCCAATAATGAGGCAGAGACACCGAATCCGGAGAGGAAGAGTGCCGGAGCACCGTGATGTGCAAATATTTTGGCGGAGAGTGCATCGTGTACGCCTGCGAGTGGAATGGCAGATGATGGTGATGATGATGATGACGACCGATGCTGAAGGATGATTGTGTAGAGCGGATAGGATGAAGATTGTGGAGGTGGACGCGGCATGGGCATGATGATTGATCCATCACCATAAATCGATGAAGAGCTTGATGATGTTGAGAGGGAAGATACACATGTTAGATTGTTCTTCGGTGATATGAAAGCCGTCGCTGCTAGAGCCAATATCAGCCGCCATCTGCAGCGTCTAGCATTGATCGTACTGAAGATGATATCCATCGTAGCCAAAGTGATAACATCATGGATGCGAGAACATACAGAGTAGAGGTCGGTGATCATTATATCCAACAATCAATCAATCAACACTGTCCCCGGTTCCCGCAATTACGAAGCTCTTTCCTTCATTGAAGAAATCGGATACTGAGCGAAATACAAATCTTTCTCGGGAACAGCCAGCGCAGCTGATGATCTTCATCTGAGCTGTAAAGCCAAAGTGGGTGCGTCTTACATCATTCGATCAAGTCAAGTTTAAGTGGGAAACAGACAGAAGTAAGAAATATCCAACAACCTTAGTGAACGAACTAAAGAAGAACGTGAAACCGAGAGTACCTAGTCTCTCGGAGCCATGAACCGCAGAGTACAGATCGTAGATGAACCAAAATGGCCACTGCATGAAGAATATTGCATGAAGAATATTGGCCTGCTGTTCAAATCACGTTCTTAATCCGCAATCTTATTATTTCACCGTTTCCACCAACACACGCAACATCCATGATATCCCTGTTCATATCCCATCTAAACCCCCTCAAAGCTCCCGTCACAAAGACGGTTGCGTGTGGACACTGCGAGACAACGGAGGTCATGTCGATAGACAAAGCGGTAGCAAATCTCCGGAACGTTATATTACACGTCATCACGTCAAGCAGCCACGAAGGAAATAAAGACAAAAAGGAACCCAGTGACAAACTTTAGTAAGTAGCGCATAAAAAATCGAATCTCTGCCACAAGCAACGCTATTGATGATCAACTTCGACAGTGATTGCTCTGACAGTAGATTGGACCGATGAATTTGCTGACAAACAAAGTTGTAAGCTTGCTGGATCATTGCTTTCTTCCCAGCCAAATCTTGTACGTAGCGGATCTGTACGTGATTTTTCTCACTTAAAGCCCATTCTTCTTCTTCAATCGAAGATACCGGGCGGGGGCGAGCATAGATGAATGTAATGAAAAAGCCCTCAAGAGAGTGAACGTAAGTATGTATTAGCCACAAGCAAAATTGTAAACAAGGATGATACTTAGGCACGGACAGTCAAAAATTATTTTAACACCACGTCATACTGTACAGAGCATAAGAAAGAGTACTGTTCCATTGAGATGAATTTGCAAGCACCTATTTTGTGTACCACTCAACTTTTTTCTCGTGGGAATTTCGAATCCATTTTTTTTTCTGCACAAACGTCAGTTTCTCCTCTTTGTGCAGATCTGTCCGCCGTTTGACATTATGTGGGTAGAAAATGTGCTGAGTGGTACACAATTCAGCAACCTCCTCCAATTTCCTCCATCTTGAAGTTTTTGTAGTCGAGTCAAATGAGTGTGGCTTCCGATAAAATATCAGTACCGTTTCATTTAATATTAGTTCCTACGTTTATGCGGTACTCACATGCCATCAACCATCAAAAATGGACCCAGACCATGGTGAAAAATGGCTTCCTACGACCCTCAATAACACAGTAACTAGAAGGCTTTTGACCTTACTCGCAGTGGTAATCTTCATCTCTTGGCCATTAGGATCTCATAGATACCTTACTTGTCACCATCAGCCTGTTTTTAAGATTCGACTTGCAAGCTGAAGTCAATAGAACAGTACATAGGCATCAGCCAGAACACCAGGTAAATGTTGTAAAGGTCGTCGGATGGGTGTCATTTTTTAGTACCTGTGATTTTCTATTTTAGTCATTCTTTCTCATGTTTTCAATCTGTCTTTTTGTTGATTTTTTCTCACCCATCTCCCACTCGCCCCTCGCCCTCGCTCGAAAAAGGGGAGGCGATGATGATGTTGTGTTGTCGGCCCTCGGGGCCCCGGGTCGAAACAAGCGCAGTGAAGTGTCGATAACGGGGCCAGGAGGTGCCCAACCCCTTATGGTCACAAATTCTCCATTTTTTTTCCAAACTTTTTTCTACAGGGATCTTGGTAGGAATCAGTATAGTAGCTGTTTAGTGAGAAAGTTTACCTGGTGGACACGTAGAGGCTCTGTAGACCATACCGCTGTAGGATTTGTACTTGTTCCTACGTAGAAAGCAAGAAGTACCTGGCTTAAACGCGCTTTTTACAGAAATTGATTGGCTATATCTGTCGAGGATACCATCATTTGCAGAAAGAAATACAGGTACATTGTCATTATAGGTGACATGTTTCTTCATCACGAGAAATATTCTCCCATTGTTGTATCCTTTATTGATTGTCGTTAATTTGTCATGTTGCCGCGATTGATAATAAATTTGTCTTGAAGACAAATTTATTTTCCATGCAAGTTGTGAATATCGCATTGTATCGTCCACTAGGCAAAATAATCGCGTGGCAATTGGTATTCTTTCTTCGTTTCTTTCCATTTTTTGTTTGGGCTGGTTATGATTTCGGTGATGCGGTTCGTCAGGTCCTCTCTATTCTTTATTAAAGTACCACTCACTGCCTTTTGATAAGTTGTTTTCGTCATTTCATCAAGCTTTCTTTTGTTGTATCTTGTCTTGGTTTCTTCTGCCTTGCCGTCAAGGTACTTGACCCATTTGTCCCGCTTCTTGAAGAGTTTGCAGAGTTGGCCATCTTGGTTCGTCTTGCAATTGTGTAACCGTTCTACAGACACGCTCGGCCCTGTCCAATAAATGGCACTATCCGTCGGGTGCATAACATTTTTGGAACCAAGTGTTTTGCCCCTGCTGGTAGCAACGTATCCTGTCCCAAGGCACTGGCTTCTCTCCCAGAGCTCATCTGACGGATCTATCACCATGCGATTCCATCGATCGTCCTTGCCGAACCCGGCCTCCATGCCCTGGCAGCGGTGTATTGTGATTGCGAATGCAATTTGCAGGGGCATGAACGTGGCAGTACAGCATCCCTTGTTGCAGATGTGAGTGTAGGGTGGTATTGGCACGTGCTGAGTGGAGTGGTGGAGTGGAGTGATTGCAAATTTGTGTAAAGAGGGATGATTGATCAGTGCCATGCTATATTTCGAATTCAAGAATACATTTCTACATTCACTCACCGTTGGATTCTTTTTGTCCCAGGGTTCAATGCCTTGCCGCGGTTTGAAGTATGGGAAATCAACGACTATATACTTTGGGAGGGATTCAACACCATTTGTGTTTGGTCCTACGGAGTGCTGCTCGTCATAAACGATGTCAATCACCTTCCCAATCGCTCCAACGTACAGGCCAGAGTTCGGATCAATGTTCGCTGTCTCCAGGCACACGTGCACACCAACGGAAACGTCTAAAGTGTACAACATCTTTTTGCCGAAGAAATGCAACTGGTACACAGTGGGATTGCCAACCATGTTGCTCTTGAATTGGCATCTGAGCCGTGCTACCGGTACTGACAGCCGTTTCTGACGAGAAATATTCTCCCTTTGTTGTATCCTTTATTGATTGTCGATAATTTGTCATAATGCTCGATTGAAAATAAATTTGTCTTGAAGACAAATTTATTTTCCATGCAAGTTGTGAATATTGCATTGTATCGTCCACTAGGCAAAATAATCGCGTGGCAATTGGTATTCTTTCTTCGCTTCTTTCCATTTTTTGTTTGGGTTGGTTATGATTTCGGTGATGCGGTTTGTCAGGTCCTCTCTATTCTTTATTAAAGTACCACTCACTGCCTTTTGGTAAGTCGTTTTCGTCATTTTGTCGAGCTTTCTCTTGTTGTATCTTGTCTTGGTTTCTTCTGCCTTGCCGTCAAGGTACTTGACCCATTTGTCCCGCTTCTTGAAGAGTTTGCAGAGTTGGCCATCTTGGTTCGTCTTGCAATTGTGTAACCGTTCTACAGACACGCTCGGCCCTGTCCAATAAATCGCACTATCCGTCGGGTGCATAACATTTTTGGAACCAAGTGTTTTGCCCCTGCTGGTAGCAACGTATCCTGTCCCAAGGCACTGGCTTCTCTCCCAGAGCTCATCTGACGGATCTATCACCATGCGATTCCATCGATCGTCCTTGCCGAACCCGGCCTCCATGCCCTGGCAGCGGTGTATTGTGATTGCGAATGCAATTTGCAGGGGCATGAACGTGGCAGTACAGCATCCTTTGTTGCAGATGTGAGTGTAGGGTGGTATTGGCACGTGCTGAGTGGAGTGGTGGAGTGGAGTGATTGCAAATTTGTGTAAAGAGGGATGATTGATCAGTGCCATGCTATATTTCGAATTCAAGAATACATTTCTACATTCACTCACCGTTGGATTCCCTTTTCCGACAGCTCTCCCAACATAGATCCAATAGTTCCAGACGCTTTTGTGTTCTGTGGAATTTCTCCAACTCCAACTGGCCGAGCTGCATTGCCATTATTGCTACGAAATACACCAGCATCGTCTGCTTCCAAGGGGGCGTTATCAACATTACCAACACCCATATTGGTGCCATCATTATCACGTTCTCCTGACAGTCTAGCAACCGAAGTAGCATTACGACACGGATAATCCTTCACGGTAGAACCAGAAGACTCATGAAACAGGCGGTCGAGACAGCTGCGCGGAAGTCTACTGGTAGACGGAGAATCATATAAATGATCGCGAATGGTTTGGCGGCCCACAAGACTGCGATCTTCTGAGCAGCGGCGATATGCGCGAACAGTAGCAGGTTGTTCCCCAGCATGATACAGCAACGCCGGAAGATTAGTTGGGTCAACTGCTGACTCCTCATCAGAAGGAGTAGACGCTGGTATGTCCGTTTCAGACGGATGATGAGTATTCACTGGAGTTGCGGCACTACCATTGCTCTCTTTAGGGCACTGCTGTTCGATGTCATAATTTTTTGATGATTGCTTTAACTTTAACAAAGAACTCGCCTGCTCGACAACGTCATAATCATTATTATTATCGCATGATCTCCATGATTTGCATGATGCATCAAATGCTTCTGCCTGCTCAAAGTTAGTGCATCTAACATGAGCGGGAGAGATGCAATCGCCTTGCTTTGTCTGCAGAAGAGGTATATCATGCTCGTTCTTGTTGTTGTCGACAACATCTTTTTTGTTGCCCGCTGTCACACCGCCATTGCTGAAGTAAATGAAAATAGGGATAAGTAAGGATAAGTGATTAGTTTTTGACATGACGACATTCATATGGGAGAAACAATACCAGTTCAAGTTTAAAATAAATTTGCATACATCACAATTTTATTTTTGGCATGAACTCTATGGAAGGTTAATACCACACAGCAAAAAGCGACTTAAATGTAGATGAATGAGCGATCCTTCCTATGTTCGTACGATCACTCTACGTAATGTTTTACGCAGTGTTAAGCGTTTCGCTTATACATGAAATTCTGAATCACATAAGACGCTTCTTCCAATTTCAGCTCATCTTAACAATACACTTTCGGACTTACCCATTAGACAATACGCTGGAACACTCTGGAGCAGCCAACGACTGCAAGTTATGACTGTTATTTACACAACGGCCATAATTCATTATTCCAGCTTTGCTTTCTGCATCCGATTTGTATAACTGAGCCGAGCTTGAACCGTTACAGGTAACGTTGCGATTGGAAATGACATTGTAAGCGATAGATAATTGTTCCTGTCTGGTGCGATATAGATCCATTACGCATCCTAGCTCAGACAATACATGTTTTAGTTCACGCATATTGCAAGAGGAAAGAACAAGCCTCAGAAGAGTATGTGGATCAGTAGAGTGTTCGAAGCATGGATTGCGCGATGATTGTAATTCTACTATTTCGCGGAAGATATGATCGCCTACACGCACTTTCGGCCATTGGACTTTGTAAATTATTTGACGAATAGACAGAAATGAGCATCTAACACCCTTCCGAGCGCTCTTGCTGTTCACGTCGGAAGAGGATGGTTGCTGTTGCTGCGCTTTCTCTCTTGAAGTGTGCATATTTTATACGGTCAATTTTGTTCGTGGTTTGGTTATGCCGGTCCGTAATGGTCACATATTTAAGATATTGATTTGCGTGCGAGGAATGTCATACGCAAGCCACTCATTATTATTTATGCACTCTTCTAATTGCATGTGGTGTTCCGTAGCATGATAGTCGATGAGTGGCTGCGCGGAAAAGTCACGGATGGCGACATGTTCTTCCTGCCAGCAGAGAAGCTGACACGTTGAAGTTAGGAGAGGAACAAGTGACGTCATATATTTGAGAATATGTAAAACGCGATCGGTATAAAGTACTGTCAAACGCGATCGGTAAATTATTTCGTCAAAAAGCCAACTCGGTTTTTGCATGATCGATGATCGTGCAGAAAAAGAGAAAAAGATGCCACCACAATGGCCTACAATGGCACCCCTAGTATGGCCGCCTATCTCAGTCCATGAGTATATTTCATAAGGTATCGATGGCCCATCCCTTAAACGACATTATGGCGATTTTTTCGCAGCAGTGTGGCGTTTCGGCTGCTGTAGGGGTGGAGATAATATCATTGCAATCCACTTCATTGAGATTTGAAATGAAAACAACCACCTTCCCTGCACCCATCGAAGATGATAAACATCTATAGGCACTACCCCTCCGCTACCCATCGCCGATGATAATATGAAGTGAGATTCTGGTTGCTCGGAATGACCATTAAAGCCCCCCCACACCTCCAAAATACCAAGGACACAAGATGTGCACAAAATTGCATAAATAATTTGACACTCTAACACAACAATAAGCCTGTAGACGGCGGATCGAGCGGCTCTAAAGACCGCAACTCATCAACATTATTATATATAAGAAGTGTCGGCTATTTATTGTCCATAATATTGCAATAGGCTGGATAAAAATAGCAACATCATAGACAGAAATGACATTTATGTAGCATGTATTAGTCATTTATTTATGCGGTGTAGACAGTTGTAATAATAAAACCCTGCGGCTGAATAGTTGCAAAGGGTGTTGTCTGCGATATAGTTCACTGGATATTACTATTGGTAGGGTTTGTGCAACGTGGTGGCTATGAGAGTAGCGGCTATGATGTTAGATACTGACTGTCGAACGAAAAAACATGCATGCATGCAGTTGTGCTCGGAAAGCGCGCTGCACTTTTTTGTTAGCTGCTATCAAAATCTTATGCATCTACGATGCAATTTTGCTTGGAACGGCTCTAAGTAAGTAAGTGAGTATGTACTATAAAACGTTTCTGTTATAAGAATGTTATTAAACAAGCATTGCAGAGCAACTTTATAGACGGATACATTGCAAAAAAAAATCCAACACGAAATCCACAGAATAATTTTGTCATCATGACACATTTATGTTACAACAACAACAAGCATTGCAGAAGATTGCAGAGCAAATTTATAGACGGGTACATTGCACAAAAAAAAAACAGGCCCCGAGGGCCCGCGCCGCACTACACACCATACACAACATGCAGTCACAAATCGCCGCGCGCACCATTTCATAGATATTATGTAGTGCTTCTGGTACATCATCAACACGTACAGAGATAGAAAATGAAGCCGACAATAAAGACGACAATACTATCCCTCACTGGCATCCTCGTTGCCATAATTGGGACGGGATCCGGCTTTACGAATCTTGCAGCGGTGCCACATCAACTGCCATCATCATCGAAGAACAGGGTGACGTCAGAAAAGTCGGCTACTGTATCATCATTTGAGTTGGATAATCCATTGATTGAGACGGATGAGGGAATTGTTCCGGCAAGAAATGTGCTGTTTGTATAGGGGTGAGTGATCTTTGGACGTATTTGAGCTTAAATTTTCATTTGTGTTTGTAGTATGAGTTGTGTCTTGTTTTTCTGTCGTGATGGATGCCATCAATGCTGCAAGAACATGCATTGCGTCATGATTTATTACTTCTCTACTAATGAGAATCGAATTTCTGCCATGATTGCAGTGAAATAGAGTTGAATTTCCTTGGTGTCCTGTCGGGGGCATATAATCCACAGGTAGAACACGCTTTCCAGAAATCTGTCGTTTCTTGATTTGAAAAGATGGATTATTGACAAATGCATGCTTGGGTAGTTGGAAGAACGAAGACAAGATAATCACCTATATCAAGAATCCCTGTAACATAACCAGCTATATTGAATGACGCAATGATGGACTTGCTTGTGGCTGTTCACAACTGCTGAAAAAGATAATATAGATGTGCTAGGGAAAATGGAACGAAGAAAAGGAAAAGATGAAACCCAAACACTGGCATCCGCTTTGTTTGATTGATGGCTCCATCCAGAAAAGACAACCATAATATAAAGCACGATTTGCACGTATAAATACTCTAGCTGCTCTGGACCAATTTAGACTGATGATTGAAATCTCAGCGTTGAAGAGGGATTGACTCTGCAAATCATGATTCATTTCAGATCAGAAATTAGGTTCATTATGTACATAGCTCTATATTTCAATTCCAGTAATGCAATAACCTCCCTTAATAGGAGGTATCGCTGTTTGCCAGAGACACTCTTCTACTTCGTCGTGACATTGTGGTGGGCCCCGGACACGTAGACGGAGATGTCATCTTTTGCAAATGCTTCGATGCTGCATACTGCAGTAGCTTGACAGTTCTCAACGATGCATTACTCATTATAGCATGCTCCAACGGGCTCATTTCGTCTGCATCTTCTATTGTAGCCGTTGATGGCTCCATCCAGAAAAGACAACCATAATATAAAGCACGATTTGCACGTATAAATACTCTAGCTGCTCTGGACCAATTTAGACTGATGATTGAAATCTCAGCGTTGAAGAGGGATTGACTCTGCAAATCATGATTCATTTCAGATCAGAAATTAGGTTCATTATGTACATAGCTCTATATTTCAATTCCAGTAATGCAATAACCTCCCTTAATAGGAGGTATCGCTGTTTGCCAGAGACACTCTTCTACTTCGTCGTGACATTGTGGTGGGCCCCGGACACGTAGACGGAGATGTCATCTTTTGCAAATGCTTCGATGCTGCATACTGCAGTAGCTTGACAGTTCTCAACGATGCATTACTCATTATAGCATGCTCCAACGGGCTCATTTCGTCTGCATCTTCTATTGTAGCCGCAGCAAGAGACTCTGACAAGAGAGCACAGATGACATCGTGGCATGGTTGTAGCGGTTTCGGGGCCTCATCAGTTTCATCGTCGTCGTTATCGTCTTCAAACAGCACAGATGAGCTATCACATGCAAAGTGCAATGGAGTCTTTCCATCTACGTCTTGAACATCACATGCATCAGGGTAGACATGAGCAATGATCTTGATCAACATCGGAGCCACAACTGATCCAGCGGCTACGTGAAGTGGTGTCCGACCGAGACAATCCCTGGCAGCTGTTAGGTTGGGACAAATCTCGATCATGTCGAGAACAAGCTCCGGTGGAGGGTCGCATTTCAGTACGGCGTGAAGTAACGTCATGCCATTGAATTCAGGAATCTGTGCGATAATGTTTGACCGAGCTCGGAAGTGTGCTGGACTTGGTTCAAGGGCGTAGGAGCGGAATAACTCCCAATTGCGGGCATCGATCAGTCCCAGCAGGAATGATATGGATTCTAGCACTTCGACGCTGGTCATTGTTGATAGGAGTAGTACAATACAAGAATTGAATGGAACACACGTGGATGGAGATGGAGGTTCGGTGGCAACCGTTATCTTTATGAGGAGTGTTCTCTAGCTTTTAGATCGTTCAACCTAGATCACCGGTTCTTTCTGCCGGTGATCTATGTTAGTTGGCAAAAGCGTTCATCGGCTGAGGAGTTGTTGCGTTAAGTTGCTTGGGCGGGTGTTACCTAGAAGTAATTACTCCTATCACCTATCACGGAGGAAGAAGAGTCAGTAAAGTAAAACAGTAAAAAGTGTAAGTAGACAGAAAGGAATTCTTCAAGTTTCGGCCTCGTCACTCTCTAGTCATCGGCTCTTTTAGATAGGCAAGAAAAGACACTAAACAAGGACGTGAATCTTGATTTTCTTGGATTTTGTCGTTAGACCGAAGTCAGGGCCTAATCCGTTACCCTGGGTACCGCTATCAGGCGCTATTGAAGGATTCCCAGTTTGGGCTGATATTTATTTGTGGGAAAAAGTTTCATCGGGAAAAAAGTGGCACGAACTATGTTGTACTCATTAGAATCCCAACAAACCACTGACAAAACACAACCATCGATTCTACACCCCTAAAATGGTGTTCTTCGCGTCAATATCGCCCTCTGACCCCATCTCCGTCCATAATATGATAGAAGAGACTAATAGCTTTCGATAGAATCACTGGTCAACGTTATATGTAGTATATTCGCATAGCAGCAGCAGCAGCACATGCATGCAGAGATGCCGTAGGCATGCGTCATCCTTGATCAAAGTAGCAGTTATCGGTGCCGAAAATTGTCGATATTTGCTCTATATGGACGAATTATAGTTCCTTTTGAAGGAGATAATTATTATATGTAATGGTTGGTATGCTATCTTGAGGCTGTTCTATGTAAATTTGTCGAGTATTATGGCCATATTTATGACTTTGTTCATTTTGCTAGTGTTTTGTGTGAGATTTGAGATTGGCACTGGTGCCACTTTCTTCCCGCCAGTAGTAGTCGGTGTGATTTTAAGTAGAGAAGTACCTGCATGCGCCAGCTCAGCTGCTACGTCAGAGATGATGGTATCCTACAACAACATACGATAATAATATCAGGAAGTATCTTATGTACAGTGAGACCTGGCCATTTCATTGTCATGTCCACAGCACAGATTTTTTTAAGTTACAATATATGGATGTGGATGCTCACTCTCGTTTCGCTGATATCTCTCATGAGTTGAAGTCATGAAGTGGAATGTGTAATGTGTACTCCAAAATCAAAGAATTCGAGGATGCTTCCCGATGCCAAGCCAAAGCTGGGTCAGCCGAATGATTTGCAAGAGGGTTGCCAATGATGTAACTCAAACTTAAAGTACGTCTGGATTGTCTCAAGGGATAGATATGTCTATGTATACTGTGAGCTGTACGATACTGTTTCTCAGATTGTTCTCGTACACAAGATATGCATATTTCAGAGCAGCCAATCCGAAACAAAGGATCTTTAACCTTCCGCATGCCAATAATTGTACTTACGAAGCTGATTATTTATCGACGTCGAATGGCTTCGTGCCAGCTAGACGATGATTGGGCTCACCTACGAAATATGGAAAAGAGTAGAAAAGAATGTCTTCCTATATACGAATAGAACTCTGTTTGCATTCTTTTTCTGTTTTCAGTAAGCTCCTTCGCCTTTGCAAATCATGATTCGTCTAAAACTAATTATATTCATTGTATATGTGCAGAAATTCATTCCAATCATCTTTCATTCACTTCACACGAAGTATCGCTGTTTGCCAGAGACACTCTTCTACTTCGTCGTGACATTGTGGTGGGCCCCGGACACGTAGACGGAGATTCTGTCTTCTGCAAATGCTTCGATGCTGCATACTGCAGTAGCTTCACAGTTCTCAACGATGCGTTACTCATTATAGCATGCTCCAACGGGCTCATTTCGTCTGCATCTTCTATTGTAGCCGTAGCAAGAGACTCTGACAAGAGAGCACAGATGACATCGTGACATATTGGTTGGGTTTTCGCGGCCTCATCAGTTTCATCATCGTCTTCAAAAAGCACAGATGAGCTATCACATGCAAAGTGCAATGGAGTCTTTCCATCTACGTCTTGAACGTCACATGCATCAGGGTAGACATGAGCAATGATCTTGATCAACCTCGGAGCCACAGCTGATCCAGCAGCTACGTGAAGTGGTGTCCGACCGAGACAATCCCTGGCAGCTGTTAGGTTGGGACAAATCTCGATCATGTCGAGAACAAGCTCCGGTGGAGGGTCGCATTTCAGTACGGCGTGAAGTAACGTCATGCCATTGAATTCAGGAATCTGTGCGATAATGTTTGACCGAGCTCGGAAGTGTGCTGGACTTGGTTCAAGGGCGTAGGAGCGGAATAAATCCCAATTGCGGGCATCGATCAGTCCCAGCAGGAATGATATGGATTCTAGCACTTCGACGCTGGTCATTGTTGATAGGAGTAGTACAAGAAATGAACCTCGTTGAATGGGCTTCCTCTTCTAAAAAATCTGACTTCGTAAGAATTGGCAAAATATGACCTAGTTAATGTGAAGAAGATCAGTCTCATGAACCAGCACAGCATCAATGTTGGTAAAATCGAATTATAAGAGGTTTTAACTACGTTGAACAATGCTGGAAAGTGCCGATTATCTTCCAACTTCAATGGAAGGATCGGTCTGGCAGTCGAGTCGAGTCGAGTCACATCATCAGAGACAGTGAGGCCCAAGCGAGGTCAAGTAAAATATTTGTAAAGTAGTAAGGAAAGTGGCTGTACAGGTTTTGAAGTGTGTGTTTGGTGTTGTTGTTACTCGTGTTGTTCTTCGTGTTTTTCTCTACTTTCTGTAGGTCGTACTCTTGTTGAAGGGAATGCAGGTACAGAACGTAATTCTACCTACTTATCTCACGGGTGATAACTTTGACGAAGACTAAGATTCCTTTTACCTCATCATGGGGGGGTAACTAATTTTAGCCCCATTGTTGTGTTGTGTTACTTGTTTGAGCATTGAGGGGGGTACATGAACATTTTACAATTTTAGGGTTGTCTTTCTTTTCCAAAGGAAAAGCATTTAAGCGAGGTGATTAGACAACTCTGAGGCCTTATCCGGTACCCCGATTACCGGTAAAAATCATAGAGCGAGTTTACTTATGTATGAGTTCGGGATAATCCCTCAACCGATGATGCCCAGGGGATGTAATGAAAAAAATTGAGGCTATATAATGGGTTCCCTCCTGGGGCCACTAATTAGCGGAAAAACCACTAATTAGTGGTCAGTTTACGTACTCCTACGACACACTTAGAATCGCTCAAACGTTCTATAATTCAGGTGGCACCCTCTTCAATGTCTTGACAATGCGTACACCCATTATCTCACGTGTTCCCTGGAGAGGGCCCAACCTATTAACGTTCAAACACTAGCCTACTGACAAATTTGGCGAACAGCCGACGAGTTTTTTTCGGAAGTTTTGCAACTTCAACTTGGGGGTACGTAGGAATTGATATCAAAAATGTTGCCACCCGTAGAACTCACATTTCATCACACCATCACCATGGCGAAAGAGGCCCAGCATACGAGCCGTCGTATCTGCATTTAGTAGATGCTTTTACCCATCAGAAAGCATACCACAACAGTCACAATATGAGTGGCTAACCAGGTGGTCGAAGAAGAGCATCGAGATGGCCTGGATCCTACAACAATCATGCACAAACTTCACCGGCAACCGGATGATGTCCCAACCACCATGCAAAGTTATTTGCAGTCGACATACGACGGTATTCTACTCGAAAACAACGATCCCTACCCAAAGCGGCCAACCTATCTACAGATGGGGACATGGAAAGCGGCCCATCTACCCAAGAGAGTTCGTTTTGGTTAGCATCTCACATGAATTGAAGCGACGGGGATGCGATGATGACGATTTATCGACACAAATATAATGGCAATATTCAATAATTATTCGACAAATCAACCGCTTTAAATGGAATAAAAACAAAGACAGCATCATATGATATTAATTATAGGAATATTGTTGGTGGAATGGTCCAAATTAATGACAGGGCGGCTGCAGGTGATGCCAGGTTGTGGTGTAGCGCATTTTTTCCAAAAAAAAATTGGCATCCATCAGCACCAAATCACCACTCTATGATGTATGTTTGGCCAATAAGTAATGCAAATCCGATGGTGATCTCTTGCACAGCGACCACAACGACATTAATGTACACGACGATATCCTTTGATTGGCTGTTATCTCCGCTAAACCTGCGCCTACACCTCATTTCAGCAGAATTTGCGCTAATTTGCGCCCTTCTCGTGTCAAGATATCGCATACTAGAGTTGAGAATTCTCCACCCCAACGTGATTTTCGTCGTCAATCAGCCAAGTAAATGTTAGAACAACATCATATGCAGTGCAGGAAAGCTTCCTGCTCTCCTATTCGCCCCAACAGGCGAGCTAGACGGTCAAGCCCGTGCTTGAATTCAAGCCAGATTTTACAAAATGTCGGCAGAAGGTTGGCACACAGTACATCAAGGATAGGCGTGCCACATGCCGCATAGAGGTCAAAACCTACTCCACATATCATAAGAAGGTTCCCATGTGCACTGTTTGTTGGGGGAAGCATAAACAATTACACAACAACACATAATTCTCGACCACTAATTAGTGGTCACTAAAATAGCGATTTTATGGTGTGTATATAGCTATCTCTACTTCTATTTGGGCGTTTTCATTGCGGATTTTTGGGCTTGGACTCTGTTGTAGAGGTCTTTGGTGGTGTATTCCTTGAATGTTAGGGTTTGGGAGGTGTTAGAATGTCCTCTAACTACCCCCTACGTATGACCACTAATTAGTGGTTTTGGCCAGGAGGGAACCCAATAATATATGTAGCTGGCAGCTGGCAGCTTAAGTACTTAGTAAGTACAGTTAGAAAAGTACTGTATATTTATATATTTTATATAAGTGTACTACTTACATATGGATTGTTAGTATCCTCGATCTCCCTACTTCCAATCGATGCTATTGATAGATTAGATAGGAGATAAAAGATAATGATTAGAGTATTTCCGTACTCTACTTGTATCTACGTACGTGTAATCTAACACCCCCCCACAATTCGATATCACGTAGTCGATATCGGATTGTACCAAATAGCATCTCTATCCTTTCAATAAAGGACAAAGGAAGTCCACTTTACAATGAGTGACGTGACCAAGTTGTCTCCAACATCATTGGGGTAATCAAGGGTTGTTTTTGTAACTGAATCATCTGGGTTACCCCGGTCGATCCCAGGATTCCACTGGCTACCATACAGACCCATTTGATCGCCTGAATGCATTAAGGTAACGGGAATATCAGCCACTAGGTAACCTTCGTCAATCATAAACGACCACGGTTTTGCCTGCACTCCAGAGTTAGTTCCAATAATATTCTGCTGATCCACATCGTTCATCTTAGGTCCAATACATTTCCTCTGCTCAACATCGGTTGTCTTAGTTCCAATACAGTTCCGCTGCTTAACATCGGTTGTTTGAGTTCCAATACGTTTCCTCTGCTCAACTTCAGTTGTCTTAGTTTCAACACAATTCCACTGCTCAATTTCAATTTTGTTAGTTCCAATACGAGTCCTCTGCGCGCTATCATTCAGCACTATATCCGCTGCTGTAACCTCAGTCGGTTCAAGCTTCATGGAGCTCTCTTCTTCATCAGTATTGTATTCGTCCTCAACCTTCGGTTCAAGCTTCATGGAACTCTCTTCTTCATCAGTATTGTATTCGTCCTCAACCTTCGGTTCAAGCTTCATGAAACTCTCTTCTTCATCAGTATTGTATTCGTCCTCAACCTCAAATGCAATATGATTTCGCTGAGTTGCTGCTAAAAAAATCTTCCCCGCTGTTTCCAGGTCGTGTTGGAGTTGTGGAAGAGTTTCTACTAATTCCTCATACTCGTCACTGTCTTCATAATTAAATGGTTCATACTGAGTAGATTGCTCAGAGTCGTCAAAGGTGTTAATAAGAGTATCCAAGTTGTGTAGCATGTTATCATGGGCTGCGTACACATCGTCGGCGTCCTCGACTGGTAAGTACCTAATTGATGTTGTTTGCTTTGTAGGAGGTGTGTCACTGATAAATGTTGGTGAATCTACACGTAGTGTTGTTGCTCCGTTAATAATATTGTCATGGCATGTACCTTGTGGAGGTGTGGCAATGACAATTTTGTTTAATAGCGCATGAGTTGCGCCGCCAACAAATTGGTTGGTTGCCAAATTCACAAATGGAATTATGGCATAAATGAACTTCATTGTTGGTGATTGTATAGGCTCTATAACCTGTTATTATCCTCGATCTCCCTACTTCCAATCGATGCTATTGATAGATTAGATAGGAGATAAAAGATAATGATTAGAGTATTTCCGTAATCTACTTGTATCTACGTACGTGTAATCTAACATGGATACTGCGACAGCTTGTCCCATTTGATGAGTTGTTGTTCACGACCGGTAATGCTTACGATTAAAAAGTCCAGGTCAATCACAGTTTTGATGGGTCATTCAATAAGTGAAAGATTACGTAAATACTTTAATATTTGCTTTTATGATTATTCTGTTGTAGTAAGTACGTAAACTGTGCTGTTAAAATTCTCGGCATCATTTTCTAGAAAATACCATCTACTTACGTCATTTACTGACACCTTTTTCATTCACGCTGAAAAAGACATTTTTGCTTCGCGGGCATCTCAATCTGCCATCTGCCCGGCGCCATGCCAATCCACATGCAAACTGCATAACACCTCGTTTACACAACATTATGGCATGTCTAAGTGCGCACAATATCTTCTAATATCCAAGAGAATATGATCATCAAACGCAACACCATCCTATTCCTCTCCACCACCTTTTTAGGTGCCAGCATCACCGCCGCTGCTGATAGAAGCAGCGCAGCACGTCAACTACAGGAGCCAGCGCTGCAGCGAACCTTCACTTCACGCGGGGCTCCTCCGACTCCACTTCCAAATTGTCATGGTGACTGTGATAATGACGACCAGTGTGACGGCGACTTGCAATGCTTCCAACGGTATGTGTTCACACCATTGATATTCGGCACTTTTATCTAATTTCTGTCGTGCGAAACCTTAATTCATGTGTATACATAATATGATAATCTGACCATAATGTCTTTCAATCGCCTATATCATCATCATGCAGCTTCGACTACGAGCCTGTGCCCGGATGCACGGGCGGCGACAGTCAATGGAGGAAGGTTGACTTCTGTGCTGTTCGTGCAACTGAGAACACTCTTTGGATGAAGGGAAATAATGGAAGTCCGTCGCGTAGTTTCCCCCTTGGACTTTGTGAAGCAGATTGTGATACTGATGCCGAGTGCCAGGAAGGGCTGGTTTGGTAAGTGACATCGTGCTTGTTACAGTTTCAAGATATGTGTTGATAATAGACTTACCATTCTTTGCTTTTTATCTTTTTTAGTCAACAACGCACAGGAAATGAGCCTGTGCCAGGATGCATCGGTGATGCAATTCCCGGTGAAGACTACTGTAGACCTGCTGTTGTTCCGGTTACACCGGCCCCGACACCGCCAGTAACACCCCCACCGACTTCACCCCCGTCAACGCTCCAAGTTGTCTTCACTGGACTCGGCGATCCTCCCTCTCCTCTTTCCGAGTGCCAAGGTGACTGTGACGATGATACTCAGTGCGCAGGCGAATTGGTTTGCTTCCAGAGGAGTGGAAACGAAGCTGTTCCTGGTTGTCCCGGAGACGCAACGTCTGGTGTAGACTTCTGTGCTGTACGTGCAACTGCCAACACTGCATGGTTGAAGGGAGATAATGGAAGTCCTGCTGAGAACTTTCCCCTTGGCCTTTGTGAGGGAGATTGTGATTCTGATTCGAATTGTCAGACTGGACTCGTATGGTAAGTGGAATATGCTGGATTAGGTTGAAGATGTATTTGTATTGATATCATACTTATCATTTGTCCTTGCTTTTTCAGTCAACAACGCACAGGAGACGAGCCGATTCCCGGATGCATCGGCGTTGCAGCAACTGGTGAAGACTACTGCAGACCTCCAACGCTCGAAGTTGTGTTCAGTGGCAGTGGAGCGCCTCCAAGCCCACTC
Organism: Skeletonema tropicum; assembly: GCA_037178625.1. Lineage (NCBI taxonomy): Eukaryota > Bacillariophyta > Thalassiosirophyceae > Thalassiosirales > Thalassiosiraceae > Skeletonema > Skeletonema tropicum. The sequence goes on along the minus strand of CM074144.1, from coordinate 1,767,188 downwards.
CTTGAGTGTCAAGGAGATTGCGACAATGATGACCAATGTGATGGTGACTTGGTTTGCTTCCAGAGGAGTGGAGACGAATCTGTCCCTGGTTGCACGGGAAGCACAAGTTCTGGCACAGACTTCTGTGCCGTGCGTGCAACTGCCAACACTGCATGGTTGAAGGGAGATAATGGAAGTCCTGCTGAGAACTTTCCCCTTGGCCTTTGTGAGGGAGATTGTGATTCTGACTCGAATTGTCAGACTGGGCTCGTATGGTAAGTGGAATATGCTGGATCAGGTTGAAGATGTATTTGTATTTATCAGCACACTTATCATTTGTCCTTTCTTGTGCAGTCAACAACGCACAGGAGACGAGCCGATTCCAGGTTGCATCGGTGTTGCAGCAACTGGGGAAGACTACTGCAGATATCCAACGCTCGAAGTTGTGTTCAGTGGCAGTGGCGCGCCTCCAAGCCCACTCCTTGAGTGTCAAGGAGATTGTGACAATGATGACCAATGTGATGGTGAATTGGTTTGCTTCCAGAGGAGTGGAAACGAAGCTGTGCCTGGTTGCACGGGAAGCACAACGTCTGGTACAGACTTCTGTGCTGTACGTGCTACTGCGAACACTGCATGGTTGAAGGGAGATAATAATAGTCCCTCTGAGAACTTCCCTCTTGGTCTTTGTGAAGGAGATTGTGATGGGGATAGTGATTGTCAGACTGGGCTCACCTGTCAACAACGCACAGGAGACGAGCCGATCCCAGGTTGCATCGGCGTTGCAGCAACTGGTGAAGACTACTGCAGACCTCTTGAGATCTCCCCTACAACTCCTCCAGGAAATCAACCTACCTATGCTCCTAACACATTCGGTGCGACATATGTACCCGGAGATTTGTCTGTGCCTTGTGATGGAGGCAAAGTCATGCTTTCGAAGGGAATGGATTGCAAGCTTCTCACTACAGCAGGACAGTACGTGCAGTACGACAACGGTGGGCAGAGTACAGTCCCCATGCACGGAAGAGCGGACGGAGCAGCTGTCATCGCTCATCCTAGTGATGGCGGGTGGTACTACACAAGCAATTCAGAGAACGGCAGTGGTGGCGGAGGAGTGGGCACGTTGCGTTTCAATGCGAAAGGAGAAGTGATCGGGTACAAGATGGATTTGGAAGGTACAACCCGTAACTGTGGCGGAGGCAAAACATACTGGGATACATGGGTGACTTGTGAGGAGGATGGCAGCAATGGATTCTGCTGGGAAGTTGATCCCTTCACGGGTCACACAGCCAAGACCAACGCTGTGATTGTAGGAGGCAACTATGAAAGCTTTGCATATGACGACCAAGATCCGGAGGTAGAGGCTCGTTTCTTCACCACTGAAGACAGTGGCAATGGGCCTCTCACGAGGTACACACCCGCCGCGGCTGCTTTCAACACTGGCAATAAGTATGATATCCTCACTTCGGACGGTGGGACTCATGATTACCTTGTTCTCAATGCTGACGGCACGTTTTATTGGAGCACAAATGAGAGTGCAGGTGCGAGTAGCGCCTCCACGTACTTTCCAAATGCCGAAGGGATTGATGTGATCAATCGCCAGCTTTTCTTCATTTCGAAGGTGAACAAGGAGCTGTTTGAGCTAGATCTTGCCGCCGGCACATGGATCGTGACTTCGACAGTTTCAGGTGCATTCGATAAACAGCCTGACCAAATCCAAAAGGTGGTTGGAGATTCAGACTTCTTGTACTTTTGTGAGGATGGAGGGTCGTCCAGTGATATTCACGGCAGGAACAAAGACGGAGAGTTCTTCACAATTGTGCGCGGCGATGGATATGGCTCTGAGACTAGTGGACTTGCTTTTAGTCCAGACAACAAGTTCATGTATTTTGCATTCCAAGGCAACTCGAATATATATGCGTTCTGGCGAACAGATGGTTTGGACTTTGGCGCAGTGAAAGCGGACATTAAGTATCACCAAACGTAGACTTTCAACTCTAGGTCTAGGTTGATTCTGATGTTTGTTCAAAAAATTCGCAAACAGTTTTGGGAATTTTCTAATGAATGCTCATGGGGTAACATTTATTGTAGTATCTAAGTATGTAGACAAAAATTATCATCACTGTCGAGATTACCTTTCTCATACTCATTTGTGCTGAAGTCTATCTCCTGCCTTTTAGGCAAAAGCACGGAACAAGCAATGTTTACGGTTTTAGGTTCGATCATGGAGAGAAGAAGCAAAGAACAACTCAACTCTTACTCCATGTAGAGATTGTCTACACTCTCAACCACAGCAAGAATCCGATCAGGTCCGTCATCCGATCCGTCCGCCGGGCGGCCGATTCACGAAGGCAAGAGGAACAAGGAATGCGAGTTTTGAAACTCTCTCTTATCTTTCTCCTATCTTTCTCGATCAACGATCAACGCACCCCGCCACTTTGTGGGCGGGCATGAACTACTAGGAGTACTTTGTCTCCAACAGCGCCGCTTGCGTCAATACATGCACACACAAAATGTTACACTCTGGAAGTCGACTTCTTTGTTCCCATGCCTCACGTTTCCACTCGCTCCTGCCGAAGAAGAAGTTGCGCCTCAAGAAACTACTCCTCATGATTTTGTTACGTGTACCCACCGTCCTATATATATGACTTTCTTTTTTTTTTTTTTTTTTTTTAAGATAAATAAGTGATTAGTTTAGGATGGTATTCAGGAGCTGTTTACTGGGCAAGCTGGATCTGAACTTGCCCATTTTAGGTAATAAGAGGAGTGCAGTCTAGGTATCTCTAGTTCAGTGGCAAGTCCGCACTCCTCTTGTCACCTGTGCTAGGTGATGGTATGTTCCTCCTCCCTCCTACTCTCAACTGCCTCTCGACAGGTGAGAGTGAGAGTCCTCACTCAACCTCTGCCACCGCAGGGGTGGGGGAGAGGGGATTACTCCCCACTCCAGGTGTGCCAGTTGGACATCCCCGGCCCATTCTCAATGAGTGGCCGGATGCGGTGGTGCCTGTCCCTACTCCCTCTGAGCAGGAGGGAGTTTGCCCGGACTAGGGCAAGGGACATGCGTACCCGCACATAGAATATCATCTGGCTACGCTGACGCTCCCACTTTTCAGCTAAGTGTGTACCCAGTTGACGCATCGCATTCAAGGCCTCTCTACCTGGCATTCCATCAGCCGTGAAGCAGAGGGGGGTGAAGTCCCGACGTCGTTCAAGACAAGCTGCCTTGTACTTGCGGATTTTCTCCCTCTCTTGTTGCCTCAAGACAGCCGAAGGCGCCTTGTTGCGGTAGGAGCGGCAGTCCGCGTCGGTGATGCGAGTGTCAAAGACAGTTCGACGCTGTCTCTTCCAGAAGTGGGAGACCATCACATCTCCACGCTCTTCCGTTGTTGTCACTGGGGTCGACCCATCAGTTGCGTTGTGTTGTTGCGTGGTATTTTCAGCCTCTGCTGCGGCAGCAGCCTCTGCCTCAGCAGCAGTGCGTTGAGTACTAGTGTAGATAAAGGGTTCGTACTCAACGTCACCGGGAGTAAAGGCTTGCTTGCACAAGGAGCCAAATTCTCTCGTAACATCATTGTGGCGGCAATGGACGAGACCGCCCACCTTGCATTGGAGAGCATGTTCCACCGTCATTTTTGCACCACATCCATCGCATAGGTCTGACAAATCCATCGGCTTCAGGTTGTACCGGAGACGTACGTTGTCTCGAAACTCTTCAGCCGATAGGATCGTGCCATTGAGGCGGTTTGGGACAGCCGTCAGCCAACATCCAGTCTCACAGATCCGTTCCAACCTCCTCTTATCACCTGGTTTCTCTCTCCCCCACTGGGTGAGATGGTACTCAGCATCAAGCTTCTTCGCTTCCTGCGATCCAATTTTAGCCATCATAGCTGAGTACTGGTGGGTTTTCGGGCACAGTTCCCGACGATTGACCAGCGTTTCAACCAGGTGTTCCACCGCTTGTCGCGACGTTTTGAAGCAATCCTCAGATTGTTCCACAGGGAACCGGATTGCTAAGCCTGCATGTTTCACACTAAGGGAAAGCAGGTGTCGCAACTCTCCAGATAATTCCGAAGGTTGCTCCTCTACCCTGAACTCGTTGCCGCTGGAAGAAAAGACGCTACTGCTGTTGTGAGCATTGCATTGCTGCGATAGTTATTTATTATGTAGTTGTGACGCTCCCAAACTCAAACCCCTGAATGTGACATGTGACACTGCCCGCCAAACCACTTCAAAATGACTCTCCCAATCAAATAAACCGCGCGTGGCGTGGCGAAGTAGCGCAAGAAATTAGCTTGCGCCTTGCCTTCTCCCTTCTCCTTCCTCGTCAAAACTGGCGGTTACGGTGCCAAATTTTGGCGACAACTAACACAGCCCGCGGGTCAGTTTTTTACACACTCTCTCGTTTTACACGATCAAAAGGGTTACGTAAATACAACTAACTCATGATATATTTATTTCTCTCATGATTCTCACTACTTATTACTTCTAACTTAAGTATGTGTTAGATAGCAGATAGAAGTCGTATGTAACCTGATTTTACTCTTCTTTCGTTTACATTTAGCGGACTCTTATCTAGTTAGAATGCCACACCATTCCCAAAATGCATTGCAAAGGCATCTCAATATTCGCGGAGTGGGGAGGGACCCATGAAGCGCTGAAATCGAAATCTATCTGTCGAACCGCATGATCTGGGTAAAATTGCGCGAAATCCTTAAGTGTAGAAATCCTTATTTATTGCGGGAAGGAATTTTGTTAGGGTTAGTCTTTGTTACATTTTGTTACCCCAAAGTTCGAATCGTCACACAAATGTTACAGCGATTCTTTTGGCATGTTATCGTTTGGTTTACGATCGAATAAGTAGTAATGCTGCCCGCATAAGCTATGATACGGCTAGGCAATGCTAGGAAAAAGGATTTTATTTCATATCTCAATTTAGTGAGTAGTTAGAAGAATCTGCCGCTGACCCCATCGCCTGCCTCTCGCAGGCATGGGGTCAGCGTTCGAAAATCAAGATACCTGAGGTTGCCGCTCATTGTTCAAGTTCAACCTCAGCTATGTGCATGCGCCTAGAGTACTGCTTTATCTCTCCTCTTTTACTCGCACACGGTGCACCCTAGTTAGAATGCCACACCATTCCCAAAATGCATTGCAAAGGCATCTCAATATTCGCGGAGTGGGGAGGGACCCATGAAGCGCTGAAATCGAAATCTATCTGTCGAACCGCATGATCTGGGTAAAATTGCGGGAAATCCTTAAGTGTAGAAATCCTTATTTATTGCGGGAAGGAATTTTGTTAGGGTTAGTCTTTGTTACATTTTGTTACCCCAAAGTTCGAATCGTCACACAAATGTTACAGCGATTCTTTTGGCATGTTATCGTTTGGTTTACGATCGAATAAGTAGTAATGCTGCCCGCATAAGCTATGATACGGCTAGGCAATGCTAGGAAAAAGGATTTTATTTCATATCTCAATTTAGTGAGTAGTTAGAAGAATCTGCCGCTGACCCCATCGCCTGCCTCTCGCAGGCATGGGGTCAGCGTTCGAAAATCAAGATACCTGAGGTTGCCGCTCATTGTTCAAGTTCAACCTCAGCTATGTGCATGCGCCTAGAGTACTGCTTTATCTCTCCTCTTTTACTCGCACACGGTGCACCCTAGTTAGAATGCCACACCATTCCCAAAATGCATTGCAAAGGCATCTCAATATTCGCGGAGTGGGGAGGGACCCATGAAGCGCTGAAATCGAAATCTATCTGTCGAACCGCATGATCTGGGTAAAATTGCGCGAAATCCTTAAGTGTAGAAATCCTTATTTATTGCGGGAAGGAATTTTGTTAGGGTTAGTCTTTGTTACATTTTGTTACCCCAAAGTTCGAATCGTCACACAAATGTTACAGCGATTCTTTTGGCATGTTATCGTTTGGTTTACGATCGAATAAGTAGTAATGCTGCCCGCATAAGCTATGATACGGCTAGGCAATGCTAGGAAAAAGGATTTTATTTCATATCTCAATTTAGTGAGTAGTTAGAAGAATCTGCCGCTGACCCCATCGCCTGCATCTCGCAGGCATGGGGTCAGCGTTCGAAAATCAAGATACCTGAGGTTGCCGCTCATTGTTCAAGTTCAACCTCAGCTATGTGCATGCGCCTAGAGTACTGCTTTATCTCTCCTCTTTTACTCGCACACGGTGCACCCTAGTTAGAATGCCACACCATTCCCAAAATGCATTGCAAAGGCATCTCAATATTCGCGGAGTGGGGAGGGACCCATGAAGCGCTGAAATCGAAATCTATCTGTCGAACCGCATGATCTGGGTAAAATTGCGCGAAATCCTTAAGTGTAGAAATCGAAAATTATTGCGGGAAGCAATTTACTTAGGTGAAGTCATTGTTACATTTCGTTACCCGAACGGTTCGAATCGTTACGAATGTTACGCTGATTCCAAAACTCTCCATCGCCATCGTTAAAACTCTCCATTGCCATCGTCACCTCCTAATGAATCCAATACAGCAGATCGACGCAGCAGATTGACGTGAATGATTTATTGAATTGAAGCAGCTCTTTCAGAAGATGTCTGGTGCTGAGGTTCTGACTGGAAGAAGCTGAGAAGCCAAATGAATTTGATCGAGCAGCAATATTCAATAATTCGTTTCTATTCGAGCTCAACGTCGGTGTGATTTGTCTGATTCGATTTTAATTTAATAATAAAATAATGCCTCCTAGAAGAAGAAGAACACGACGGCGACGTAGTGATGCTGATACGGCTGAAAGCACTAACGTCAAGATTCAAGAGCAACTTGTGGATATTCGCAATGCTTTTGGCAGTGAGACAAATTGTAAGATTTTATTCAATTGTTGGATGAATAAAAGTCGTACCGATGATGAAGCTAAGAGAGGTCATTCTGCATGGAAAAAAATATTGAATTTGAGAGCAAAGCATGATCGGCTTGTTCAGGAGGAAGAGAATGCTGCTCGATTAGCTCAGGAGGAAGAGGAACGTCATCGGCAGGAAGAAGAAAAGCGCAACAGAGCCGAAGAGATTGCTCGTCAAGATCGTGAAGAGACCGCTCGCCTAGCTCGAGAGGAAGAAGTGGATGGTGATAGAGAGGGGAATCTCACTATTGATAGACTTCGTTCACAGATTGTAGCGCAGGAGGAAAGTATTAGACGCGATTTTACCACTGAGTATATCTGCCGCTCTTTGCATGCGAATTGGAGGGAAGGTCGTCAAACAGATGATCACGCTAAGCGTGGATATGATGCATTGGAAAAATTAGATGACCTGTACTTGAGACTTGAGAATGCAGAAAGAGCGGCAGGAAATGCAGAAAGATCGGCAGGAAATGCAGCAATAGGAGAGCTGTCCCCTGCTTTTGATGGTCTTTGTTTAGGTGAAAATGACGATGTAGATGACGATGTAGAAATGGTAGTAGTAAATACAGCAGGAGTCAGCATTGATGAGTCGAACTCGACGTCATTGGATGATGATTTGGAAAATTCGTCTCAGTCGAATGAACTTCAGAGTGAGTTGTTTTTGTAAAGTTTTTGTATGATTTCGTCGAGTTTTTGTAGTAGTTTTTGTACTAACTCAATCGTAATGCTCTCGATCAAAGGTGGGCAATGTGACAATTGTAAACGGAAACAATTTGACTGTTCTAGCTTCTATCGTATTGAGTTCGTCGAAGTGATGAGTGATCAAATCAAAAACAGCACTTTGTATAAGAATGTCACATCGAGTAAGAGTTCTCACACTGCTCGTCCATTACATTTGTGTTCCGCATGTCATACTCATTTGAAGAAGGACGTGACTTCGGAAGCTGGGGGGGATAATCAAGACGAAGATGGAGAGCAGATCATGGAGGAGATTGGTGATGGAGATGGTATTGTAGAGGATGGGGCTCAACCCCCAAAGAAAAAGACTTCGGATCACAATAGCTTCAGAAACATAGTCTATGCTTTCTTGTGGGATGTGCTGAGTGGCAAGCACAGCGATCACTTTGATTCGTACTATTTTCATGAAATATACGGAGAGAAGCTTTGGCAAATGATTCCTGTATCCATGAGACCTTGGTGGATTGATTCGGTCAAAGAAATTCAATTCCATGGGCATTATCCGTTTGAGAATTGTACTATTGATCATCCTCCGAGTGTTTTCGTTGACAAGACCGAAGTTTGTGCGCTGTTCGAGTCGCAAGTCTGTGAGTCATTGCCTTCAATGGCCAAAGCTTTGGACAACGACGATGTAACTGACCAAAATGTGCTGTGTCCATTTGGTTGTGCTGATAGTTACAACAATTGTGAACATATAGAGTGGGCTTTAGTAATCCAATTCATGCTGAAGAAGATTACACTCAACTTACCGTCTGGATTGTTAAAGAAATACCGATTCTACATGAATGCATCGGATAATTATTTCAGGCCTAATGACGATTACCCGATGTTGTACATGAACGAGCAATGGAAAGTAAGACCTGGTGTGATTTTGACGAGGAAAGGTGAATGGAAAGCTCTTGCATGTGCAAATCATGGTAAACCCACCGACAGGTTACGATTACATCTTCCACGGTCACCATTCACGTTCAACGTCAATGCACGGCGTGGTGATATGATAGCTCCAATGCATCTCATCTCTAGGGTGGCAAAAGCACCAAGAACGAGTTCATATTCGAGTACAGCAAGAATGACGACTCAGCAAGTTGAGTATAGTGGAGCTGATTCGTTTTCTTTGGCACAAAATGCACGGATGGGACACCTCTCTACACTGCAGTCCTTCCATAATTCAGCTACGTTTCTGTGTCGTCCGGACATACGTATGCACATTACTAATAGGCAGAAAGACGGTGGATTTGCATCAAACTTCTTCAATGACTTGGCTAGATTCTCTGAAGAAGTTTTTCCAGATGGCGCTGCTTCGTTGGCTGAGTACATTCAGGGGTCGACATACATACCTGTCAAGATTGCAATACGGCAATGGTTGAGGTTACAGAAGCATGACCAAGTTAAATACAGACGAACTTTAGATTACGGCGAATCGAGAGAAGAAAAACTCAATCGGAGCTGGATAAGATTCATCAACGTAATGCAAAAAGAGGATAGTACAGGATTTGGATATCAATTTCGTGCGATACCAAAGTGCGAGGGAAAGCGTGGTTCGAATATAAATATGCTCCCTGTGTGGACGATGTTCGGTTTATTGTCTGCTTCGGCTGAGTTGTGGGATCTACTTGATACAGAGACTACTTTTACCAAAGAGAGTTGGCAAGGGAATATATTGACGAATATTGGTTATCATGTATTTCAACAAGAGACCGTCAGAGTACCGAAGGAGCATCCATTCAAGAAGCTGACTGTTTCGAAAACTGCAGAGCGTTTCAATACACACACTGCGGGATCGTTCCGGGTGATCCACATGAATATTTTTTGTCTGCCGACAATTTCCGGAATCTTTTCGCTACATATGGGGATTCTATCAAGATATTCGATTCTACACCCGACGACGAACCCATTTTAAATGGAGTTGAAGATGACGACACGTTGGTCAACACGAAGTTCATCTTGTTCGTCACTTGCGGACATATAGTATCCGAAGAAATCAGTGCTGGAGGACACAAGTTTGAGCACAGAGTACTTCTGTGTGTCGATGGTGGTGGTAACGGTCGCAATTTCAAAGGGTGTAGGTTTATGAAATACGGAGGAAAGTTCAATTCATACTGGAAGCAGTATAAAAATGATGATGTTGTTTCTCAGTATCAGCATGGGTCTGATCTACGTTTCATACAAGAAGACGATGCATCGTATTATGTTTCTTTGTATGTCAGAGTAGATCCCATTGAAGATTATGACAGGTATCAAGTTGAGCTGTTGAAATCTTTGGGTGGTCAGGGTCACGTGATTTGTGCATGCTGTCGATTTCCACTCATCGCATCACCAACTCCAAGGAAGCAGAAAAAGAAGTGTAATGCGTGGTCAGGAGATGGTGAATATCAACCCTGTTCTCGTAAGGAATCGTTCGTTTGCAGCAATATTGAGTGTAACGTGAGGTGCTGTAGAATGTGCTTCAAATCAAAACCAAAGGATCAAATTACAGTTTTGATACGTCATGATCTCGTGGATGATTCGGCAACTACAGATCAAGCTGATAATGAAGGTGGGAATGATGCCGACGACAATATCGATGATGTTAATGTTGATCAAATGGATCAACCTCTTGACGATCTGAATATCGAAGATGAATGTAATCAATCCTCTCCAATTGATATCGATGAGGGTACTGATAATGATGCTTTGATTCAAGGTGCTGCTGGAACCGATGCGGGTATGATAATGAATGATGATTTATATCGACATACGAGCTGTCCTTATGACCTTGTATATGCTGATCAAGATAATATATTTGACAGCAGTGATGGTATTAATAGCGATGCCATTCCTACGACTGATGCTGGGATATTTCCTACTGAATTCCACCAACGCCCTGGTGCAGGTATTGTGAGCGGACGTGTGTTGATGAATGTAATGGGTTCTATTTTGAAGAGACGCAATAAAACACTCACTGGTACTCAAGGGGAACAGAATTTCGTACAGCAACTTTGCGCATCAAGTCCTGGGACTTCGACGTGTGTGATGTTTCCTGAGGCTTCCATCTTTACCCGTCTTTTCTTTTCTTGTGCATCTGATGATAACCTTACTCCTCTCGGTGCATTACCTCTGTTTGCAATCAGCGGTGACAGTCATTTGGGCATGGCCCCAATCGATGATCAGCTTCGTTCGAGAGTGATGTGTCCATTCTCGACGGCTTCGACTGACCCAAATCATACTAGCTACGTCTATGATGCATTGACTAATTTGGCACTGAACAAGGGTGATTCGAGGATTATGGCAGTACGAGGTTTGAAAGTTAGTGGTAGAAAGCTGATACCTCGCGAAGAAGACGACAATGACGACATATTTCGTGAGAAGATGAGGGGTGATGCTGATGGGTATAGAAATGTTCAAAACCTGTGTGCTTCGATGGAGTATATACAATGGTCACATTTTTACACATTGACACTGAGCCACCGAACTCACCCCGGGATTCGGTCGAAGTTTCTATGGAAAGAGAGGCAGGAATGGCTCAAATATCATCCCCATTATCCGAATATTGCTGAAGGAGACAAACGAGATTTCATCAATGCTTTTGAGGATGCGTACACACATCAGATGACTCCGAAATGGCTTGATGTAACAGATATCATTTTGAACGCAATACAGAATCAATTGACTCATATTGGGGCATCTAATGCGATATTTGGCAGGCATGAGTATCAAGATAGTGCAGGTGAGTTTAGTTACAATTGATACAATAGCTTATTTCTATCTCAAGTTGAAGCTGATATGTCATTTTGTGTCATAGGTAATTGCTCTCATATTCACATGATATTGGCAATCGACCAATCCTCGATCGACAAAGAGCATATACGTGAATACCTCAATGATTTGATTGCTGGGCATGTTTTGGAAGTTGTCCCTCCTGAAAAGATACATGAGTGGATCAGTAAGGGATTGTTAAGTGATGAACAAGACGCTGCTAGATTGACACAATTGGCCAATATAGTTTTGCGACATGACTGCACCCCACGCTGCCAGAAACGAGTTAAATCGGAAGGCGGTGAAGATGATACCAAATGCAGAAAGCTCAACAGTGTTAGAGATACACCAGATCCAACGCAAGATTGCTTCGTACCAATAGAATGCAAATGGGGAGGTAACACGAAAGAGTTAAGTACTGGAAAAGATTGGGATATACAATTCAGAGAACAATGAATATGCAAGTACCTTTTTTAAGCCGACGAGGCATATGACAGCATGTCAACCCAATGCAACCTGCAACATGAGCCCAGTAGATAGAGAGTTATTCGCGCTCTTGAGGTCAATGCAAAACTTACAGTGGCTGTTACATACAAATGGAGTTTGCAAGTATGTCGTCAAATACTTGGTGAGTGCATCTCTGTGTGTCAAGTGATTATTTTATGGAGATTATATTTCTCACTATTTCTCGACACTCAGGTCAAAATTGATCAGAACAATCGCGTAACGTTGTACGCTAATCCTAAAACGGGAGCTATAGAAGCTGGAAGTACCTTTCTTCACAATACAAAGATTACATCGTCGAGGATGCGCGAAGAAGAATGGCACAAGAAACAGCGTGATTACAGCCACCCGAATGGACGGGAAATTGCTTTACCTGAGATGCTTCATAAAGTTTTGCTTCGTGACGAGGTGTTATCTAACTTGAATTTCACTGATGTCTGCACTCTGCCGTACGAGCAGAGATCACAAGTGAAACAAGATGTGAAACAAAGAACTGAGAGGCGTGGGAGAAACGAGAATGGCAATGATAATCAACAAGCAGAAGACACTCCTGATCGTCAAGATTGCTTGGTGCCTACTCAGCGACGGCGAGAGAGAATGGATATGGAATATCACATAACTGATGCTCAACAGCTGACGTTCAGTGAAAGAAAGGGTAGCTTCGATAAGGTATCTTTGTTTGGGTTGAGAGAGCCAAGGATACTGAGACTTGCGAATACGCTGAAGATTTACTATCGTTGTTTTCTCACTCACAAGAACGTAACGAAGTTGGCTGATATTGAAAAATCTTGGGACGAGGCGCCGCAAATGTGTGCCTGGTTCGACTGCCTTGGAAGAAGGACCAAACTGCGGATGAGTGCAATAGATATCTTTATTGACCACATCAAATCCAATTACGAAGAGGCTGACTGGCCAGTACAACTTGAAATCGACGAAATGCTTTCGATGCTCGAGGTAGTCAAAAAGGATGACGATTCATTATCTGTAGGTGAAAAGTTGAAGAAGAGAGAAATTATGGAGGTGTACATAGAAAATGATTCGAAGCAGTTGCCTCCAATACCTGTATTTTCCATGGTCACGCCGAACAATCCTCATCAGTTTATTATACATCTCCTCCTCACACTGGGAAGATACGACACAGAGAAAGACATACTCCTTCGGCCATCAATGAGAGATTGCTTCCGTGCTGCTAAGTTGATGGGAACGGATGATGACGAGGAGTCAATACGGCGAGATGCTGGCAAGATTTTGTATCGTTACATTATGGAACAACTTGTTTTCAGTCCATTCTCATTATCCAAGGCTGAGCATTACATTTTGATTGCCAATCAAGTGATACTTGATGCTGTCCTTTTGAATGCTATCTCAATTCACGAGTTGCCTCCTGTTACAATGGTTAGCCTGATGGAGAAGATTGATGGGGATGAAGCTGCAATGTGGGGTTTGATGAAAGAGGCCCAGCTCAATGCAATTGACCATCAAGTCACGGTAGAGAACACTCCAGAAACAGAAGCATTGATGAATTGTTCGCGTATGAATCCGATACATTGGATTCCAGAGGAAGTGTTGGTACAATCCGAAGGGCAAACTCTCCAGTCCTACAATGAGCAAAAGTTTGCTGTTGGAGTTGTAGCAAAGGAGATTCGTTCATATGCAGATTCCGAATCTCTTCTGCAATGCACAAATACGATTATTCATGGATGCCCCGGTGCTGGGAAAAGTTTCGTGTCTCTTTATTGCATTCTATTCGCTATATCTCAAGGTTTGAATGTATGCCCAACTTCAATATCAGGAATTAATGCTGCTCGAATCGGCGGAATCCATTGGCACTCTCTCTTTCGTATTGATCCTCATCAGAATAATGCTCCGCCCAGTAGACAAGCCGAGCTGGTGATGATGAAGATTGAGCGTGATCCACTTCATGTATACAAGCTTAGAACGATGGACATCTTATTTTTTGATGAATTTTACCAGCTATCTTCCGAGCATTTGGCAGTCACAGAGATGATCCTTCGTAAGGTTAGGAGATCCAGCCAACCATTCGGAGGAGTTTTGTTGATTTCAAATATGGATCACACACAAGGTGGAGCAATCAACGGGACCCCATTATTACTATCTTCGTTCATGTACACGTGCTTTCAGTTGATTGAGTTGAATCATTCTGTCAGAGCCCACGGAGACCAAGACTTCATACGCATACAACAAATTGCTCGGATGGATCCTTTTAAATTGCAACAAGATCAGCATTTGGTATCAGAATTCAGAGACCTTGTTAGTCGGAAGCTCACGTTTAAACCAAATTGGAGAGATGTACCTCCACTGATGATGAGATGCTTTTCAAGACGTGATGAAACATATAATGCGTTAGCAGCCTTGGTTGAACAAGAAAGAGATTACTTTATGAGACATCCTGATATCAATCATGTCATTATTGAGGCGAACGATTTACAGCGGATTCATGGCTCCCACGAATGGACGAATGCTACTCAGTCGACAATATCAAGCTTGAATAAGACTCTTCGCGAGGTACAAACTCTGGTGCTTTCAAAAGGGAGTCAATTTGAAATCACAATGAATGATACTAGTTCTGGTGGAAGTGGTCCTCAATATTATCAGTCGCAAATTGCTGTTATATACGATGTCCCGAGCCAAGAACGTGTTGATCGAAGAAGCCCGATAGAAGTACTAATCCCACCGCCTGGTGATGTCGTCAATTTCAATGATGAAAGTCAATGCCCAACGAAAGAAGAACTGATACAACAAAGGAAATGGAAGAGGGTTCGAATTCCACTTGCCAATCATAACAGAGTATGTAATGTACGTGGCGGGTTTCAGGCAAAGAGGGAGCAATACGCATTGAAGCCACTCGGAGCCACGACAATTAGCAAAGCTCAAGGTCAAACGCTTTCGCCCGGTATAGCTGTAGAATTTTCTCGCCAGAACGCACCTTGGTGCAAGGACCAGGTTGTTGTCTCCACGAGTCGCTCGGAAGAGTCTACATTCACATGGATTATCGGTGAGAAGCAATTTGCCATAAATCTCATGTGCAAGCTTATTCAAAAACCTACAGAGTATACGCGAATGATATCTGATATAAAAAAATTAACGGAAATCTTAAAGTACGTCATGGTTGGCCCTCCAGGGGCGAAATTATCTACAATTATCTAGAGCAATGTCACAAGTTACTACCCTCCGAGTGTAATTAAGCAAATAACCAACAGTTTTTCCATCACCCCGGAATTAGCAAAGAGGCAGTGATATGAAATTCCAAACCAAGTAATGGTCTTTTTTCCCAGATCGCACTCCGAGCTGCGACACCTCAAACAGCCAGGATTTGGCACGGGGGAGACTCGAACCCAAGACCCCAAACCAGAAGAGAGGCGGTGATACCACTACACCACACCACCTCTCGAATGATATCTGATATAGTGGCAATGCTAACAGTCAACCGCGATAACTCCGTTCAACAACCAACGTTTGGAATTGATCTTCGTAATTGTTTCCCTTTCAGGAGTGTGCACTTTGAACTTCCAGTTGATTCAAATGGATTCATTTACATTCTGTACAGTTTGAGAGATAAGCGTGTAACATACACTGGCGAGACTGAAAATATGAGAAGACGAATACACGAGCACAACACAGGTTACGGCTCATCTGGTACGTCTCCTGTAACGCTGAGACCATGGGCTATTGGAGCCTTCATCACAGGCCCTCGCCTGAAGGACAAAAGTTATCGATTATACGTTGAAGGATTATGGAGAGACAAAATAAGAACGGCAGGAAGAACGAATGTCCCAACACTTCACAGAATTGAATTGGCTGAGACGATCGTAAGAAATTTGAACGATGATGACAATGAAAATAAGTGCAGATACGTTATAACAGTTGAATCGTGTGCTGGGCAAAACGATGAAGGTGATGTCAATCATTACAGCACTACCGACGTAGGTGACAACGATTTTGATGAATAAATATATATAGTTACTTGATTACATGCTACAAATGTAATGTAAATACATATTGGAAATATGGAAGCCATGCATGGTCTGCTGCCAGACTCAAAAGGAATGTTTATCCCATCATCGCAACCAATCTATTGAGATTGATCTTCTTGTCATTGAGTACGTTGCGATCGACTGCATTGGGAGTTGTCGGAACCGCTTTCACCAAATGGATATTAGCTGTTCCAGCCTCAATGTTGTTGTTGTTGTTGTTTTGGTTGTTCATGCCGGCATTATTATTTTGAAGCTGGTTAGCTCCATGATCTTCAACGACAGCTTGGCGGGTCCAGGCAACAATCGTCCATCCTCCATGGTTGTTGACGTACCTGAGACACTTCTTTACTCTCTTCACAACAAAATTCATGTTTCGAAAGTAATGGATAGGACGTACAGCAGGGGGCCGTTCATTTTGCAATAGCATATCCTCCACGAACCTCTTGCTGGTGAATCCCTCAACGATGAGATCTGGAGCTACACCATCACAGGAAATAGATAGAGTAAGACTCGGAATCACATGTCCCCCCATGTTTGAACCACGGAAGCAAGCACAGCTTGTTGCGGGAGTCTGGTTATATCCATTTGAGAAGCATGCCAAGTCACAAAAAGACCCAGTACATGGGGTCGGCTGAATCGATAGACTCCTCAATGTCATTTGGCAGCGATTGAGGATAATCCCTGTGGTTGACGTAGTGTCAAAGATGGGAGGAACAGTGCGCAACGTGAAGTTTGGCTTCAAAGCTATGAAAGGATGCTTTGTCTCGACAATGGGCAGATTATTTCTCATAGCGTTTCGAACCATGGGTGATATGATCAATACATACGAACCAACGCCTGGGAGATGGTGTGGATGGATAAGAGGGTTAGAAAAGTGTGTACGTGAATAAAGGTAAGGTAACATAACTATCACTTACGAATTTGGCCTTCGTCACGGCTGACAATGTCATTTGCAAAAAGTATCCCGTTACTTCGCTGCTCGATAACTACGAAAACGTTATTTCCAGCAGCACCTTCCGGATCCACGCAAGTTGCCATGCGTTGAACACCATTCATTTGCTGATTTCTCCCTCGGTTTTGTTGATTGCCTCCTCTACTGTACGCAGTAATTGGGACGCTGCTGGTCATTTTCACACTGGCGATGATTCCGACGAGATAGGTGTGCTCCTGATTCTCATAGTTCGTGCCGAGGCTCGCTACGTGACTCACATTGGAAAGTGTGGGCGCGACTTGGTCATCATCGTCACTGTCGTCCGGGTCACTATCAACCAGTGGCTCTGGTAGTAATTGAGTCTTGTATCGGTACACGGACGATTGGGAACAATTGAGTTTCATGCTCTCGAACGTAAGAGATCCAATACGTTCTAGCCAAGCTTCTTCGGCTGGATCCATCACAGCATCTGGATTTTCAACACGACCATTGACAGCGGCACCGTTTGCAGCATTAGGAACGCGACCATTGGCAGCGGCACCGATTGCAGCGGCACCGATTGCAGCATTAGCAACGTGACCATTGTCAGCGGCACCGATTGCAGCATCAGCAACGTGACCATTGTCAGCGGCAGCACGGTTTGCAGCGGCGGCCAAAATACGACGATCAATAGCAGGATCTTCAATACGACGACGCTGTTGCTGTCGAATTTGTGGGACGCTGTCGTCGTCGGATGCGTCACTTCCCTCCATGATGATGCTATGGTTCACTTCTGTCTGGATGATTTTATGAGCGTTGTAAGCATGCGTTGAATGTTGAATGAGAATGAAAAAAAATGACGGCGGGGTGAGCAATGACAGAGAGGCTTCTCAACAAATAACAGCTTTTTTCTCAAATGGGAATTTTTAGAAGGCACTTTGGGAGATGACAGACGATTTCAGCCATCACCCAAAAGCCAAAAGTCACATCAACCATGATTGGCCATCCATCGTCCGCCCATAATAATATCGCATTGCTGGTATTCTCTATGCATATATACGGCATCTACAGGAGCATCAACCACAGGAGCGGCAACTAATTGTGGATTATCATACACAGTATCATGTTGTGGGAAGGGAATGATATTATCGCTAATCTTTATGATCCACCAGTTTATTTTTATGCTTGGAGGCGTGCAGATATCTATACAGCTTTGAGTAGACTCTCGTATACGAATACGATTCGTCCTATCAAGTATCTAATGAAGTATTGCGTTGACGGAGTTGTCGATGTTGGGCCAGTTTCCCATGTCTTTATTCGACATGAATATCATAGCACTGGACGTCCTCATATCCACTTGCCTTTGATTGTAACCGATTTTGACGATCGAAGTGATGAATCTGACCTAGACGACGAATCTGTACATTCAAATTCCACTAGCTCTGGAGTATATTATATTTATTCATCTTCTCCATTTTCGGATGAAGAATCACAGAGCGAAGAATCATTCAATGTTTTTGATCCGGAGCAATAAGATTGGAAGCCAATAGATTAGCAGCAGTGTTGAAATCAGATCTACCCCCTCTGGGGGTTGATCTGATTTGTTTTCTTTTCATCCACCATGATTTCGATTTACTTTTAGACTTCGTTTATGACCTGATAATTCAAATAACTACTTTTTCATATTCACTGTGTTTTGGGTTTTTGTATCCCTTTTTAAGAGTTTGTAGATGTTTTAGTAGATGTTTTTGTAGATGTTTTAGTAGATGTTTTAGTAGATGTTTTTGTAAATGTTTTTACTCATGGGGCATTCGAGCTTGAGAGGATCTCTCTCTCCTTGTTCTCACTATCAAAGCCACAACACCTCTTGCTGAATCGTCATGGATTCCTTCTTGAGTAGACTTGAGCGCAAAGCCATGAAAATGGATCAATTCGAAGCGATTGCTGGGAACGACGCATTTGAAAAGAAGTTTAGGAGGAAGAAGAGTGGGCGAGGTCATGACTCTAATGTTTTTATTGACGACGAAGCGAAAAGAAGCTCGAAACAACGCTGTGAAAGGGAAGAACAAGCAGCAGATAGGAGTTTATTGTTTGAAGCTGCTAACATTGATAATGTTACAATAAAAGCAAGCTCTGGAGATTCTGTTGTTAGAAAAAGAGCTATTGGTGTGCTCAATTCTTATATAAACAGGGGCGCGCAGAATGTGGCGAGAGTGGTGGTGTGGTGGTGCCTGTGGCGGGTTCAGCGCGGGCCCTCGGGGCCTGTCGAGTATTGTGTCATTTTGCAGTCAGCCATTTGCAGTTTGGTTTGTTAGTTGTCTTTTTACAACGGAATTCGGCTATAAAGTTGCTCTGCAATGATGTAGGTAGTGTTGGTGTAGTTTTTTTTTTTTTACATAAATATAAGTTATTAGTTTAGGATGGTATTCAGGAGCTATTTACTTGGTTAAAGAGGGGTTCGATTCCTAGCATAGAATTCTCATACTATTTATTATATTTGTGCCACAGTGTCAGTGACGACCCCTTAGTGTAGTTGGTTTGAGCGTGCATGTGAATTTGTGATGCACCGGGTTCGATCCCCGGGGTGACAATCTCTTTTCATGCGTGTTAATTTGTGAGGCACCGGGTTCGATCCCCGGGGGTGGCAATCTCTTTTCTGCAGACTACTTAGTAAATCTATTCAAGAGGGAAAAGCAACATCGTTCACTGCACAATTCACTCAACAATCAAATTTGTAAAAATGCGCACTGCACAATTTTAAAGAAGCGAGCGAAGTGGGTAACACACTTAGGGGGAAACGTGGAGCAG
Source organism: Skeletonema tropicum (assembly GCA_037178625.1). Lineage (NCBI taxonomy): Eukaryota > Bacillariophyta > Thalassiosirophyceae > Thalassiosirales > Thalassiosiraceae > Skeletonema > Skeletonema tropicum. Next base: position 1,747,648 of record CM074144.1, on the reverse strand, counting down.
AAACACGGGGTAGTAAATTTGTAAAAATGTGCACCGCACAATTTTAAAAAAGGAAGCGAAAGGCGGAGCAGACGAAGAACAGGTACAACAAGAGAAAGTTGGAGGAGATCACTAAAACAACGTACGCAACAGCAATGAAGGGAGTCTTCATTTGAGATAGATAGGAGGAATCTGACGAAGAGGATTACAAAAATCATCACCAAGCCAAACAAAACGTGGAAGTAGGGTAGGCATCTGCTATGTGATTAGCAAAATTGTTCACCGCACAGATTTACAAAAAAGAATGACAGCAGTTTCTTGTCAAGAAGAAAACTAAAGACTAAATTGACAAAAAACCTTCCCTGTACCTGTATTTCTTTCTTGTGCAGACAAATATAGCCAAAAAAAAGCGGCTTTAAGCCAGGTACTTCTTGCTTTCTACATAGGAACAGATACAAATCCTACACCAGTATGGCTCTACTGAGCCTCTACGTGTCACACAGGTAAAACTTCTCACTAAAAGCCACACATACTGATTCCTCCCTACAACCCTGTAGAAAATTTTGGCTGAAAAAATCTGAATTTCCAGGACTATAGGGGAAGGCACCTGCGGCCCCCTACTACGCTGCGTTGCGCTCTGTTACGGGGGCCCCGAGGGCCGATCAAAGACAATAATAAGGATTGTAGATTACGACGACGGTGCGCTTCTAAAAGGCGGAAAGTTAATTCATCATCCATATACTCTTTCGATTCGACAGATGAAGATGATATTGATAACGACAAGCAAGTGGAATCTGATGACGATGATGATGATGATAAAGAAGTCAAAGTAGAAGTGACCCATAACGATGATATCGAACATGAAGAGAATGAATTGGAAGAATCAAGTGACGGTGAGGATAGTTTTTCTGCTCCTCCATTATCAGTGGCGAAAAGAAGGAAGATAACATTAGATGATGATGATGATGACGATGATGATGATAGCGACGATGGACTGTTGTTGGATCGTACTCCAGATGAGTATGAGCACGAGCACGAGCACGAGCACGATCACGAGCACGAGCATGAGCAGCACGAGCATGAGCACAAACATGAGCATGATGATTTCTTTGTTCAGAGGTTGTCGCATCCGGTTTTGCCCCCACATTCGAATGTACATTTCTTTCAACAGATCTCACAAGAATCTCCGGCTTTGTACACAATGCACCCCTTGCCTCATTATCATCAGTTCGCTGTGAATTCACATCAATACATTCATCATCCTTCTCCACCAGCCTCGCATCACTATCGACAATTACCACCCCCGCCTCGCTTGGATATCAATGCAGTGCAGTCTGCTGAATCGAACGACATGAATGTAAATCATCATAAGTGGATAGCAAATTTTCACCATCTTGTTGCTCAAGTGAAATCTAACGGAAGAGAAGGAGGAGGAGGAAACTTCTCACGGAATGATATCGGCTTTCGGCTTCATGATTGGCTGACTGAACAGAGAAGGCAGAGAAGAAATGGTACTCTCACTGGGTGGAAATACCAATATTTAAATACCCTCGGAAATTGGTAGATGTAAATTATACTAATGTTGTTATTCATTCGTCGAGTATAGGCTCATGGTATAGGTTACGCTCATGATGTACCTACTTGCAATGAAGTCACGTCGCCTTGATTTGTGGATATTATTTTTGTTGCTGCGCTGTGGATGGCGGGCGGCGTCGTGTAAGTATCGCGCATCCAGGTTCAGCGAGCTGGACGTTGCTTCTGTTTTGGGTAACCCTTTTTGGAACTTATCTATTTAGAATTTTCCCTTTCCCTGATTTCCTAAAGTTTGGATTTTGTGAGTTCCGAGAATGACGTAAGCAATGATCGAAGACACACCTCTTATTTTCTATTTTCATTTTTAAAACTTCATTTCCGTCCCCTTCCGTCCATCAATTCATTCGTTCTCTCCCAAAGTAGCGTGCAGTGAGATCTTTCTGACGCCACCTCGATCGACGGTCGACGGATAGGATAGCATGAGTGAGAATAACCCACCCTCTGCACTATCACAATATTTGAATGATAACCCTGAACTTCTGCATGTGTATGGACCAGTTTTGTTTTGTGACAGTACCAACAGGCTGGTGTACGTTTACAAAGGCTCCCAGCTGCGATGGCAGAGACAGCTAGATGATAATCGTCATAGAATCCGTGCTGTTATCGTACTTGGACATGTCACAGAGATCCCAAATGATGCATTTATGGATTGTAGCCGCCTTCAGGTTGTTGAATTTCAAGATACGTCTAAGATTTCCAGAATTGGTTCGTGTGCATTCAGAAAATGCGCATATCTCCATGAAATAGATTTATCTTTTGTACGACATATCGACGATTATGCATTTTATGAGTGCGAAAGATTACGCCATGTGACATTTGGACAGCGCTTGGTATCTATCGGTGAATATGCCTTTTTTGATTGCTTCTCCTTGAGTTCGGCCATCATCCCTAGAGTGCGATATATCAAGTGTGAATCTTTTCGACTTTGTAAGGGTCTAACATCTATCGAGTTACCCGAAGAAGTTAAACAAATTGGTGAATACGCATTCTCAGGATGCCGGCAACTAAGTCATTTGATAATGCCTTCGACGATGTGGTGTCATAATCAAATCCTAGACAATGCATTCTTTGGCTGTAACCAAATATCTCAAGTTGATTTGAGGCTTCCTGACAAACTCGTTCCCTATGTTGGAGACGAAATCATTGCTGACATCAGCCGTATCACTAATGTCTTCCACTCTACAGTAAGACACAAAACTGATGCAATGAGGGCCTTGCTTAAATCAGCAAACTATTTATGCCGCCGTCACATTGAGATACATCTTGACAGGATGCATGCTGCTGAATTCTCAATGGCACGTATTGTATTGATGACTTTAGGTGACCGTTTTGATTACATGTATGTTCGGCAACATTTTGATGGAGGTTTTGGTTTGAGTATTGTAGAGATTGTTGCACAACAGGTGTTATCATTCATAAAGATACCTGATATTCTGAAATTCACAGCAAATGGAGCGGAAGGCGAATTTTATGAACTCCATGATCCTGACGAGATTGATAGCTATTATTATTAGCATTTGAGAGAGGAAAATAATCTATCTATCTTTCTATCTGCTGTTTCCAGTTTCATTAGTCCTATCTTTTTACTTGGCTCTAACTCCTCGCCTCCTATCCTACCCGACTCACTATCACCCCTCGCACACGGTGCCCCCTAGTCACTTTCAAATAGGACATTCTTCTTCCCGCCCCAATTTCGCAGACATTTCAAATTTTTAAAACAACCGCCAACCGAACCGTGAATGACCTGAGAACCACCAAAGCAAGGCTATGATATCTTCTCATTTATCAATCAGTCATTATCTTGGTAGGCGACTAGTATTTGCTATTAGCAGCAGCAGCAGCAGCAGTGCAGCCTCTTTATTATCTCTTCCAGCTCACAATATTTTTGCTTTCGCTCGCCCGATATACTCATTACATCATATATAATATTTGTATTTAGGTAACGATGTGGACGAAGCCGATTGCCGTGCTGCTCACTTGCCTCGCACAAGGAACTACTGCAAATTTGTTCGATGGAGATGATCGAATTGAGGCTCCGACGTACAGCGCTATAGTAGTGGCCGCCGACGACGCCGCCACGCCCAAGCTTCTTCGTGCAAATAAATTGGCTCCGTGTTGTGTCGACTTGGCCACAAATACTTGTCATGCAAAGGATAAATGCAACAAGAAGGAAAAAGAATGTGACAAATGCAACAAGAATGGTGGATATGAGTGGAAATTGCCAGGGTCGGGGGGTGGTCCTCCTTCCTCAGGACCTCCTCCTCCACCACCACCGCCGCCGCCGCCGCCTGCAGCAGACGCCGAACCATGCTGTCTAGTCATCGCTACAAATACATGCCACACGAACGACAAATGCAACAAGAAAGAAAAGAACTGTCTGAAAAACAATTGTCAACAGACCAATGTGGCCGGAGCGACTGGGAATGCGAAATGGAAGGTACGGAACAAACAATCACCGGCTCCAACATCTACACCGACTGCTGCTCCGTCAAATTCACCAACGACTGCTGCTCCGTCACATAATCCAACTCGAGCTCCATCAGGTGTACCAACAACGCAGCCAACGTTTGGACCAACTGTTACGCCTACGACAGCTGCTCCGTCATCAAGTCCAACACATGCCCCAACAAATGCACCTGTTACTGAGACACCCACGGCTGTTCCAACACATGCTCCAACAGCAAATCCGACGAAGGATCCCACAGCTCAAGTAAGTTCATTTTCTGTCTTGGGTTTGCACAGCTCTCATGATAGATTTCATGTTTCTGACAATATGTATCACATTTCTTCTCTCTCTCTCTCTCTCTCTCTTTCTCTCTTATAGCCAACCACGACCCCAACAACAGCCTCTCCCACAATCAATGATCCCACCATCTACCAATACACCGACACGGGCAAAGCATGCAGTATTGGCAACAACAACAATAACGTCCAGGGTCCTCTCCCCCTTACCGACAAACGAAATGTAGTGATTGACTTTTGGGCATATGGTGATTCTCCATCTGATTACATGGTAGAAACTTGTCTTGATACCAATGGGAATGCCGACACTTGCACCGGCGAGTGTGCTTTTGAGAATAAGGACATGGACAAACTGGACTATCCCAACACTTGTACGTTTGAGGGGGAAGATTATGAATGTTTGAAGGAGAGTATTATCCCATTTATGAATCGCAAAATGACGAATGATGTGGGAGATGGATCATTCCAAGTACATGTGGGGGATATTCTAAAAGGGACCAATGAAGCTGCGAATAGTCGTAGATGTACGGAATCTAGCTTTGACTCACGGGCCAAGTTGTTTCAGCCGGCCAAGAACTTTTTGTTGATTAATGGGGACAATGAGTCGAATGAGTGTTTCGGGTATAACATTAAGGAGGCAAGTGATCCTATTCGAGATATGTGGAGGGCAAAGTTTGGAACATACTCCTTCACAAGTGACTTCCCTACGATTACTGGTGGTGGAAGACCGGCCATTACACGTGTGGATGGCAATGAAGAAATCTTTGGCTTTGAATATAAGAACATTGCCTTCTTCGGTTTAGATTACCCTTCTGGTGAATCGTACATTACAAAGCATGCTCCGGAAGATTTGAATGCCAAGTTTGTAAAGGACACACTTGCTTCTGATACGAGCTGTGCATTGAGATCCATCGTTTTGTTCTCTCATAGTACCCCCCGCTCTCCGGTGGATGATGCACTAAATGAGTACTTTGGTAGATGTGGCGTTCTACCCACACTTGATGTGTTGGGAAATTCTCATCCTTCATCCTATTGCCTAACCAAGAACAATGAACGGTTATCATTAACAGTCGAGGCGAATCAATCTGGTCCAGTACTGGTATCTGTGCTTCGTGATCCAAGGGTGGGGGGGAAAGATTATTTCCACGTTGCTGATTCGGATATGGTGGATTCCAATAGTATATGTCCCGAGTTTCCTACTTTTGCCCCTACTAGGAATCCATCATCAACTCCTGCCCCTACGAAAAATCCGGCATCAACTCCTGAACCTACAAACGAATCTCCTACATCAACGCTAACTGTTGTTTTTAGTGGAGACGGCGGTGATCGACCCAATCCTCTGCCCAAGTGTCGTGGAGACTGTGATAATGACGACCATTGTGATGGCTCATTAGTTTGCTTCCATAGGTATGTATGCATGTGTGATTTGAGTATGCTTCTACGATCCTATCGTGATCATCTTGGATCAATGCAGCTGACGTAATTGTTTTTTCGTCCCTTCAATTTCTTCACAGATCGGGGACTGAATCGGTCCCTTCTTGTCAAGGGACTGCACCGTCTGGTACAGACTTTTGTGCTGAGCGCCCTACTAAGAACTTTGTATGGTTGAAGGGTGATAATAGACGTCCGGTTGAGAACTTCCCCCTTGGACTGTGTGAAGGTGATTGTGATGATGATAGCGATTGCCAATTTGGACTTGTATGGTAAGTGACTTGATATGATTCGATGAAAGGAAAGGAACAATAAACTCATTTTTCTTGCCTTTTTTTCTGGTCAGTCAACAACGCGAAGGGACAGAAACAATCCCGGGATGTTTCGGTATCCCTGAACCCGGTGAAGACTACTGCAGATATCCCGACCTAACATGGGTGGGAAACCCCCCTTCTAGGAAGCTTGGTGTGTGTGAAGGTGATTGCGATGTTGACACAGATTGCGACGGTCCTGATCTTCAATGCTTTCAAAGACCAGGCACTGAGACAGTAAGTGGATGTATTGGAGATGGTAGGTCAGGCAGTGACTACTGTGCTCTTAGACCTACTCCCAATACACTATTTCTCAAGGGTAACAACGGGCTTCCTGACGGGAATTTTCCTCTGGGTCTTTGTGAAGGAGGTAAGACATTCGATTGGATTGCGTTGACTGCGGTGACATTCCCTCTTTTCGATGATAATGATATGTATTCACATCCGTTGTTCTCTCTCAGATTGTGACAGTGACTCAGAATGTGGAGATGGCCTAGTTTGTATGGACAGAAGTGGAGACGAATTCGTTCCTGGATGCATCGGTATACGAACGTTTGGAGAGGACTACTGCTACGATGCGCTTGGTAACGTCCCTACAACTCCTCCAGGCCCTCAACCAACCCATAAACCTAACACATTTGGTGCGACATATGTACCCGGAGATTTGTCTCAGCCTTGTGATGGAGGCAAGCTCATGCTTTCGAAGGGAATGGATTGTCGTCTTCTCACTACGGCAGGAGAGTATGTGCAGTACGACAACGGTGGGCAGAGTACAATTCCCATGCATGAAAAAGCGGACGGAGCAGCTGTTATCGCTCATCCTAGTGATGGCGGGTGGTACTACACAAGCAATTCAGAAGTTCCTAAAGGAGGGGTAGGCACGTTGCGTTTCAATGCGCAAGGAGAAGTGATCGGGTACAAGATGGATTTGGAAGGTACAACTTGGAATTGTGGTGGAGGTGAGTAGACACAACTATATCTATTCATTTAATTGTATCATATATATGAATGTTTGAATGAGATACCTCTCTCTGACGCAATTTTTCTGTTCAATTTGGCAATCAACTTCACAGGCAAAACATACTGGGATACATGGGTGACTTGTGAGGAGGATAGCGATGTTGGATATTGCTGGGAGGTTGATCCCTTCACGGGTCACACAGCCAAAACCAATGCCGTGATTGTAACAGGCAACTATGAAAGCTTTGCATATGACGACCAAGATCCGGAGGTAGAGGCTCGTTTCTTCACGACCGATGACAGTTTAAATGGGCCTCTCACGAGGTACACACCCGCCGCGGCTGCTTTCAACACTGGCAATAAGTATGATATCCTCACTTCGGAGGGTGGGACTCATGAATTCCTGGTTTTGAATTCTGACGGCACGTTCGAGTGGAGCACAAATGAGAGTGCAGGTGCGAGTAGCGCTGCCACGTACTTCCCAAATGCCGAAGGGATTGATGTGATCAATCGCCAGCTTTTCTTCGTGTCCAAGAGAAGAAAGGAGCTGTTTGAGCTAGATCTTGCCGCCGGCACATGGATCGTGACTTCGACAGTATCAGGTGCATTCGATAGACAGCCTGACCAAATCCAAAAGGTGGTTGGAGATTCAGACTTCTTGTACTTTTGTGAGGATGGAGGGTCGTCCAGTGATATTCACGGCAGGAACAAATACGGGCAGTTCTTCACAATTGTTCGCGGCGATGGATATGGCTCTGAGACAACTGGTCTCGCGTTTAGCCCAGATAACAAGTTCATGTATGTTTCATTCCAAGGCAACTCGAATATATATGCGTTCTGGCGAACAGATGGTTTGGATTTCGGCGCAGTGAAAGCGGACATAAAGTATCACCAAAAGCAAGCTTCAAATTTCTTTGATCGTATGATTTGAAGAATTTGAAGATAGGAATATTATGTGTTTAGTCATTAATCTAATAAATAGGGATTTTATATGTAGATGTGCGATCCAACTGCTAGCTGTAGGCATTGTTATTTTGAATACCTCTGATCGGACACAGCTCTACTGCGACAAGAACTAACACACTTAGACTCTCTTGTTGACAGAGTGCGGTGCGGAATCCAGAGAAGTAGATAAATACAGCTTTAAAGTAAAAAGATTTGTTGCAAGTATACCTCGTCTTTTAGATTCAATCAATTTCTCTAGATAGCACCTAAGCAAACTTTGTCGGGTCAGTATACTTTTTGTATACTTTGTTGATTTCTCCCAACGTTTCCTCGTCCAAACGAATATCATACGCTGCAATATCTTCCTCTAGTTGCTCAATAGTTGTCGCACCAATTATAGTAGATGCAACATGCTCACGATGATAACACCACGCCAATGCCATCTGAGTAGGAGTCATTCCCCTGGCTTCTGCAATTTCAGCATACGCATTCACTGCCGCTTCGTTGTTTGAGCCCCAGTATCGGTCCATAAATCCAGGGAACATTTTAAAGCGGCAATTTTCAGGCACATTGTCCTTCACATACTTTCCACTCAACGATCCCCCCGCCAATGGACTGTAGGGCAAGAGACCAACCTTGTGATGATAACATGCTTCTGCTAATCCTGCCTCAAAGTCTTTTCGAACCACAAGTGAATATGAGTTTTGAATCGACACAATCTTGGGATATAACTCAGGATTGCTTTTGGCAAGATCTGCAAAAGTGCACACTCCAAATGGAGTCTCATTTGAAACACCCACATATCGGACTTTTCCCTCCGTCACAAGCTCTTGCAACGCACCCAACGTCTCCTCAAATGACACAGCCTCACGAGTAATTCCCGACGGTGAAAAGTCAGGTTGTCCAAATAATCCTCCAGTATACCGATCTGGCCAATGCAATTGAAGTAAATCAATATAATCCGTCTCAAGACGCTTCAACGATTCATCGACACTGTAAAGAATCTGCTCTCGTGTCAATGAAGGAATTGTATCCGGCTCCTTTCGAGGCATCCACGTCATACGTTCACTATACCCAGCCACCTTGGTCGCCAATACGACATCCTCTCGGTTCTTCCGTCCCTTCATGAATGCCGCAACAGTCTTATCTGTCATCCCCTGCGTCTCCGGATTGCCGGGGACGGGGTACAATTCCGCAGTATCAATAAAGTTAATTCCATAATTGTCAAATGCCAAATTAAGCTGCTCCACACCCTCCTCGAGAGTGTTTTGCTGACCGAATGTCATGGTGCCCATGCAAACCTTGCTCACTTCCAGGGAGGAGGTGCCGAGTTGGCAGTAATCCATTCCGTTTTTGAGAGAGGGGACGGCGACATTTTTGGTGATTGTTCCGGAGTACGCCGATGCGGATTTGATGATGAAAGTGCTCCACCAGCAGAGGAGCTGCGGGGCGTAGGAGGCTACCGATGCTTTCATTCTGGATGACTTTCGCTTTCGTTATTGCTGAAATAATGATTAGGCGTAGCGCCTACAATACTGACAACATCATACTACTGCTCCTTTTCTCTGTGAGTCATCTTCTTTGACAACATCGCTGGAACGAATGATGGCTGGTTTGATGGCAAACGTCACTCGCTTTGATGACTTGACTTTCGACTTGTATGTAGTCATGCATGTGTTGTGATGACGTGTCACTTGGGCATCCATTTTGATTTGATTTGATTTGAATTTGAAACACAAGAAAGGCCGTCGGGTTCGCATGATATGATAATATATGTTCATCACAATAGTACCATGCAAAAGTACTGAATGTACAATACATAATGCTTCATATCATATCACTTAGGAAGCAGCAGATGCAGAGAGCATCCATTGCTGCAGAGATGTGTAGTAACACGGCTCAACACCTCTCCGACACTGAGTGTAGATAAGAAGTCAGTATGTACAACCTTTGATCTTTGATCTCATAAAGCGGAGAAAGATATTTTGGACAACAGCGACATAGCCATTCTTGTGCCGTTCGATTTATAACAAAGATATTATAGACATGACGAGCAGCCGAGATTATTCGTATTTCAAGAAGCATGCACAAGATGTAAAGTTAGAAGATATAACTTCCTCTGAGAGACACAAAAATATTGTACAAAACCTTCGTGATGGTGATCCAGATTTTAGATCTCTCTACATATTAGATGAAATGAGACACAACGGCGAAGAGGAATTTATTGTAGAGGATGGCGACGACTTAGATTGGCTGGGATACTACATAGGCGAGAGCAAAAAATTGAAGTTCCTGCATGTATCGTGTTATCCATTTGCGCCAGTTGGTCTGCTTGAGGGGATCAGTCGGAATCGGTCGATTCAATCTCTCGAAGTTTGTGGCAGAATCGTGGATACGACTTTCATCCATTTAGCTCCCTTTTTTGGAAAAAATGTTAATTTGACAAATTTCACGCTTGGGTGCGACAGCATTGGAAGCGACGAATGTGCTCAATATTTCCTGATGGCGTTGCACAAATGTGATTCTTTGAAGCACCTCTGCTTTGAAGTCAGCGCTGATGGCAGCCAATTCAGCGATGAAGCTTTCAACAACATATTAAGAGTACTGCACTCTCAAACTGAGTTAGAGCGGCTCACTTTTGATGAACAATTTCTTGGAAGAGACGCTTGTGCGACACTCCACAATACACTAAGATTGGGGGGAATGAAGAAATTGAGAACCCTTGATCTGGCAAACGGTAATATTGATGACGATGGGTTGCTGTCGTTGGTGGCAGGGATGAAACATTGTCAAAACTTAGTCCAGTTGAGTCTGTATGGTAACGATACCGAAATTACAGTGGCGGGGCTGACGGCTTTGTCGGACTTTTTTCGATCTGAACGTTGCAAATTAGAAGGCCTCAATCTTGGGCGTTTGTCCATTGATGACGAGGGGGCAATCGTGCTAGCAACCGGATTAATGAACTACACGCCGCTCAAACACCTGAATCTATCAAACAATGTAATTGGTGATGCAGGGGTATCAGCGTTAGTGTCTGCAATAACTGCCGCTGCAAATGAAAGCCTACTAACGCTGCAAATGAAAGATAACCGGTTCTCTGAGGAAGGGATAAGGTCGCTTTCAACTTTGATTCGATCAGAGAGATCCTGCTTGAAAGAACTTGACGTCCGCATGATGAGAAATGGCAATTATGAGGCAGTGGCAAGGATACTGGCAAACGCATTGACGAACAATACGTCGCTGATGAACTTGGGCTACAGCATTCCTGACGCATGGGTGGAATTTTTCTCAAGACTGCTTTGTGACGCTTCTAGCATCAACAATATATACTCGTCCAATCACACCATCGAGGCAATCGGTGATTTACGTTTTCGTTCGCACATTGATCACATATATCAAGGCGTCATTAGATATCTTAAGCTGAACAGAATTACAAGGAATCTCGAGCCCGGACAACGCCAGCTTGTTCCCATGTGGAAAATTCTCATCCACTACCCTGACCTTGCCGACATGAAGCCTTTCTTCAAATGGAAGCTAACGTTCCTTCCTCTAGTTGCAGCTTGGTTTTATAGGGCGAGAGCTATCCGGAATTGCCTTGGGGAATCAGTCGAAGTGTTCCAGCGCAGAAAACTCTCGGCAATGTACAAGTTCATCAGAGGTGTGCCATTGTTGGTTGCAAACGGGTATTGGAGTCAACGGTTGAAGGAAGCACGTGTGAAGAAACGTAATTTTGAAGAGATGGAGGAGCAACTGCTGCTGAAACTCCTTGCGAAGAAACGTAAATTAGAAGAAGAGGAGGTGGAAGTATTGGATAGGCTGGGTTAATAGTAGCGATGCATCAACAGATTCAGGAAGACAGATAACTAGGTATTGTTATTCTTCTTCTATTGAAGTCTAGCCTTGCTTTGCTTTCAATCCAAGAGTTCAGAATGCATGGCAACTTGCATCCGTCCAAGCAGGAGCTGAACTACTTATTGCTACACAAATCATAAATACGATAGATACACGATACACATGTACTGGGGAATGGGGTTTAGGGTATGTATCTTACACGTCTCTGGTTAGATGTATGTGCATGTGATGACGTGTCACTTAAGCATCCATTTTTGATTTGATTTGATTTGAAAACAAGAAAGGAGCCATTAATTTTTGATCTTTCTTTCTCAAAAATAAATCCAAAGGTCGCACGCAGGTTCCAGAGGCTCCAATTTGACATTGTGATCAATTCTTCAGCGATTTCAATTTGCCGGAAACCAAATTTAAACCTCTTCGGCACCGAGTAGACTGGCTTAAATACTTTCCTCCTCTCAACTCTAAATAATAATTTTGATTGGCCCGGGCGGCCGCCGGAATGAAGCGAAGGGGCAAGATTTTTACGAACATCGATGGCTTGTAGCTTGCAGCTACAATATTCTTGTGTCGCTCCATTGATAATATAGAAGCAGAAAGATGGAGTGCAGCCGAGATTATTCGTATTACAAGAAGCATGCACAAGATGTAAAGCCAAGGGATATCACTTCCTCAGAGCAGAACGAAGATATCGTGCAAAAACTTCGTGATGGTGATCCAGATTTTACTTCTCTCCATGTATTAGATGAAGACAGCAACGATCGTGACGACGAATTTATTGTAGAGGAAGGCGACGACTTAGGGTGGCTTGGGTACGTTATTGGTGAGAGCAAGTCATTGAAGTTCCTGCATGTATCATGTTACCCATTTCCGCCAGTTGGTCTGCTGGAGGGGATCTGTCGGAATCGATCGATTCAATCTCTCGAAGTTCGTGGCAGAATCGTGGATACGACTTTCATCCATTTGGCTCCTTTTTTCGGAAAAAATGACAATTTGACAAATTTCACACTTGGATGCCTGAGAATGGGAAGCGACGAATGTGCTCAATACTTCCTGATGGCGTTGCACAAATGCGATTCTTTGAAGCATCTCTGTTTTGAAGTCAGCGCTGATGGCAGCCAATTCAGCGATGAAGCTTTCAACAACATTATAAGAGTACTGCACTCTCAAACTCAGTTAGAGCGACTGACTTTTAGAGAACACTACCTTGGAAGAGCCGGTTGTGCGACACTCCACAATACACTAACGTTGGGGGGGATGAAAAAATTGAGAACCCTTGATCTGATATACAGTCATATTGATGACGATGGGTTGCTGTCGCTGGTGGCAGGGATGAAACATTGTCAAAATTTGGTTGAGTTGACACTTTGTAGCAGCGATAGAATTACAGTGGCAGGGCTGACGGCTTTGTCAGACTTTTTTCGATCTGAATGTTGCAAATTGGAAAGCCTTGATCTTGAGCGTTTGCAAATGGGTGATGAGGGGGCAATCGTGCTAGCAACCGGATTAATGGACTACAAGCCGCTCAAACACCTTGATCTTTCAAACAATTCAATTGGTGATGCAGGGGTATCAGCGTTAGTGTCTGCAATAACTGCCGCTGCAAATGAAAGCCTACTAACGCTGCAAATGAAAGATAACCGGTTCTCAGAAGAAGGGATAAGGTCACTATCAACTTTGATCCGATCAGAGAGATCTTGCCTGAAAGAACTTGATCTTGGCTGGATTAGAAATGCTGATCAATTGGCAGTGGCAAGGATATTGGCAAACGCGTTGTCTAACAATACGTCGCTGTCAGCCTTAGGATACAGCATTTTCAACGCAGGGGAGGAATTTTTCTCAAGACTGCTTTGTGACGCTTCCAGCATCAACAATATATACTCGTCCAATCACACTCTGGAGGCAATCGGTGATTTACAATTTCATCAGGACGAGGATTACACAAATCAAGACATCAAAAGATATCTTATGCTGAACAGAAATACAAGGCATCTCGCGCCCAGACATCGTCAGCTCGTTCCCATGTGTAAAGTTCTCTTTCACTACCCTGACCTTGCCGACATGAAGCCTTTCTTCAAATGGAAGCTGAAATTTCTTCCTCTGGTTGCTGATTGGTTTCAGCGGGCTAGTCCTAACCGAGAATTCCTTGAAGAATCAGTCGAAGTATTTCAGCGTAGAGAACTCTCGGGGTTGTACAAATTCATTCGTGGTGTGCCGTTGTTGGTTGCAAACGGGTATTGGAGTCAACGGTTGAAGGAAGCACATGTGAAGAAGCGTAATTTTGAAGAGACAGAGGAGCAACTGTTGCTGAAACTCCTTGCGAAGAAACGTAAATTAGAAGAAGAGGAAGTGGAAGTATTGGATAGGCTGGGTTAATAGTAGCGCTGCATAAACATATGTTGGAGACAGATAACTATTGTTATGCATCTTCTATAATAATGTTGCACCATCTAATTGAAGTCTAGCCACCTTGCTTTGCTTTCAAGTCAAGAGTTCAGAATGCATGGCATCTTGATGCGTCCGAGGCTAAGTAAGATAATATGTTTGATTGGGGTTTAGGGAATGTGTCGTACACATCTCTATTTAGATGTATGTGCCATTTTTGATTTGATTTGAAAACGAGAAAGGAGCCATTTTTGATTTTTCTTTCCCAAAAATATATGAAAATCCGAAGAGAGACAGAAAATCACTACATACACTGTACACCGCATATCTACTTACCGCATACCGCATCGCAGGTCCGTTGCATGCAGATTAGTAGCAGATCATTCAGCAATAATAGTTCACTTTTGCTGGACACTAAATATAAAGCTCTTCGGCACCGAGTAGACTGGCTTACTTTCCTCCTCTCAACTCTCAATTTTTTGGCCCGGGCGGCCGCCAGATTTTTACGAACATCCGTTGCTGCAGCTACTCCAATAATATTCTTGTGACGCTTCATTTATAATATATGAAAGCAGAAAGATGGATAGCAGCCAAGATTATGCATATTACAAGAAGCACGCACAAGATGTGAAGCCAGAGGATATCACTTCATCAGAGCAGAACAGAGATATCGTGCAAAAACTTCGTGATGGTGATCCAGATTTTACGTATCTCTCCATATTAGATCGAAGCTTCAACAATGGCGACGACGAATTTATTGTAGAGGATGATGTGGACGACTTAGGCTGGCTCGGATACTTTATTGGCGAGAGTAAAACTTTGGAATTCCTGCGTTCGTCAGGCGACCCGATGCCAGTTGGTCTGCTGGAGGGGATCTGTCGCAATCAGTCGATTCAATCTTTTGAAATCAAGGAAAACGAGCCTGAGGATACGACATTCTTCCATTTGGCTCCCTTCTTCGACAGAAACCAAAGTTTGACTACTTTTACATTTGGGTGCGACCACGACATTGGAAGCGACCAATGTGCTCGTAATTTTGCTATGGCGTTGGTCAAATGTAAATCTTTGAAGCACCTCTGTCTTCAGGGTACCGCTATTGAAGGCAATCAATTCAGCGATGAAGCTTTCAGAGACATTATCGTAACAGCACTGACTTTTCTACCGCAGCTGGAAGAACTTACATTTGAGGAGTATTCGATTGAAGAAGGAGGATGTGCAGCTCTCAGGAATGCACTCAGGATGGGGGGGATGGGGAAATTGAGAATACTGAATCTGCTTTGCGCAAATGTCGATGACGATGGTTTGCTGCCGTTGGTGGCAGGGATGAAGCATTGTCAAAATTTAGTCCAGTTGAACCTGTATGGCAATAATTACATTACAGTGGCAGAACTGAGGACGTTGTCATCATTTCTCCAATCTGAAAGTTGCAGATTAGAAAGCCTCAATCTTGGGGGGCTGCGCATGGGTGACAAAGGGGCAAGAGTCTTCGCAGCCGGATTAACAACAAGCAAGTCACTGAAAAATCTCTACTTACCGTCCAATGCCATCGGCGACAATGGGATAACAGCTTTAGTATCGGGAATTACTGCCGCTACAAGTGAAAATCTAGAATCGCTGCAGCTATCAAATAACCGGTTCACAATAGCAGGGATAAGGTCTCTATCAAATTTGATTGAATCGGAAAGATCCTGCTTGAAACAACTTGACCTTGGCACTCTAGATTTTGCGAGAGAGGGTAATGAAGAGGCAGCGGCTGTATTAGCAAAAGCGTTGGCGAACAATACTTCATTGATGCACTTGAACTTGGTCGCAAGAAACGTCCAAAACTTAGGGGTGGAAGCTTTCTCGAAATTGCTTTGTGACACTTCTAGCATCAACAATATCTACTCGTCCAATCACACCATCGAGACAATCGGTGGTTTGGATTATGCACATGAAGACATCAGGAGATATCTCACATTGAACCGCTACTCAACAAAACTCGAGCCCGGACATCGTAAGCTCCTCGCGCCCATGTGGAAAATTCTCATCCACTACCCTGACCTTGCCGACTTGAAGCCTTTCTTCAAATGGAAGTTAACGTTTCTTCCTCTAGTTGCAGCTTGGTTTGATAGGGCTAGCGCTTTCCGTTTTTTTCTTGAAGAATCGCTGGACCAGTTCCAGCGCAGAAAACTCTCAGCAATGTACAAATTCATCAGAGGTGTGCCGTTGTTGGTTGCGGACGGTTACTGGAGTCAACAGTTGAAGCAAGTACATGTGAAGAAACGTAATTTTGAAGAGACGGAGAAGCAACTGTTGGAAATTCTCGCAAAGAAACGTAAACTAGAAGAGGAGGAGATGCAAGTATTGCATCGGCTGGGAGGGAAGAGAGAATCGGGTTGAGATGTTCCTGCTTTCTCTAGAGATGAAAGATGCAATTTCTAACTTATCAATGTGGTCTTATGTAATGGAACTTATTATGGAAATGAATTGGACTCACGACGGGTCTCATCGTTGTTGGCCCCTTCTTCACACACACACTGCACCAACTTTACAACAAGGCCAGCTAGCTCACTAGGTGTAGTTCCTTGTGCATGAACAATAGATGCGACAGAGTCCGTAATACCCCATGTTCGAACACTCACACAAGCGTAAAACTGAGATTGACTTCATCCCTGGCATCTGCATACATAAACTATGATGTAGGGGGGGGCTTAGGGTACAGATGTGTCGTACACTCTACATATATGTGATGACGTGTCACATAAGTAGGATTTGATTTGAATTTTACAGTTCCCGGTACTCGCGTAATCATCTTTCTTGAAAATTTTTTCAATCGGAACGCGAACGCGTTCCGTCGGAACGCGCACGGAACGGCGAAGCCGTTCTCACCGTGTTTTGAACAAACTTTTTGCGTCCGTCCTTCTCCTCCATCCCTCCTTTTCCTCCTTCCCTCTTCCCTCCCTTCATCACATCAAAAAATAATATCGACCATGTCGAAGAAGCCGGCACTATCATCATTTCTGAGTCATATAAATGATGATAGATCAACACATTATTCTTCAATTATTCTTCGACAAAATGGGCAACTTACAATCTAACCTCCGGCCCCAACGCCACCCCTTAGTATATACTCCGCCCTCTCGGCGCAGTACTTAGACAGTGACGCCGGCGGAGCGAACTTGAACACAAACACTGAAACAGAGCCTCAACAGCCTCAAACACTGCGTAAAGTTGATAATCCCTACAATAAGAAGCCGGCGCCTCAGCTAATCCTGATCCGGCGCCTGCGAAATCATTCGATGGCTGCGCAAGTAGCACCAAAAAAGGCCATGATGGAGCAATTAAGAATTGGGATGCGTTTGCTTCACAAAATAATTATCCATCATTTAATGCGCTCACTCAAAAAGACGTTTGCGGCAATGTTTATGTGAATGGTTCGATGGCAAATACTCAAAATCCTCATATTCGCATATTGATGGAAGAATTTGCTAAGTTCCTTGTTGATTACAAAAAAGCCGCAGGCGATAATGAGGAAGATGATGATGTAGATGCAAATGAATTGGATATCTTATTCGACAGCACCGGACGCGAGGAATGCAATGGCCTCGCACCAGGAACTATCATGGGGAATTTTACTCGCCTTGAAAGCTGCTTATTCTCTAAGTTTAAGCCGTTGGGATTTCAGAATGACATTCAGATTGGTACTCCCGTGTCGTCAGAGAGTGTCTCGCTCGCGGTGGTACCATTTTTTCTAAGACGACTGTCGGGGTAGGCAGGAAGGCCTTGTCAAATATGTGTGACTTCTTTTTTAATCAGAATGATGCCTCCGGTTATGAGAAGAGGTGTGTACTTGCTGTGGTATTTGCAGCTGTCGGTCGAGGAGGTGAGATTGCTTTCACCTAGTGGGAAGGGGTGCAGTGGAATGTGGATCAGGAGCATTTGATGATGGATTGGGGGAAGCGAAGAAAGGTGTCCAATACTTAATGACATTTCATCTAGATGCTACGAACTGGCACATTGATGTTCTTCATGCTATTGCCTGCTACGTACTTTGTGGTCAAATCGGGGGAAAAGTGCGAGCTACACCTCAAGAGTCGGGGGTGAACTGGATGTTTCCTAGCTATGTCGACTTGGCTGATGGAGGAGCAGCTAGCAATATTTCACGTGTTGTGGACAACAGACGAAGCGAAGGAAGCAAAAGTGGAACTCTGGCCATGGTTTGCGTGTCGGAGCGTCTGATGAAATGGTATACAATCACATGCTGAGTGTGTTTGCAGCGATTGCAAGAGGGGGGTGGGATTGCAAAGCAGGCAGCTTATAATTTAAGTACTTGACGGCTAGTCTTATGGTTGATCAAGCTGGAAAGGCTCGCTCTGGCAAACTGGCACCATCCAAAGATGCTTATCAGACTGCAGAGAATGAAGCGTAAGAAATAATATCAGCAGCTAACTTTATTGTATGGTTCTTTACGTTTTGTTTATCATAATACACTTCCTGACTCACGCCCGGGAGGTTTGGCGCTTCATGTATCTCTTGGTGCTCCAAGATAGGATGCCTCGGCCTGCATGCACACATAATAATATGTCACAATCCATGATGTGCCACGGCTTGCATCGTCATTATATCTGTCACTTCAATGTCACAAAAAGTGCCGTTCCGATGGGGAGTCCCTATTACACTGAGCGTTCCGATGGTTCCGGAGTCCTCAGAGAATTTTTGTAATCAGGCTAGCGCGCCAAGATGTGACACCCTGCTCGGCCAAAAGCTAGAACATTTAGTAAGCGTCACATCGACCCCATAAAAAACGCCCATGATGATGCGGACAACTCTTCTGTATCAACAACATCATTCTACCCTCTCTTGTGAATTCGCCGACTGTTGGCCTCACTTCCTGACTATCGTACTTTTTGACTTATGGCCATTTCAATTTTTTTACATGGCCGGTGGGGGCAGACAGCTCTTCTCTCTTCCACTGCATTTTATTTGCCAATACGACCGGCAAAACATGATGTATAGTAACGACTTTCACTCATCGTCCCATGTAGTGGATTCGACGACCTCCGAGTTGTCAGTTATGCCATACATGCGCACTTCCGTACTGCTCTTCGTTGGGGTGATTTTTAGGGAGTCTTTTGGCTGTAATAGCAACGTTGGTGTCGCCAGAATCAATTCATTCGTTTTTATGTCGTCGGGATGATCATGCTGGTGTTCTGGGTCGATAATGAGATGGATGTGTTGGCCACAATATTTTATTAATCGTTCTGTGATACGTACAATATCGTACCTACGTTTCAAAAATTTCTGCTGCCTTCAATGTCAATACAATCAATAATTTCGTCATTGTCGATGGAGGATGGTGTCGCTGTCGAACGGGAAGTGCCAAAAGGCAACTCGTAAGGCAGTTGTGCGTGTATTACTCAGCTCTGCTTCATTGAGAGGACAATTCCACGAGGCTGATGTGTTAGTCAAGATTCTTGGTTTGAAATGTGGCATCAACATCGACAAAAAGACGCTTCTGAAAGCCTTCACGTGCAGCGATGACGCTTTTTCAGTGGCATTGAAGGATATGGGACGAGGGTCTACCTAATCTTGTAGACGAGACTCTAGCGGGGCGAGAGCTCATGGATGCTGTAACGAAAGCATTTTTCCAGCAGTGTTTAGCCAGTGCGGTAAAGCATCTGGAAACGCAATGGACATCGGCTGCGTTGCTCGTGTATTTGACGGGCGGTCATAAAGTGTTCAAGCGTGAGTTACTCCGCTGGCTACAAGCTTGTGAAAATGGCATGCTAGAAGCTGGGACCTTCGATTTTTCAAACGAAGAAATTGAATTAGAGAATCTAAAACAATACGGTGTTGCGCATACTGTAAATGTTGGTGAAGCCATGCGGTACTTGACACAAGGAGCTAATGCGACTGAGATACTGAAGGATCCACTCATTCAAAAGCACAAAGACCTCCTATTCAAGTCACTTGTCGCCGTTGAAACGGTGGATTTCTTCGACGAAGATACGTGGGATGGTGAGAACTATGAAGCCATCCTGGATCTTATTCACGAGTATATAGTTCCTCATGCATCCAATCAACAGAGGATCGAATGCTTCGTGCAGATGATCAATATTATGGCCAGGTCTAACGTCAAAGGAGCTCGTCGAACTGCACGCCTGATAATATTTTCTATGCTCTTCCATCCATACAACCGTGCGTCTGTCGACGAGAAGCAAAAGGAAAGAGCAACTATTACGGAGAAGAAGAGAGTGAAGCAAGTGAAAGGAGCGGAACGCCAAGCAGGCCTCGTTGCCACATCTTCGCGACGAAATCCTAGTTGCACAACAATTAAAGAAGGATCTCCCTGATGGAGTTTACACTGAAGTTTTCAAGCACTACAGAACGGGCAACAAGATGAAAAGAGCCGAAGTTGTCGAAAAGAAGAAGAAGGAGATGGAGGCTGCTCTAGCGAAGCCACGTAATATTAGCAAGAATCAGCGAAGTGCAAAGCCACACATCCCAGTCTCTATTGGTGGCGCAATTGAGTTTAGATGGTTCGCCGCAGTTCGTGAGAATGAAGCTCCTCCCAGTCTCCTTCGAGCGGAGATTGCTCATCGAGGCATTGAAGTCGAATATGAACAAGAGAAATTGACTCTCCAACTCAACGTAGAGCCATTGGCCTCCATGTCGCTAGATAAAATGAAGGAATTGCTCAAGAGGGACGAGCTTGCGAGGATGGGTCGAGATGACAACGTAAAGGAAGGCAAAAAACTCGATGGGATCAACTCGTTCAAACCGCTATGTCAAGAAATGAAAGCAAAGATTCCAGCCTTCGTCGAATGGAAGGCTAGCAAGTTGAAATAGAGTAGAAATAACATGTATAGTAAGAGTATAGTAAGAACAGAGCTTTTCAAGACTTCTTCGCCGATAAAATTTTTTGAAATGGCCATAAGTCGAAAAATACGATAGTCAGGAAGTGAGGCTAACAGTGGGCGAATTCGCAAGAGAGGTTAGAATGAAGTTGTGGTACGTTTGTTGTGTCAAAAGTGACATTCGACTTGCAAGGCAGTGGTCGTCTGGCGCTTGCTAACGCTCTAGCTTTTCGGCTGAGCAGAGTGTCACGTCGAAAAAAAGATGATTTCGCGTGTAGCGGGAACTGTAAATTTGATTTGAAGAAAGCCCACCACCGCGCGCACCACACCACCACCTAGCACACACAACTCCGGCAACGTTCTCAGGCTGTGGGCTGCAACTCTCGTCACGTAGAAGATGCAACTCTCGTCACGTAGAAGATGCAACTCTCGTCACGCTATTATCACACAATGCAACTCTCGTCTATGTGGGATTAGTTAAAATTCAAGATCCGTTCCATCACACATGTTGACACCCATCATGAACGTGACATCCCAGATCTCTTGCTGGAGGGCATGGGGCTTGCCCCCTTGCGAAACTTGCTGCCGCTGCAACTCGATGTCGGCGCAATGAT